>CM034154.1:720421494-721021494 GCA_019776745.2 Taxus chinensis
AAAAAACAAAAAAAAAACAAACTTTCGGGTCATTTTTCTCACGTTTAAATGTTTCACTGAGAGCGCTAGCGTAAATCTTCTTCTAGAAGCCATAAATTTTGCTCCTAAACTTGAAATGATTCCATTTTTTTATGGAAAGGTCTCGAGACAATCCATGCAATGGAAAAATAATTTTATGATTTAACCTTATAGAAAATTTATGGTTTCACTTCTCCTAACACTTGTCATTTTTTTACACGTTGGGTTCATTTTTTTGCTACAAATTTCTAAAATTTTGTGTGTAGGTTTCCATATTTGTTTTCTAAAGGTAAATTGATCAAAATAATGCTTAAATTTTTAGTATTTTATAAATTTTTATTTGTTTTTATTTAAACATAACAACCTCACATGTATGCTCTTTCCTCACACTTTCAACGTGATCTTGGAAATCAGAAACGTGATCATTTCTTATGTGTTTTTAGGAATTAACCTTTTTCTTTTATTAATCAAAGTTTGTTCATGCGTATGCTCTTTCCTTGTGCTTTATAAAAAACCTTGGAAATAAAAAACGCGGGCTTGCTTCTTTCGTCTTGTCCTCTACCCCAAGAAAATGTTCTAACTCTTGTTTATAAGACCAGCTCTACATTAGGCCATTATTAAACTACTAATTGCAGGTTGCCTTGAATTTTGCTTGTAAGACAACTTCCTAACTGTAGGTTGTCTTTGTCAAAGACTGGTGGTTAAAATAATCTCATCTTTTAAATAAGATAAAATAAACAATTCACATTGTATTTGTAGGTGTGATTGACAAGGTTATTTCTTAACTACTATAACTGTGGGAAGTGCTTTGACACGAGCCATAAAACTCATTTGAGGAGTACCACAAGAACCCAAAGTAGTCAGTAAATTGAGGGAACTAGCTAACAAAATGGGTCCCCCTTCGCAACTAACTTGTATTCCTTTGTGAGATTAGAGTCATGAATATCCTTACTGGCAACCCCAATGTGATTAATTTGAGCAACATCTTTGCTCAAGGTTTCAAAGGGGGTAAAGTAAAGATGAAAAATAGCAATAGGACTACGATTGCTTGGGTATATTGCTGACACACAATTGAGCGAACCATCTAGGAAGCCACACATTATCCAAGCCAATATAAGGTAGAGACCAAAACTTACACTTTTGTTTTCACTTTTCCCGCTTTCTTTTCATTTAGTGAGTTGTGTTCCACACTCGTATCTTACAATTCTCACTTTCATCTCGTTTTCACTACTTTCCCAAATACTCCTTATTTGGGTTCATTCTCCCATCTTCAATCTTTCCCAAATACTCCTTATTTAGGTTCATTTTCACATCTTTGCTACTTTCCCAAATACTCCTTGTTTGGGTTCATATTCATATCTATCTTATGTCCCCAAATACTCCTTTTTTTGGCTCATTTTCACCTCTTTATACATGAGTCTAAGTCTTGAGTTGTAGACATCCGTATCCACACATAAGCACTTTTATCACTTTTTCCATCTAAGTCTTGACATTGTGTTACTCTCTTTATCACAGTCAAGCACATTTGTGATCACTTGGTCCTTCATCTCTCTAAGTCTTGAGTTTAACTTTTCTTTTTTTGAACTGTAAGCATTCATCCATCTTGCGTCATTATATTTCACATTCACTTTGTTGAATTGTCGACATATTCATATTTCTTCACTCGTCTCTTTTAAAGAATTCACTTTTCTCTAAATTAATACCCTTAACCAATACTTTTATCCTTGTCTCTCACATTCACTTTGTTGATATTTGAGCTTTTCATCATCATCTTTTCACCTTTATATTTTGACAAAAGTGTTATCCTTCCATTATTTAGTCTCCTCTCTTAGCACTCATCTTGTTAAGAGTTGAGGACCTTCACACTTCCTAAGTATCTTCCTTTAACACTATTTTTGTTAAGTGTTGAGTATCTTTCATCGTGAATTTTAGTCTCCCCTTTTAACTCTCATTGTGTTAAGAGTTGAGTAAGCCAACCTCTTTCACCTCTTTCCTCTTTACATTCACTTTGTAAAGGGTCAATATAACTTTCATTCATTTTTATCTCTCTTAACACTCACTTTGTTTAGATTCCTTTAACTAACATTTCAATCCCCTCTTTTGCCTCAGCAATACTCATTTTGTCAAGTGTTGTGAAGCCACACCCTTTCGTTTCTCTTAACACTCACCTTGTTAAGAGTTAACTTTTCACACACTTTTTGTCACTCTTATCACTTGCTTTGTTAAGAGTTGATCATACTAACCTTTTCAAAGTCTCGTCTCCTTTTTACATTCACTTTTTCCAAAGTTCAAGCACATCATTTAGCTCATACAATAACTCTCCCACCTTAGCATTTATTTTGCTAAGCAGGGCCGAATTAATGGTTTTGAGCGCCCCAGGCAATACTAGAGTTAACGCCTTCTATAAATAAATAAAATCTATAGTAGAAAAAATAATTAATCATGATCAAATATCATATTACTTAATATGTTAGTCTTTTACCATCCGAGAAAAACTTCCTAATAATTTGTTTGTAGCTACTACTACCTAAAATCCCCCGTTAATTCTCTAACATATAGTTCATTATAATCCTTCTTTTATCATATATTTCCCAACCATTTTTTCCCACATTCTTTACATATTCACCTTTCTTGATGTCTCCTCCAAAAAAACTTCTAAGACTTCAAAATAATACAAATTATGAAAAATACATGAGTATGAATTAAATATAAGAATTCTGCAACAAAGACACTTACATAAATATTTGAGTCCTCCTAAATATCATATTCTTAATACAATTACATAATTTTAATTTATTTTGAAAGAAGTTAAATAAATTGTTATGTAAGGTTTGATACTAACTTCTACTAGCATATATGGAACTAATAAATTAATCTAATCTTCATAAAAACCATAGTAAAATATAAAAAAATAGCGCCCCCTAAATGTTAGCGCCTTAGGTAGTTGCCTAGTTTTCCTAAGCCTTAATCCCCCTATGTTGCTAAGAGTCCCATAATTGGAATTTCACTTTCAAAGCTTCTTCTCTTCTTCCATCTTGACATTCATGTTGTTAAGGGTTGAATCTAATAATCTTTTCAAATCCCTCATCCATCTTAACATTCATGTTGTTAAGGGTTGATTCTATATAATCTTCTCTACTCCTCTTTTCTTAAATTAATTTTGTAAGGTATTGAGTAACCTTTGATCATCATTTCACACTTCTTCCATCTTGACATTCACGTTGTTAATGGTCAAACAAATCAAATGTTTTCAATCTCGCTTCCATCTTAGCATTCAAATTGCTAAGGGTCGCATTGTTCAATCATTTCATCACCTCTTTCATTCTAGCATTCACTTTGCTAGAGGTTGAGTACATTTCTAACTTTTTCACCTCTTCCATTTTAGCATTCACTTTGCTAAGGGCTGAGCTTTCAATCCACCTTTTCATCTCTTCCATCTTAGCATTCACGTTGCTAAGGGTTGAGTTCTTCTTCACACCTTTCTTCATTCTCCCCCATTTTTCATTACAATGGTGGATTAACACAACTCCTCATTTTCTCACGAATGGAAAATGATGAAAGACACCATTGTGGGTATGCAAAAACAACACAAATAATTCAACTTTGATGAATTGTGTCCCTACCCTTTCGACATGGACATATTATGCACACCCTTTCCAAAATATTTCGAGACACCCCAAATTTGACAAATACAAGGGCAAAAATGATCCTAGATAGTATATCACATATTTTTTCATAGCATACCACGAAGTGGCATTTAACGATAACTTTCTCTTATGGCTTTTTCCTAGAAGTCTAAGAGGAAAAGATTTGGACTAGTTCTTATACCTTCCGAAGGGATATATTACCACCTTCGTGGACCTCTTGGAAAATTTCGTCAAACGTTTCTCTTATAACCTTCACTCCGAAGTCACCTTCAATCAAAGAGAAAAATCCCTTATTGCTAAAGGATTAATCAAGCCTCATTCTATAGACAATGGGCCTAATGACAATACTAATAATCATGACCAATCTAAAACTCATTATGATAACTCTTAGTACATCAACCACAATTGTAATGTCCTAAAAAATGGTGTCACAGATAATCAAAATGTGCACAACATGTATGCACAATTAATCAAAAATACAATCATACAATCTAGCAAAGACACCACTCTAGGAAAAGTTAAATGACAGTTTACACCCCTCAGAGAAAGTCTCTCTAGTGTCTGTCAACAACTAAAGGTGGTTAGGATGATAAAATATCCACTTATAAGAACTTGGGTTGAAGTATAACCTAATCCATACTGGTAAAAACCTCATACATATTGTGATTTTCATCGCATTGATGACCACTCAACAAATAAATGTGTTTTAATAATTATGTCCAAGACTTAATTGACGACAGAGAGATCTTTATAGAGCTTGACGATAAAGCTATTGCAAACGAAGACACATCAACTACCAAAACTTCTCAAGAAGAGTTGAATGTCATCCAAACTCCTATACATACTAACACTCAACGAGATCATGACAGAGGTCAGGAATCTCCCAATCAAAACCAATCCATCTCTTCTCCATATTCTCTTCCTACAGTTCAAAAAAATATTGAACTTGTTTTGGACAATAACCTTCCAATGTCAAATGACATCTTGACCTTTCTTCAAGTATCCCTTTCAACCCTTGACATAATTGTAGACACTACAAAAGAGGATCCATCATCAAATACCATTGAGATTGATTCTATTCTTTCACCTCTGACTCTTATGCCTAATATATCTAGTATTGTTGTAGAAACACAACCACAATAATTTTGGATGCTTGCGACAATGTGGCCTTCCATGTCCACAATCCCTCAAATGATCATTGGTTCTTATCTCATCAAGACATTTACATGTCAAGAAATCTACATGTGTACACTCCAAGTTGCGTATACCCAGGAATATCCTTACACAACCTTTTCACGCCTTAATTACAAATCTATTGTCAAATCAACAAATCCATAACCTCGACATAGACAACATTGAATATTTTCTCCCTATGACCTATAAATAGTCTTGGGTGTACATATAAGAATCAACCCTGCATTCCTCGCATCCTTTTGCTCACTGATGAATATGAATCTCAACATATTCCTCACATTCAATAATCCTCCTCTAACATTACATAGGTATTTTGATCTCATCAAAGACTTATCTAATCAAGAATCCTTTGACTTGGACCTCATCTTCCCAAGTATCGTATCTCAGTACTTATTGAATTGTTTGATTCTATCCTTTGACTTGGACCTTGTCTACCCAAGTCTCTTGTAAATCAAGACTTCTTGAATGTTTTGATTCTCTCCTTTGATTTAGACCTTGTCCACCCAAGTCTCATACTCTTAAGGACTCATTGAATCATTTGATTCTCTCCTTTGACTTGGACCTTGTCTGCCCAAGTCTCGTATCTCATGGAATCATTGAATCACTGTTTGATTCTCTCCTTTGATTTGGACCTTGTACACCCAAGTCTCGTATCTCAGGACTTCTTGAATCTTAGGATTCTCTCCTTTGACTTGGACCTTATCTACCCAAGTCTCGTAAATCAGGACTCATCAAATACATTTGATTCTCTCCGTTAACTTGGACCTTATCCACCCAAGTCTCATATTTCAGAACCTATTGAATATTTTGATTCACTCCGTTGACTTGGACCTCGTTCCACCCAAGTCTTGTAATTCAAGACCATTCCATTTTCATAAACATGGACCTCTCTCCTGGATGAGTCCATTGTACATATTCATTCGCTAATATTTCAAAAAAATTAAAAAGACATAAAAAGAAAATAAAAATTCATATCAAAACCCCTCATTATAGTTCTATTTGAACATCAAAAACCTAGAAGTAGAAACATATTCTTCCGCATGTTCTCTCTGCACTAGGAAGGCTGCTTACGTGGTTAACTCATTATTCAAACAATTTTAATTATTTCATCCATTGGAAGATATCTTAATCATACCATTATCATATCTTCATTTTCTTCACATCTACGACACATGTTAACCTTGTTCCTTTTGGGCATCACATGTCTCATCTTTGTTATGGTTTCTACCATTTCAGATCTTCTTACCTATGATTTTGTCTCAAAGCTTACTAATGGAAAAATTCTCCTTTCCAATAAGATCTCTCTTTAATAGAAAGCACTAAATTTATTTACCTAGACCTTTTGATCATCCATCTTAGTCTATGATGTTGAACCCTTGCATCTTACTAATCACATGCATATGAGACTTAGGGGCAAAATATTCCTTCCCAAGAAGCACAATATCGACATACAAGGAAAAATCAATCTAAAAATATTAAAAATAAAAATCAATCATCACACATTTTATCCTTCACAGTCCTCAATGATGAGCCCATACTTCTCACTAGTAGTATGAGACTAGGAACGTAGGAAGATGTCCTCATTCACCTACATTTTGTCTTTGGTGTTGAGCCCTTGTTTCTTACTAGTGGTATATGGCAACATGTAGGGGGTCCTTTACAAAAACAAATAGACACCCCAATTTCACACCTATCCTAAATCAATTAATTTCACCATTCCATTTCCCACAAAAATACACATTGAATTAATCAATGTTAATCGATTAATTAATTTGTTTCAACCCCTAAATTAAACCCAATCTTCCTCACATGCCAAATATTCCCCATGTCCCCCCACTTGCGAATTAAATATTCAACTTTAATTCTAGACCATTCCTCATGTCTCCCACTCACCTAATCATGTTTACTTTTCCAAATCATGATTACCCAAAACCCCTGAATTAATCCCACTTTTAGGCTATAAATAGAGCCTCACCCCCCTCTTTCAGAATAAGCTTGAATATCCTGTCAAAGTTCTTGCATCCTTTGAGCATAGAACATCCCTCCACCTCATCCTAATGCCCAAATAGCCCCATTTTGATCATCCCAAATCCATTATCCCCTTTATCCATTGGTGCAAAGTTTGAGTTGATCTTGTTGTAGTGAAGGTCTTGCTTTGGTTTGAAGGAAGCACCTACATTTCAGAGCAATTTGGGCCCATCCACATTATGTTTCCCATTCTGAGGTTTGCTAAGGAATCACGAAGGAGAAGGTATCTAGATAGTTAGTTAGTTACTTTTCTTGTTATCAGTGTATTTTCCTAGCTCACATTCTGGCACGCCCGGTGGGACTTACCCACGACTTATTATTTTTGGTCTCGCAACTCGTTACTTTATCCATCATTTTCCTACTGGTATTTGTTGTTATTATTTCATTTTCTATTCCATATGGCATTCTTTGGCTAATGTTTACATTGTGGGAGATATTATTGCTTTGTGGTGTCTTATGGTGTCTGTGCAGGTTCTGATAGTGATGGATACTCTGCTTACCACATCGTGAACCTCTTCGAGGGGAGTCATTCATCTGGCATTTATTTTTTTGTCGCATGTCTTAAATAACCTCTTTTGTGCAATCGTTTTAACATCCATTGATATTACACACATATTTTGGTTTGTTTCTTGTCGTTCTTTTTCTTGTCACGTTATTCTGTCTTGTGCAAGTATCGAAGGTATAAAATAATTGAACTAAACAACTCTTAATGTTTGTGTTGTTTTCAATTTCTCTAACCATGCAAATATCTACAGTCTGAAAATCCAAAAAAATATTGATTTATAGTTGTTGTTTATTGTGATATTTTTAGGAACACTTGGATTTTAATTTCTAACTCAATTGTAGGTTGCAAGGGGTTTAAGTTTGTCTTAATTTCACATTATAAATCTATTTTATTTCGGGCAATATCAGAGCAAAAAAATTCATTTAGTGTTGTCTCCGTTCAGTTTGGTGTGTTACTTAGGTACAATTAAGATTTTGTATATCTATATCTATCTTGGGGCGGGGGTTTTTTTTTTCAATTTCCTAGTTTTACGTTAATACATTTCCTGGTTTTATTGTTGAACTTTGTATAAACCTACAAAAACAAAACAAAAAAAATCATTATTATTAAATAAAAATTCAAAAAATTAAAATTTTAAAACCCTATCCTAAACTACCTACAACCCCCTTTTTCCCCCTTTCCCCTCCTACTAGCTCAGCTCGAACAAGCTAATAGACTTATCCCCTCACCCCTCACAACCCCTTAACCCAACTCCCATGGCCACTATCCCAAATCCCCCACCTGACAACCTTAACCGAACCTATTTGACTTACCCTTACTCACCCCCTTCCCACGGCTCAACCCATCCCTCATACTCCCTCGACGAGATCCTACTTGCCCCACCTAACTCCTACACCCATGTCCCTCCCCCTGCCACTTGGCCAAGCTCAACCCCATCTCCCATCATCCCTATAACTCTCGACCCCTCTCCCATAGATCTCAACTCCCATCCCTATGCCCCCCATCCCTCACTCGCTTTGATCCCTGATCCCACAATGTCCATCCCAAGCCACTCGACCTCACAATGCCCCCTTGATCTCCCTAGATACACTTCAACTGATCCTAATCTCACATCCCCAAATCCCATCCCTGACTCCTCACACAAACCCACTTCACTATCATCCAATTGGCTTCCCCACCGACTCCCACAGCTAAATCCTAGCCCAGCTTCAACCACTTAACCCACATGCCCTCCACTCACACAAATTCACCCCTCATGAGCCAACTCGTTCCCAAATCCCATAGATCCACTACGTCCCATCCCTCACCTCCCAATAACCACATACATTAGATCTTACTCCCCACGGGATTTGCACTAAATCCCACACACCCAAGACTCCTGAGCCAGAATCCCATACCTGTTCAACAATACCCAACGTCGTAACACCTCCATACAATTCTTGTTCCCATTTTTAGTTTAGTTTTAGGGTCGGCCTTAAGCATTTCCATTAGTCACAAGCTTAAAAACACCAATCCACACAACCACCATTACACTTTAACTTTTAGGTTTCACACTTTCTTTCCTCTCTTTCATCAGGTTAACCAATAGATTTTAACTTTACAATTTTAGTCATTCCACCATTTGATTTTATTATTGGTTTACAGCTTATTTTTAGTCATTAAATCGTTTAGCCTAATTTCAATCTTGTCTTATTCTTACTTTCATTTGTCTAAAATTTAGTTAGATCGTATTTTTTCACTCTTGAATCTTAATTTGATTTAATATTTAACCTAGTCATTTTTGTAATTTGATTATTTAATTTTTATTTACCTAGTCTTATAACTAATTTAGTTTAATTAATTAGTATTAGTTACGTTTTGATTTAATTTAATTAAATTCATTTAGGTTTCTTAATAAATTATCTAGTCTTACTTTAATTAGTAATTAATAATTAATTTTCTTAATTCATCCAAAATCATTTCCAAAAAACAAATTTTGTTGACTTTTATTACTTAATTATCTAATTACTTCTTTAATTAGGCCCTTTTTTCATAAACAAAATTAAGACCTTTATATTGTTTTTCTCATATTTTTGACCACGTGCACTAATTGTGTTATTTAATTTTGCAGGTGGATTTTACGACACTTCAACCTTCCTTCCGATGTCAAAGACTAATTTTTAAAACCTATACATGACCCAAACCCCTTTACTTGGTTTTTTCCAACTTTCACCAATCGTGCATGTTGCGAATTTAGGGTCCCTAGATGTTTCGAAAACCTTGGTGTCACTTTTTAATCATTTTGTTATTGTCTAAGCACCTTGCACTGTTGTCTAATGCTTTTTGGTGAATCTTGTTGTCGTTTTCTTTTTTCTTTTTTGTGAAGCTAATCGCAACCCTTCGTGTGTATGCTCTTCTCTCGCGCTTGTTACAAGTGACCTTGAGAATCAAAAATACGACGATGACATATGTTGTCTTTTATCATTCTCTCTTTGTTTGACCATATTGGAAAAACTACTAACCTCTTTTGTGCAGGACCATATCATTCGAAATTTAATCATTTTAGACTACTAACATTGTCTGCAGGATCCTCTAGCTTTGTTTTATGTCTCTAACTATCGTCTTGATCATTATTTTGTTTCTTCACATTATTAATATTTTTCTAATTGTTGGTTGTGTATGCTCTTTTCCTACGCCTTCGAGTGATCTGGAAAAAAAAAATAGCCACGATCATTTTTCTAACACTTCATTTGCAAGATAACTACTAATTTGTTTTCCGCAGGACCACGTCACTGGAATTTTGCCAAAAACACAAACACAAAATTTTAAACCTTCTCACAAAATTACCACAATCAAAATAAAATTGTTGAAACCAAAAAAAATTAGCACGCTCAGGTACGTTGTCATTTTCCACTAGTGATTTTATTTCAAATTGGAAAGAACTCTGTTGTTAATCACATCATCATTTGTTTTTACACGTAGCAGAAGTGGATTTCATCACCACCTACGCTACACCAGTGACATGGAATTCACTACCACACACCACCAACATTTGCATTTGCATTGCACTCTGAGACCTAGTCTCATCACAGTGTTCGGTATATACAGTGCCTCTAGGAAGCATTTACGGGTAAAGTCGTCGCGACTACTACTGCACTTAACGCCTAATATAACTGTAACAATGAAGCCTGGGCATCATCCCTGTAAATATTCAGGGAGTAATAAGGACACCATACACACTTCCATCCCCCCATCACCTTCTACCTTTTCACAAAGCCTGCCTTGGACGTGGTGATTCACTCCAAAGTAGGTAAGTAAGAATTGGTGAGTCTTTTTGGAGTGATAAGAGCCTACATCCGTCCATTTCACAACATACTGCATGTTGCATAAAACAATGATTATTCCTGATGGATCTACTTCTTGAGCCAAAACAATCAAATGAACATGATTGCTTTGTTGTTTGTAAACAAGTTAGTTTAGCATTGTTCTTATCATAAAACTTGGATGATACATATGTCTATTGTAAATTTCAAATTCCTAGAGTGTTCCACAAAACCGTTTTATTTCCAAATTACCCCAACATCAAACAAACAAATTGAATCAATTGAACAATGAAAAAACATTACATTGATGAATCATTAGCTTGAAGCAAACAAAATCATCATAGCCCATTTTAAGCTATATCAAAACTATATGAGTGACTTTTTTGAAACCACTCTTTTATCAAGCTTGTTTAAACTTCAACACAAAACAAATCCCTCATAGCTTGTTTGAGCTATATCCACCGAGTGACTTGTTTGAGTTCACTCTATATCATCATTCAATAGCTTATTTAAATACACTACCAACAAAATCCCTCATAGCTTGTTTAAGCTATATTTGACTTACATTGAGTATCTTGTTTGAGACTCACTCCATCTCATCATTGTTCAAATCTTTATCCGACACAAATCCCCTCATATCTCATTTTGAGCTATATCACAACTATGTTGAGTTAACTTGTTTGAGTTTACTCTTCCCATCAACACTCAAGAGCTTATTTAAGCCAAATCTGACACAAAATTGTGCTAGCTTACACATATCTAATCATGGTGTTCACACGTAATCATAGAGACCCTCTAAACCCTGAAAATGAAAATGAAGAGGTTACGTAACCAGAACTCACTCACGAAGAACAAGAGCAAGTAGACAAGTTGTTAGAACAAAACAAGAATGAATACTATTGTGTATCCTAGCCATGGGAGAAAAACTACCTCCTAATTTTGGGACCAACAACCTAAACAAACTTATAGACAATGGTGAATCGAGTCACCACAATGAAATACCAAATAACCCAAATAACTCTTCAACCGACGAGTTATTTACCAAAATCCAAGAGTTAACAAGGCAACTTGAGCAAGCAACTTCTAAAGCTGAAAGGTTACACGATCACAATCTAGAACCACATACTCACGAAGTCCTTGATACCCCATCCACATGACTCTCCATTCACACAAGAATGGAAACATATGAAAGAAACCATTCAAGGGGTTACAAAAATCAATCAAAATAGTTCAATTTTGAGGAACTATGCCCCTACCCATTTGATAAGGAAATGTTACGATTACCATTTCCATCATCCTTCGAAACTCCAAAATTTGATAAATACAAAGGAAAGGGTGACCCCCATGAGCACGTCAAATAATTTTTCATGCAATGTCAAGAAGTAGCTTATCATGACATGTATATATTTTACGATTATTTCCTAAAAGTTTAGGAGGACAAGCCTTAGACTG
Source organism: Taxus chinensis (assembly GCA_019776745.2). Taxonomy (NCBI): domain Eukaryota; kingdom Viridiplantae; phylum Streptophyta; class Pinopsida; order Cupressales; family Taxaceae; genus Taxus; species Taxus chinensis. The sequence continues at coordinate 720,433,641 of CM034154.1, forward strand.
GTTCCTTCATCTTCCCAAAGGGTCAATCATTAACTTTCAGACCTATCGAAAAAATTTGTAAAACATTTTTCCTTCAACCTAGACTTTGAAGTAACCATGCTTGATCTTTGCAACACTAAGCAAAGGCCCAACGAGAATTTCACATCCTTTTTACAATGTTGGTGAGGGATTGCAAGAAGATTCCCCTGCTTCAATACCAGAGAGACAATTGGTTAACATCTTTGTCCCAAACCTCATCACATAATTATCATTTCACATGCAGATGCATTGTTTAAATAATTTTGAAGAAGTCATCGAAAAAGGGACACAAATTGAGAAATCCCTCATTTCTAAGGGCTTACTTAAAACACCCTTTAGGGACCAACCCCTAGGGATGCACCCTCAAAGTCCAGGACAAATCCAAATTCTTTAATCAGAACTGAAATATAGTCAATGATGGATGTCACTGATTCTCGCTATGTTTGAAACATTCAAAATAATCCACCCAACACAATTAAATCCAACAAACAACTGATTGTCATCCCTAGAAAGAAGCTCCTCCTCGTGACAGGTGAAGACAGTTCACTCCACTTGGAGAAATCCTATCTAGCATCTTCTGTCACTTAGAAAATGTAAACATGATCTCATACCCCATTGTCAAACCCTTTGAAGAAGGGAAACCCAAACTAAATTGGTATAAAGATAATGAATATTGTGAATACCATCACATAAAAGGGCACTCTACAGATCGATGCATGCAACTCCACCATTATGTCCAAGACTTGATCGAAATGTGGAGACATAGAGGTTGAAAATACCTCTGATACAAAGACCCCCAATGAAAAACTCAACATGTTCAAAAACCCCTTCCCTAAACATGATGATAATTCAAAGGACAAGGGCCAATCATCAAACAACGTTGAGTATGACTCAGTCATCTCGACCATAGACTACGACCAAGATCTAGTGGCTATAATAAAGATCAAAACCAACTGTGCGGTCACCACTAGACAAGAAAAAAGTATGGGTCCCTACTACGAAACAATCTGCTACTTCTTCTCCCATACCACCTCCTCAATCCAACGTCTAATTCCACCACCACTTCCACTTCCCAACCTACGCCTTCATTCAACATCATCAAACAATTGGAAAAGACCACAACACAAATTTCCATCATGGAATTACTTAAGTCTTCTCCCACATTACAACATATCCTTACACAAACATTGAATGATGCTCATGTCCCACACGACATCAACTCACAACAATTCCAAGCTTTAATCGTTCCAATATTTCAACACCCAATCCCATTCTATCATTCAGTCCTGTTGACCTTCTTAACCCCAACATTATTAACAATCAGTCTTATACGTCGAATCTTTTATCACCCATCACAAGGTTAAACGTGTATTAGTCGACAATGGAGCAACATTGAATATTTGCTCCATGAAACTCTTACGCTGTCTTGGTTACACTGAAGAAGACTTACAAAATGATATCATAACCATTCGTGGGTATGATGGTAATAAAAGAAAGTCCAAAGGAACAATCACTTTACCTCTCATGGTTGGACCGATCACTTTAGACATGTTATGTCATGGTAGATGTAGAAGTCTCATACAATGTTCTCCTTGGTCGACCATGGATTCATGCCATGAAATTTGTTCCATCCACATTCCACCAATGTATTAAATTCCCCCACTTGGATAAGGAATTTACATTGTGTGTTGATGTCTAACCCTTTGAATATTGCAAATTCCTCGAAGGATGGTATCTAAATGCTCACTCTTGTCCATCGGTAGAGAAATACGCTCTGCTGCGCATAATCCCATTCTCGAATAGAAGGTGTATCGATCTAGATACGCTTCAAAAACATACTCCAAAATCATACAAGAGTCATCCTCATGACTCTACTAGTCAACCATCATCTTCTAATCAACCAATGTCTCCTAATCCATATTCTCTTCTGCTAATCAACCCTCTTTGTCTAACAACAATTCCCCTTCACTAAACAATCATCTTCCTCACCTATTCAACCTTCTTCATCTAACAACACCTCTTCTGTTAAGGTACCATCCCCTTTGGTTAATCAAGCTTCATCCTCTAATCCACCCTCCTCTTCTTATAACCCATTCTCTCCATCTTTCAAAACTACTAAGTTTCCTTCCACACCGTGTGAGATACCCACTGGTCCCTCAACACATACATTCAAAATCATTGACAAAGGCTGCAGTGAATACCAATTCCAAGCACATTGCAAACTCTTTTTACATCAGTAAATCCCCAAAAACCTATGACAAACCCAATGCTCCTGCATCTTAAAATCCATCCCACTTACAAATTGGGTTCAGTTAGTTTGGAAGAAGTTCGGTTATCTAGACAACGAACATATTCCAAGTTCTTCAGGATCTTGGTTATACGATGACGAATTCACTTCCTTGTTATGAGTCCCCTCAATTTACTAAAGCTCACTAAATGATGAAAAACATGTGATGGAAGGGTAAAGGACTCAGTCCAAATGAACAAGGTCATTTAGATCCAATCACTTGCACCAAACATCATGGTAAACATGGCCTTGGTTTCAAGATACTTAATGCAACTCCCATATTAATCTCGAGTGAAAATGATGACACCAGTTCTGACAGTGACACTGGGTCTACGCACAGCCTTTTCAAAGATCTTTCTGAAACAAATCTCCACTTTGAACATCTATCCATTAATGTCATTGATTTCAAGCTTCTTCATCCGACTCTCATAGACCATGACCAATTACATCATGTAGTCATGGACATGTTTCAAAATGATGAAGCCATTGAAGAGTTCCTTGGAACTCACAATCAAATTCCCCTTTCCAACCATAAAAAAGGATTTGAGATTAACCTTGATGAATTTGCCTATTTTGGTGAAGAAATAGAATATTTGGATCCTCTACCTTTGGAAACCTCAGATAAGAAGCGAAAACACAAAATTTCTCATAGTAAAAATCTTGTCGCCACCTTATCCAAAAAACATATCAATAAAAGGACCCAACATCACAAACAAAAACCTTGTGATCAATTCCCCTGAATCACCCAAAACTGATGACTTACATCAACCACTAGCATCATTTTTTGAAAAATAATGATACAAAATGTTGGTTGAGGAAACCAAAGATATTAACATCGGTACTCCCGAACAACCAAAATTTTACAACTCGGCATCAGTCTGTCTGACTAGGAATGTGTAGAGTTCACAACGTGCTCCTCATTGAATTTCAAGACATTTTCACATGGACCTACAAAGATATGCCTAGGCTTAGATCCATCTCTCATAGTACATCACCTTGTGGTGCATCCGGATGCAAATCCTGTAAAACAGAAATTACGTAAAATGCACCCCAAGGTAGTGTTGCTTGTAAAATTTGAACTTCAGAAACTATTAGAGGCAGACTTTATTAGACCTATTGACTACTCTGAATGGATATCCAACATAGTGCATGTAGCCAAGAAAACTCTCGACATTAGGGTATGCACAGATTTCCGTGATATCAACAAAGCTTGTCCAAAAGACGACTTTCCTCTACCCAATATAGACATGATTGTCGACTCTACGACAGGTCATGAAATGCTCTCCCTAATGGATGGATTTTCTTAGCTATAATCAAATACGCATCGCTGAAGAATATCAACACAAAACAACATTTACTACACCATGGGGAACCTTCTACTATAAGGTCATGCCTTTCGGATTGAAAAATGCAGGTGCCACATATCAACAAGCCATGACAGTCATCTTTCACGATATGTTGCATGATATCATGGAAGATTATGTTGATGACATATTAGCAAAATCTAAAACACAGATAGGACATCTAGGTGTGTTGAGACACATCTTTGAAAGGTTGTGTGAGTATAAAGTTTCACCTTAATCCTAAAGAAATGTGTATTCGGGGTGACTTCCAAAAAGTTATTAGGATTTATTGTCTCACGAAGAGGTATAGAAGTTGATCCCGCCAAAGTCAAAGCCATCATGGAAATGCCTCCTCCCCAAAATCTCAAACAATTATGTAGTCTCCAGGGAAAAATCCAATCCATTTGACATTTCATCTCACAATTAGCTGATAAATGTCATCATTTTAATCAGTTGCTTAAGAAAGATACACAATTCCAATGGAATCAAGATTGCCAAGATTCTTTCACTAAACTCAAAGAATACCTCTCCAGTCCACTTTTCCTTATGTCACCAGTCGCAGATAAACCCATGCTTCTTTATACATCTGCCATTGAGCATGCCATAGGAGCTTTGCTAGCACAACACAATGATCAAGACAAAGAACAAGTTATTTATTACCTTAGTCGAACACTCATTGAGCATGAGGTACGATATTCCCAAATTGAAAAAGTATGCTTAGCAGTCACTTTCACATTCCATAAGGCACATCATTACTTGCTCAATCATACAACCAAATTCATCGCTAAGGTCGATCCCTCAAGTATCTATTGTCTCGACCTCATTCTCATGGGAAGAATGTCTAGTTGGGTCATCTTACTTAGTGAATTTGATGTCAAGTTCGTTCCTTAGAAGTAATTAAAGGACAAGCCCTCGCAGACCAACTTGCTGAGGTACCTCTTCTTGGAATAGAACCACTTCATTTTACATTTCCTGATGAAGATATTTTATATGTAGACATCGCGCCAGCCTGGACTCTATTCTTTGATGGATCTTGTAACCTCCATAGATCAGGAGCTGGTATTTTACTTATCACACCTGGTGGACATGTTATCCCCAAGTCATTTCAATTAGCATTCCCGTGTACCAATAATATCACAGAGTATGAAGCTCTCATAGTAGGATTAAAACTCGTTATATCACGGAAACTTAAAGAGTTGGTTGTATTTGGTGACTCTTTACTTATCATTAAACACGTTATCGATGAATACCAAGTCAAGGATGAAAAATTATTCCATATAAGCTCATGGTAGATAACCTCCCAAGCTATTTTTGATTGATTAGTTTTAACCAAATCCCTAGAATTCAAAATCTGTATATACTATGGAAACTATTGGATCTCTGTTAGAAATTGCACATCCAATCAACTCCAAACACATTTTCTCATAGAACATTTCTTAATGCCTGCTTATGAACTACCTGAAAATACTATGGTATGTGAGGTCATGGGTCCTAATGACCCTTGGTACCATGATATTTATAATTTCATCCACGAAAAAACATTCCCTACCAACATGAAACCAAGTCATAAATGTGCTTTAGCACAACATGCCTCTCGTTACACCATTTTAGTAGACACTCTCTATATACGTGGTTATGATGGCATCCTACTCTGATGTCTTAATCATGAGGAGGCCTCTAGCCTTTTAACTGAAGTCCACTCTGGTATCTGTGGAACGCACACAAACGGTATGGCTTAAGCCAAGAAAATCAGCGTGTTGGGTATTATTATCCCACCATGGATAATGACACATGCCATTTTGTCAAATGATGCCAAACTTGTCAAAAACATGGAAACCTTATCCACACACCTTCTCAAGCATTGCAACTGATCACCACACCATGGCCCTTCTTTCAATGGGGGCTTGATCTCATCAGTAAAATCAAACCAACGTTGTTCGATAGACATAAGTTCATTATCACCATTACCGATTACTTCACTAAGTGGGTAGAGGCTATGCCTCTCACCTATGTTATTGAAAGACAAATATCAAAGTTCATTTTTAACAATATCATCTGTCGATTTGGCATTCTATTTTCCATTGTCACGGATAATGGAAAATCATTTAAAAACCAGGATGTAAAATACCTCACAAAATGTTTCTAGATCAAACTTAAATGGTCTACTCCATACTACCCCCAGGTTAATGGCCAAGCACATGCAACCAATAAGAATTTAAAACCCATCAAGGAATTTTTCTTTGATACACATAGATGAAATTAGGACACTCAAATTTACCCTGCTCTTTGGGCTTACCACACATCTTACCACACACCTATAGGAGCCACCCCGTTATCCCTTGTTTATGGTTACAAATCCATTTTACCTGTTGAGGTTGAACTCTTATCCTTGAGAATATCCCTTAAAGATGTAATTAATGAAGATGAATATCGAAAATCATAGCTTAATGAGATTGAGTTTCTATATGAAAAATGACTTAACACCATCAATCATATTCAAGTCTATCAAAACTGACTGCAATGCATTTATCATAAAAAGTATGACCCAGAGAGTTTGAGATTGGTGATCTGGTTCTCAAAGAAAATCAAAAGAATACCACTAAAGAGTGAGAAAAACAAGGAAAATTTGAATCTAATTGGTTATGACCCTATGTAATTACAACTAATTTTGGCTTTGGATCCTATAAATTGGCCATTAAAGATTGTCAGGAACTTAATGGACCAATGAATGTAGTACATTTAAGGAAATTATATTCTTGAGGCACTCTCTATTTCGGGAGACAACCACTTTTACATTCCTCATGTCTTACTCATCTCTGAATAATCTAAAATTATTCATTCCATTGGAATATATCCTCATGATCAAAATCACATCTTCATATTCATCATCATGAGACAAGTGTTAATATACTTCTTATAATGTCTCCCATTTTCGGTTGCTTTCGCCTATGGTAATACCTAGAAGCTTACTGATGGTAATTTATTCCCTCTAAAAAATTCTTTCTTTCACACCTGTAGACGCCCATAGTTCAGTCAAAGTAATCTTATTCTTAATTTTTCACTAACTATTATACTCCTCGTAAATAAACGACATCTCATCTATTAGGCCTATCTGACTTTCCTTCTACAACATTTCTTTAGGTCGTATTCCTCTTATAAACGACTAATCAGGCTAATATACCCTCTTATTAGCTAAAAATCCTTCTTATCTCCTTATAAATCACTTTTACAGGATTCCTAGGCTATTAATCCATCACATTGGATTAAGTGGACCCCTCACAACTCTCTCAGGTTATTAATCCCTTGCTAAACAGGATTAACTAGCTTAAACCTAGATTAACTAGCCTAGGACATGTTTAACCTCTTCTAAACCTAGTCAAATCTTGCTTTAACTTGCTAAAAGTGCTTTTTGGACTTAAATTTTGTCCCACATGCACCCAAATCATTCCATTCTTGGAATTGAAAAACTATAAATACCCCTCTACCCCAAGTCATTTTCTAAGAACACTTTCCCTCTCTAGGTTAAACTATAGTATTTTTGCTAGGATTAGGAGCTTTCTTCATTGTTATTGAGATATTTGCTTTGCTATTGCATCTTTCACTCAAGCCTTGGGTAAATGAGAGGAATCAAATGGTCTTGTAGCCATTAATGGTGAGCTCTCACTCTCAAAAACCTTGAAAATAAAATGATCATAACTGATTGCTAGAATCTTTAATAGGTTCATGTTTTCATAGCTTTCAAAGAGTACAAAATTATTTAGATATGCTAGGTTTGATTGTTTATTTCAATTTATATATGCATGCACAGAAATAGTTCTTGTTTATCTCTTATCGTGATGGTCCATAGTTAAGTTATACAAAGCTTTGGGGCTTCTTACATGTTCTTTTGTCATTCCGTAGCTTTTCTAACTTTTCCTTGTACACACTTGGCATGCCCGGTGGGAATCTTAGTCCATACTCCATTAATGGATGTTTTTCAAGCTTTTTATTTCGGTTTCTAACCATTTCCATGTATTTTGAGGGTTAACTAGTTTGGATTCAAGCATTTGACTAACTTAGAAGTAGTAAACCTTCCTTTTGCATGCTAGTTTGTTGGGTTTATATTAGAAATTGCATTAAAAGGTTAAATTATAACCTATTTACAGTTTTAGAAATTTGTTTTCTATGCTCTTTTTTGGGTTTTTAGGCCCACACCCAAGTGTTATGAGTTAGCACACACACATCAAAACTTGTGCGCACCTGTTTGATAGCCCGTGTACTGCTAGCAGGGATGTGCATTTGTCTCTCTGTATGTGCACCCACTGCCTTGTATCTTGCCAAGATTTTTTCACAGACCCGTGCATACATCTTCTATCGTGCTTACATGATTATTCATGCGCGCATCCATCTCTTGAGATGTACATGTGTTGAATTAAACTCTGTATCACCTCAATTTTTTACCTTGCACGCACATGTGTCTTCTGTTGTGTGCACACGCTAAAATGACCATCCAAGTGTCATTTTGTCTGTGCAGGCGTGTTGGCCCACTTTCTTTTTCCACAGATCCATGTACCTATTATTCTGAGCATGCACATGTCATAACGTAGGCACACATGTCGTAAGAGGCATGCATGTATTGTTGTCTTAAGCCAAACTTTGTTCTAAAACTTGCAGGGGTTTATATCATTGAAATATCTAACACTTTTTTAGGGTTTTTAAAGACCAAATCAATTAGTTTTGTAGGTTACTTTGATAAAGTTGTAGTTTGCACTAACATTGCTTAGTCAAGTTAAGTGAATGTTGCATTATTATTTTTGAGGTTTTGAAACATGTATGTTATTCCCTCGTACATTCTAGGTGATCTTGGGAATAAAAAATGCTTCAAATACCTTCTTTACACTTTCATAAACACTTCAATTAAGTTTTCTAAAAATAATTAACTTCAAAGTTGGTTAAAACAAACTTAATTTTCACATTTTGATTGAGTATTTCCCATTTTTTTCACAAGTTTAATGAGGTATTTTGTTGTGTATGCTCTTTCCTTGCATATTAGGATGATCTAGGAAAATAAAAACAACATTCTATCTCCTTTTATATGATTGTATTGATCATTTTGGAGAATTACTAATCATTGTGTGTAGGTCCATATCACATGTCAAAGAAATCAAGATCTAAACAAAATCTAACGTATTTGTAGGTTACCAACGGTGTTCAAAACCACATTAAATCTAAAAGATAAAACAAACACCACATTCAACACACTTGATTTGCAGGTTTGGATAAGGGTATGCCTCGTCCATTTTAAACTAGGACATAAGCCCTTTGGAATAAGCCTTAAGCTACAACAATGAGGGTGGTCATAGGAACCCTAAATTAGTCCACCACTAAGTAACCTCGTGGATGAAATAGGAAGCGCTCCGCTTACCCACTTGACTAGTTTTTCCATTGTCAGTTTAACACTAAAACATTCTCCATTACGACCCCAATGAAAGATACCCATGAACTCATTCATTTTCTCATCATATTTGAAAGTTGTAAAGTAAAGCCAAGATAATCCAAGAATATTCAATGCAAATTTCTTGGTAAATCAAGCTCACAGAGGATGTTTGTGGTAACTTGTTGAGGGAACCACCTAGGAAAGCCATTTTTGTCTTGGAGCCCACTTTTCCGTATCAAGCCATCACATTTTATAGAGCTCTCATGAAGTTAAAAATTTATTGGAGTCAAAACCTTGTTTCTCGAATAAGGTGAGAGTCCACTTAAGTTGAAGCTAAGTGTTATTCATCATGGACTTACGATGTGTCACTTTGACATAGTTCTTCGCTTATCCTAAGGTAAGGTAAAACTCTGTCAAAGTTATACTTAGTTTGTTTCATCATCACTTGGTCTACACCTTTGTTATCTTGTTGCCCATTTGGGAAAAATGAAAAACAACATGCACGGATACTACTAGAAATAATCATGTCCACCACTTTTGTATTCTTCTTGCATGACTAGGCTGCACTTCCAGAATGCAAGAGTTGAAAGTGTGAATGTTACATCATTACGTTCTAGTAGGCCCTATGTCTCACATCCATATTGAGACACATTATTAATGTAGTTAGGCTTGATTCATATATTGATCTCCCTTAGACATGTTACCTTGTTCAGATTACATCGACACAATTTCTATACTTACATATTATTCCTTGTGAACATGACCTAAGTGTCCGTATTGTGATGTTATGTTGCCTACATTTTAACAAATCCTTAGTATAATTGCAATTAGTTTTATTTCAAATGTTACCTCAAATCTTGAAAAGTGGGGATTACGTTGTTTGTGTATCATATCTATATTATTTCAGTGCTAAAACCTTTCTTTCTCTTGAAACTTGGTTAACATACCTTAGTAGTGTTGTTACGTTCTTTACATACGTAACTTCTACCTTTTAGGGCTTAGGTCTTGCTTGTTTCAAAATTGGTCGTAGTATCCTTTGATTGGGAGTCGCATCTACCCCTTCTTAATACTTATGCCACGTTCATTTTTGAACTTGACATAAGTGTTGACATCGAGTTGATCATCTATACGTAAAAATACCATTGAAAACACAAGGTGTAAATAGTTGGTTGATTGACTTGTTCATTTGTAGGCTTGCATGTTTGTTCCTTGTTTGATAATAGTTGCATAAGACTTATATCTAAAACAAATCATTGGATTCTTTGACCCATCATTTTTTAGATCATTGATTAGTGAAGCATTGAGACTTTAGAACAACTTATGCCATGCTATAATTAGGTTTGTTACACTTAGAACACACTTAGGCAAAAACCTAGTACAAAAAATACTAGTGATGCCACCTATTACGAGAATGGCATCTAAGAAGATTGAAAACGAAGCATAGTTAAATCCTATCACCAACTATCCCTTTAGTGGTAACAACTTGGGTCCCCTCTTTTCAGAGGTTAAAGACACAAAAGTATTTATTGACCATAGCAGTGATGATTCTGACTCATCTGAAGAGAAACATACTCTTGAACTAGCTCACTTTGACAAACTCCTATTTTATAATAAAGATCAAGTACTCACACGAGTACTAGAATTAGGAGCAAGATTTCCACAAGAACGTGAAGTGGCTATTAAAAAAATTAACATAGAGGAGGAATAATCACAAATACATCCACATATTGACATGGATAACCCTCTTGATGGAGGACATGCTTCCACTTCGGGATTTTGTAACAAAAAGTTTGAGAATGAAGGGCCAAAACCAACAGATGGTTCTCAAATACCGTACTTTAAGGCTTCACACAAATTTAAAATTAAAAATCAACACAAGGAGTTACTTCCTCCTCAATATGACAAAGAGGATGATTTTCAAACTGAAGAGGAGATCTTACAAAGACAAATACTCAAACTTAGCCAAAAGATAGCAAACTTAGGTTCATCTAATAAGAGTGCATGTAAAGAAAAACTTAAGACCAAATCAAGGGAATTTTACACCGACCCTTATGATGATGAAACATTAAGGGTTACTTGGGTGAATAGACCATCATCCCCTACAAAAGAGCAACTCATTAGAAAAGAGTTGTAATCCATGAAAACCATGTTCAGAATGCTCCAAGAGAGTAATGTAGGTCATAGTAAGAAATACCAATATTAAGAACTATGTTCTCACCCCTTTGAGGGAGACATGTTACGGGTGCCATTCCCTAAAAATTTCAATTGTCCTAAGTTTGACAAGTACAAAGGAAAAGGTGATCCTTGTGATCACATTAAAGACTTCTACATGGCTTGCCAAGAAGCTACCTTTAATGATAATTATCTTATACACTTGTTCCCTCTTAGTTTAGGAGGACAAGAGCTGGAATGATTCTTCCACATACCCAAGGGAACAATCATAACATGGCCCACACTAGATGAAAATTTTGTATGCCATTTCTCTTTTAACATGGAGAGCAACGTTACCATAGCAGACCTTTGCAATGCTAAACAAAAACCAAATGAGACCTTCCCTGGTTTCTTACAGTGATGGTGGGGGTTAGCAAGCCATTTCCCTTGTCTCATTCTTGAAAGACAACTAGCCAACATTGTTGGGCCCCTAAAATATCGACTAAGTACACCAAGGTGTGTAGGTGCACAAGGCCTAATAGAAGAAGGGCGCGTAGGATAAGGCATGCAGACAGAACCCAGGTTTTGGGACTTAGCCGTATTTAGTGCATCTCAGGCAGGGCAACAAGGAAATCATGGCCCGAGCACACATGTGAAGTGAATAAAGTGTCAAACTAGCCGCTTGGGGCCCATAAAAGGAATATTTTAGCGATGGAGGTGCACATGGGAGACCATCATGTCAAAACATGCAGAGCCCATGCTGGAGGAGCAAGTGCACATAGGAAACCATCAAGACAAAATATGTACAGAGCCCATACCTAAAGGAACATGTCCCCATAGAAGAGCTCATATAGATACTTGGACAACAGATCTGAGGTCATAGAAGGAGGCAGTTGGCACCGCATGATGCCTATATATACGAGTGCCCACAGAAGAGAAAGAAGAGGAAGAATGGCAGAAGGATGAAAGGATCAAGAGAGAGACATATAGACTGATGGAGAGAGAACAAAATTGATAGAGCTAGATTGTAAGGAATCTATGTGAAAGAGCTAGAGGTTATATGATGGATTAATGCATTAAGGGGCTGGGATATAAAGTTTTTCTTTGTATGGATGAAGGACATGATCCCTGCTGTGATGTATGAATTCAGTCTGATCAAGCTGTGGTAGTCTAGTGGATCCATTGATTGTAATGAGTATGAATGTAATGAGGTTACAAACATAAATGAGCATGAGTATAATTGATTCGATCCATATCTATATTGTTTCATTTCAATTCATGGAAGTTATGTAAGCTCTTATGTATTTTCCTTTCTGCTGTAGTCTATCTGTATGTTTGCAAGTACTTTCTATTTGGAATGAACACATTTGTCTAGAGACTGCTCTGAGTCCTATGATGAATGTATGTCTCATTGCCACCATTATTCATTAAGTTCCTGACTTAGATGATGATTTCCCACTTAAATCACATAAAAGAGAGACTTGGCACCCGCGCATGCCTCGGGTGAGTGCCCAGTTCCCACTGGGTGATAGGTCAGTGCGCATGGGATTCCCTTGTTCTTCAATGGGTATAAAAATGACTACATCTTGGTTCTGTTTCCTGGGACTCTTTTTGAAGTTGTAGTGGGAAATGGCATACATCTTGATCTGTGATAATGAGTAATGACAGAGCGTTTAACTTTGGAGAGTGTTGAATCATGGTTCAAGAGCACAGAGGATGAATTTGCTCAAAGATTCAGCACTGGGTCTGAGTTTGATGCACATAGATGGGTAGAAGAGAACCTTTACCATGAGTTATATGAAACATTTTTCCGTTGCTTCCCAGTAGAATTGTATGAATGGCTCTCATCATATGCATCTAGATCAAGTTGGTATTATAGATCACACACGTGGACCCAAGAGGAATACTAGAGACTGCAAGATGCAGATCTGACGTGGACTCGTGCTATGGATCATTGGTGGAAAGGTGTGTTGGCCAAACTACACTCTGGAGTACGCTATTTCTACATACTCTTGCCCAGAAATTACCGAGTTTGAGTTTCTACGGGAGCCCAAAGGATCATTTCTACGTGCTATCCCTTTGGAAATGAAGATTTTACTTGTTACCTTGGGTTTAGAGGCATTCCCAATGGCTGGCTAAACCATTTTAAGCGCTAGGTGAGGAAGCTAGGGTGGGGGAAGATGGAAGACCTTGTGGCGGAAAAAGAAAGGGAGGAGAGATGACTCAGGTATAGTGAAGCATGTGAAAGGGAGATTACTAGACATGACATGAAGTTACAGGTGTGATGGATATGTGGAGGCAAATGTTGCAGGAAGGAGTTGAGGTTCACGTGGAGGACGTGGAACCTGAGCAGTCTGTGCTACCCCATCTTGGAAAGCGCATAAGAGAGACCCCTTTAGCTTCTGATGAGAGTTCGTCATGCAGAGAGAGAAGAGCTATTAGAACATATCAAAACCCACCTAGTGACCAAACCCTAGCACTTGGCTTTCTAGACCAAGGAAAGAATATTGTTGGCCAAGTTGGTATCGATGGGAGTGACTGAGCTACACCTAAGAGATATAATTTCTCATTTGGAACTTCTATGGCTATGTATATTCCAATTTTTGGAGGGATTTTTAGACAAGGAGAAGTGCACACCAACCTTTGGTCTCACGTCTAGGAGTGGCACGGGGTACACTATTGGTAGTGGGGCATCATCACAGATTGTGGGTATGCAGTTTAGTGGGACTGTGGGGACCCTGGCATGCACTACTACATGACCTGGTGGACCTGGTGGATTAGAAGGAATAGGGTCTAGTGGATCTAGTGGATTGGGAGGAACATGACCTAGTGGACCTGGTGGATCTGGTGGGTCAGGAGGCATAGGACCTGGTGGGACTGGTAGATCTGGTGGCAGAGGGACACTGGAGGAAACCAAGGCTCTATCTCATGAGGACAAGGATCCCAACAACCCCCTCAAGTTTTTGTTGAGATGTCATTACATTTTCCAGATTATAGGGGTATTGAAGATGCTGCAGAGCATGTTCACAAGTATGAGATGCTATGGTGCGTGAAAGGGATCACTAACCCAGAACGGAAGGCAAGTTAGTTTGCAACAATGTTGCAGGGGAACATGCACACATAGCTGGTATAGAAAGTATGACCCTCATCAAATGGTGGTGGATTATACTACTTTAAAGAATTCCTTCCTAATAGAATTCCACATTCCTGAGTTTGAACAAAAAGAACATAAATGCCTTGAAGGAGATTCAATAAGGAATGGCGGAGAGCGTGTGGGAGTATGACGTGTGGTCTAAGACTCTCCTATAAAAATTATCATATGAAATTCACCCTTCACAATATGCTCAATGGTTTATTGGGGGATTGATAACACCTTTCAGAAGAGATTTATCTCACAAAACTTTCACAGACCTACGTGAAGTGTTAGAGGCCGCTCTACATGCCGAAGGCTGTTAGAAGTGTTGATACTTGTGTTAGCCCATTTTTGGAGGCTCAGATCGCTGCTATGGCTAAGCAGTAGCTGGAGAAGTTTTATGCTATAAACTCAACACATGAGACTCACAATGGTTTAAGGTGTAAAGATTATGAAGTAGAGGGGCATGTCAAGGATAATTTCCCCCTGAAGGATAGTACGTGCCGTGGCAGTAGATTGTGAGATTTTTCATGGGGACCATGATGCAAGTAAATGTCCCCTGTTACAGCATGCATGATGCAAAAGAATGTGTCCTACTACTGTAAGATCTACACCTCTATAACCCATGATACCAAGGATTATAGAATTATTGACCAGATCTATGAGGCCATTGATCATGGGGTGCACCAGACTAAGCATTTCCAGTAGTTCTAAGGATGATGATCGAAGTTATGAGGAACGTGTAGATGGAGGCGTGCACATGGAAGATGATTTCACGGAGGATTCCATGGTTGTGGTAACCGGGAGGGAGGAAGAAGTGAATTCCCATGCAGAAATTGTTTTAATTATGGGTCTACTGACCACTACAAGCACGAGTGCCCAGACTTATTGCAGTGCTCATGGTGTGGGAAGAAGCACAAGTATGAGGAGTACCCTGAGTTGTTTGAGCATATGAGTCAGCAACACCGAAAAGACAAGGGCGCTGCAATGGTAAGCATTAAGAAGGCAGACACCCAATGGATGCCATCGAGTAGCACGCGATGTAGGTTTAGAACCTGTTTTGGTAACCACAAGAGTAGAGGCCGCGCGTGTAAAGGAAATGCCAAGGTATGAAGAACCTGGTTTCGAGGGAAGAAGTGGTACATGATAAAGATACCCAGACCCCGTGCATCAAAAATAGGTATATCAGGATACCATGGACATGATTCAGAGCTTACAAGGAGAAATTCAGTGTCTAAAGAAGAAATCCAAGAGAGAAGAGCAAAGAAGGAGGGTCGAAGCTGTGAAAAGATGAACTGGATGAGGTCAAGGAGGTATGTAAGATGCTAAGGCAAGAGAATATTATTCCCTTGCTAGGAGCATGGTTGAGAGAGAAGGTACCACATGTGGGAGAAGAGTGCAAGAGGCAAGTCTTGCATATAAACCTTCCCCCTCACAGCCTCAACTATGATAAGGAGATCACGTTAAATGTGGTCATGGATGGATGGCTCCTTAGCAATATCCTCATCGACACAGGCACAGAGGTCAATGTTCTCACTTTGGATGCTTGGCATCAGATGGGAAGGCCTACATTACAACCATCTTCAAATTTGTTGTATATGGCAAAAAAAACAAAGGAAATGCCCATCGGTGTTTTAAAGGATGCATCTATCACCATTCAGGGAGCTAAGTTTACTGGGGATTTCAAAGTCTTAGCACTCGCTGAGGTAGATAATTTCCCAGCACTACTTGGGCACCCATGGTGTTATAAGAACAATGCAGATCTTCAGTTCAACAAGGGGTACATCAGCTTTGAGAATGAGGAGGAACGTGTCATCATACCCCTGGCTGATGGGAAGTCAATACCCTATATTGAACCTTTGGGAGAAGAGGTCTTGGATAGGATATATATGTGCACTCAATCAGGGATCTAGAGATAATCCATCCTACTAATGGAGTTATCCAGTTTGAGGATGCTCAGTCAGTGAGTGACACCACTAGTATAACATGTGATAACTGGGTGCATGGAACCTATGAGTTAATCAGTAGGCACTTAAGAGGATAGGTGACAAAGGTGACAAAGCTGTGCACGGTCCACGCCTAGGAGGAAAGGAGCTACCTAAGTACTAAGGAGGGAGCCTTCCCTGAGATATTTTTGTAGAAGATGGAAGCTCAGTGGGAGGAGGAGAAGGAACGAAGAGGGATGCTAAGTTACGTCCTGCTAGGAACTATTGCACGTTGGTGGGAAACGCATTGGGATAACCTTCTAGAGTGGTGCGAGGTGAGAATTTCCCTCTCTGTCTTGTTCTCTAGAAGCAACATGCACCCACCACCATCAAAGATTACCATGGTAGTGAGCCCACCTCTTTCCACATCCAAGCCTGTGAGAGAGTATGGAGAGAAGGCGCAGAAGCTTTAACCACCATCCCTCTGGATCCAAAAATTGTATTCTACATTGTAGGGTTACGCACATGCATGGTACATCCACTCTGAGACACTGCCACTAATAGGGAATTAGTAGGAACTAGTGGCTGATCTTGTCCAGACATTTGAGTATCGAAGCACCAAACCATCGGTAGATAAGGCATTGTAGGAGGTCAAGCGCATTACGATGGGGGATAGTGCCAAGGCAGAGGATAGGCTTGTAGAATTGAGTAGGACAGCCATGCTTGGGTGGAGAAATTCATGAAAATGAGCCTGATGAGGTACACTTTGAGTGCATGTGCACAAAAAAAAAAAGGCAAGATGGTCTATGTCATAGATGGTGAAGAGATGGAAAATATGGAGGTTAACCATTCTCTAGGCTCACACGAAGTAATGGATAGTGCTGATGAGATGGCACGCACCTATCATGAGCCTTTAAAGACAAAAAAGGTTAATATTGGGTCAGAGGCAGAACCCAAGGAAGCTATCATTGGAGATTATTGGTTGGAGAAGGAAGTCTCTAAGATCATTGATCTTTTGTGTGAGTTTGAGGATTTATTTCCACGCGGGTATCATGAGCTCAAAGGTGTTCACCACTCCTTGGGGGAGATGAGAATTAAGCTAAAGGAAGGTGCGCAATCGAGTCAGGAAGAGATCCTACTGAATGAATCCTAATCTGCTCGTAAAGGTCAAGGAGGAAATAAACAAGATGATAGAGTCAGGAATCATAGAAGTTGTGGAGGAGTCAGAATGTAGTAAGTCTGATGGTGATTAGTATCAAAAAGGAAGGGAGGATAAGGATATGTGTTGATTATAGGGATTTGAATGCAGTATGTATCATTGATCCTTTCCCAACCCCATTTACTGAAGAAATCCTGGAAGGAGTGGCAGGGCGCGAAGTCTACTCTTTCACGAATGGGTTCTTAGGCTATCACTAGGTGAGGATTGCAAAGGAAGACCAGAGAAAGAAAACTTTCACCACTGAGTGGGGAAATTTTTCCTACAGGGTCATGCCTTTTGGGTTGAAGAATGCACCCGATGTGTTCTCGCACATTGTAGTGCAGGCTTTCCAGGACTTCATCCACAAGTTTCTCCAAGTGTACTTAGATGATTGGACCATGTATGGACTGGTCAAGGACCATTGTGACAACCTGTACGTTGATGTTTGAAAGGTGTCAGTAGTTGAGGATATCCCTTAACATCAAAAAATGTGTTTTTTCTACCCCATTTGGGACCCTGTTGGGGCACATCATATGCAAAGAAGGCTTGCTGGTGGATCCTACCAAAATTGTAGTGATTGTGGGATTGGGGGAGCCAACTAGCCAAAGCTCAGTGCATGGATTTCTTGGACACGCGGGCTACTATCAAAAGTTCATCAAGGGGTATGCCAAGATCACCACACCTTTAGAAGAGCTGCTCAGGCATAAGAGTGCCTTTCACTGGGGAGAGGTGCAACAGAAGGCATTTGACATATTGAAGGATAGGCTTGTCACCATGCCTATATTACATTTTCCCTCTTGGGAGAAGCCCTTCCATGTTCATGTGGATGCCTCTGAAATGGCCATTGGGGGAATGCTTTCACAGCCTGGTGAAGGAATTGTTGATCACCCCCCTATGCTTTGTAAGTAGGAAATTTGACACTAGTAGAAACAAAATTATACTATAACCGAGTGTGAGGAATTATTTATGATATACACACTTCATAAGTTTTAGCAATTATCTATTGGAAACTCCCTTTATTTTCTACACTGACCACATGGCATTAAAGTACTTGGTGAATGAGCTCATCCAATAAGGGCACATATGCCGGTGGGTCCTGCTGTTCCAAGAATTTGAGTTCACTGTAGTGGTCAAACCATGGTAAGAGTAATTCTGGAGCTGACCATTTGTCTAGGATTGATTCAAGAGAGGACGTGCACAAAGCATTGAAGATACCATGCCAGATGCATAGTTATTTAGGTTATGGCACACGCCCTCAGAATTGAAGGATATTTTTGATGTTCCTTAAGACAAGTATGGCACCAGAAGGAATGAAGACACTAGAGAGAAAGTAACTAGCCATACACACCGTGCCCTACATGTTGATTAGTGGGGACTTATAAAAACTAGGGCATGATGAAGTTTTGTGAAGATGTGTGCTAGAGCATGAGCTCCTTGCCATCATAGAGGAAGCACATAGAGGAAGTGTAGGTGGGCATTATGTAGGTGACGCCACTGCATGCGTAAGATATTAATGGCAAGATTGTGGTGGGAGACCCTGTTTTAGGATTGTAAGAAATATTGTAAGGCGTGTGACCATTGTCAGCACATTGGCAAGCCATAGATGAAGGGATGAAATTCCCTTATGTTCCCCATCCCTAGCACCTGAACCCTTTTAGAAAATTAGCGCAATAGACTTTGTAGGCCCTATTACACTAGTAACGCTTGTAGGACTGGATTGCATGGTATGTGATCACTTACATAGACTATTTGACAAGGTGGGTAGAGGCAACCCCAACTAAATACTGTATGACAACTACAAGAGCAATATTTTTGTGGGAGAATATTATCAAGAGGTATTCATGCCCCATGAGTTCTAACCAGTGAAAGGGGTACACATTTCTTGAATGAGACCGTGAGGATCCTGTTAGCAGAGTTCATCGTGGCTCATCACAAAACTACTCCCGATCACCCTCAGGTAAATGGAACTACTGAGGCATTTAAGAAAATACTTAGCCAAACATTGACTAAAATATGTGATGTCAGGAGACAAGATTGGGATGACAAGGTCTCAGCTGTGTTATGGGCCTACAAGAAAACTTATAAAAGACGTTGAACAAATCCACACCATTTCAATTGGTGTTTGGCATGGAAGTTATGATACTAGTTGAATTCATGCTACCTTCTTTGCGTATAACATGTGTACACGGGAGGGCTGGCCGATGAGAAAGCGCTGGAAGAAAGAATTGATGAATTGATGAAGCTGGATGAAAGACGATCACTTTCCAGGTAGAGCCAAACCATAGAAAAATAAAAGCATAGAAAGCATGGCATGATTTCCACATCAAGAACAAGAAGTTTGAGGTTAGGCAGATGGTCTTACTATATGATCTCTAAGTTTCTGTGCCATCCTAGAAAGTTAAAATTGCATTAATTAGGTCCTTACACCATCTTGTACATCCTTGATTTGGGTGCGTGTAAGTTACAAGCGCTGGATGGGACGAGATTGTCTAGGACACTTCAATGGGAGTAGGCTGAAGCCCTACAATAACTAAGTCTTCTTGGTGTTTGTCAATAAGGTACTATTGGCAGTTAGTTTAGGATTTTCTCTACGACCATGTTTTCTTTCTTGTGTTTCCCTTTCTCATTACGGTATTGTGTTACAACTTAGGTTTCAATAATCTCATTACTCTCTTGTGAGGGTGTACATGTGTAGAGGACCGTGCATCATTTTTAGTGTGGAGTGGAGTAAGGTGGAATAAATTGAAGTGTGAAGCACCAGGAAGGATTGAATTGAAAATCCTAGTTGAATGGCCTCTGTAAAACAAGTGCATGGAAGGAAAAGGTGAAAAAGGATGGTGGGTATTAGGAAAATGCTACATTGAGGATCCATGTAAAAGGAAAGAAGAAGTCACATAAGCAACACGAGGTAGGAGAGAGAAAAAACCAGGACAGAAGAAGTTCCTTCGACATGCAGGGTACATGCGCGCAAGAGTCTTCTGTCTAGATGGTTTGATTACGCATGCCAGAAGGTTGGAGAATTATCCATGCAAGGTTGGGCACGTGAGGTAATGCGCGAAAGTTGTGTTCGCGCCAGGAGGTTGGAAAATTTTCCGCTCAAGGTTGGGTGCGTGTGTGAATGCATGAAAGTCAGGCTTGGTTGGAAAAGCCACATTAAGTGCTAATGTACTGTGGTAAGTAAGGTAGCATTTAATGTTGCAAAGTGGAAAAAATCTATAAGTAAAGGGTCGAGGTATTTCATTTTCACTTTGTGAATAAGGAGAAGAAGCACTTTTTCATCTCTGCAAACTTGGGCTTCCAGAGCTGATTCGTGTGAATAAAAATCTGAGAGGTTGAAGTGCGAATAGCTAGTTTAATTTGTGAACTAGAAGAAATGGATTTCACAGGCGTAAGGTAAGTTGTGAGAAGGTGCCATCTTGTGAAAGGGAGTATCCTAATTAGGGTTTGACAAACTAGGGAAAAAAATTAAGATATTTTCTTCACAGGTTTGCGATCTAAGGCTGGAAGAAGTGGAACAATAGAATAGTAAGGAGTGATTGAAGTAATAAGAGGACCTAGACGATGGAACCAAAAGAAACCATTTAGCACACCCAAAAGGGCAAGGGGCAAGGCCAAACAACAAGAAACTGACGCAAGTACAAATGAAGAATGGTATGGAGAAATGCATTACCCAGATGGAGTATTTCTAGAAAAGGAGTGGGAGTCCCATCTAAGAAGCATGTCTGTGAATGACTACAATCATTGAGCAAGCACAATCGAGAAGGAGATGCACTAGAGTTAGTGCGCCCAAAAATAAAAGGACACCAGAGGGTTTTCCCATCTAAAACGATGATGTGAAGGTCAAGATGGAAAAGGGAGGGTTATTACAAATCTTTGAGTTGCCTTATTTTGGAAGCCTGAGCACCTGTATTAATGGCTGATGTCACACGTACAATGAAGACTACTTCCATTTTGTAGGGTGCAAGATGTGTATTACTCCCCAACTCATTTCATAGTTCACAGGCCTCATATGTGAAGGAGATATCTTGGAGGATTACTTAATTGATTAAGAGACAGTCAATGAAACTATCACCGCCTATGCATACAAAAAGGGGTCAAGGTACTATGATATCGAGGACCCGGTGATGAAGATGGTTGCGCATTTAGTGATAAAGTTAAATGGCCAGGAGAGATGGACCCAAGTCAATAAACCATGGCTACATGTTTGTAGGAAAATTTCAAAGGGCACCATCTATAATTTATCTACATTCATCATGGAGGAGATTGTCAGTTGCGTGAAGGAATGCGACAAAATCATCTTCGGGAAATGTCTTTCTCACCATAGTATTTTTAGAGATTGGAGTCCCTGATGCAGCAGACAAGTTTGTATGGGAGTACCCTACTGAGAACCCCTCACCAATGAAGAGATTTGAGAAATATGCCTATGACACTATGACAATAATGCACAAGGAACACTTGGAGAAGTGGTATACGTGCCTAAGGAATGCGTTTGGGGTAGAATTGAGGATTCCCAAACAACTGCTAGTGAACACCAAGGGAGAAGCTGAATTTGTAGTATACTAGCATTTCTGCCTGGGAATATTCAGACTAATAGATGAGACATGTAGCCCATGGTGCAAGTTCCCCTTTGCCTTCACAACTCAATACTTCCAAGTAGGAGTAAACAGGTTCAAAGAATCTAAGAAGTTGAAGCTAGACTTTGGTAATCTGGACCGGGACCATAGGGAAATGTGTAAAGGGTTGATTTACCCCTACAGAAAGCACACGTACGTGGAGAGGTACATGTCACATGAAGTTAAAATGACAAGGCCCATGACCTTTCCCATTGAAGGAGGATCTGCGGCGTGTGTATACCTTCACATAAGGCCAACATTTGAGAAAGGCACATACCTAGAGAATTATGTCTCCATACCTAAAGATCCCATGGGTAGAATGAAGCCCATGCCCAAGAAGAGGGAAAGGGTAGAAGAAGAAGCACCAAGTGTGTAGATTTCTTAGACAACAAGTGTGTCGGTGGCAAGTGCCTAACCTATCACATATACGCCAGGAAGAAATCATTGGTAAAGGAGAAGGACACCAGAAGAAGAGGCACCAGAGAAACCCCTCACCAAAGAGAAGTCGCCAGAGGAAGTAGAGTAGGCTGAATCTCCTACCATGGAGTCACCTCTCAGGAAGAAGCAGAGGATATAAGAGGAAGCTAACTCGGAGGAGACCGATAGCTTGGAGAAATACATAGGTGGAAAGGATGACGACAATGAAGAAGATGACAATGGGGAGGATGAGCCTGAAAGAGATCAAGAGCCACATGTCTTCAGTATGTATGATTTAGGGGAAGAAAGTGGGGAAGAGAAACATGACTTCATGTTCACGCGACGCAAGAATAGCCAGGGTGAGGAAGGCCACCTAGGACATGGGAAGAATTAAGGAGAAGGGCGCGTAGGAGTAAGAACCTACAAGCTTTACGGAAGAGCGAGTAACTGAGGCTGCAGAAAGAGAGACAAAAAAAATAATCGAGGCCTTGGTAGAACAAGAATTAGAGTGCAATGCTGACCTAGTATTGGAGGAAGGTAAGGAAAAGAGCATTGAGAAAGAGCAAGCTAGTATGGGAGGAGGTCCTGTTATCCAAAATGAGCCCATGCTTATTTTGGTTAACTCCTCCTCCTTTTCCTTTACTAGTACTTAAAATGGATTTTTTTGCATGCTTCAGGACACTCAAATTTTTTTGGGTATGGACTTCATTAGATAGATAATTTTTCCACCTTTCCAGAAAGGTAAAGAAGTCATCCTAACTCCTTGTATTTTTTGAGTTATGGTTCGGTGGAGTTAACAATGAAATTTTTCCCTGGGCGGGCCCATGCAGAGGTAAGGAGGAAAATTTTCCAGGGAGTCTCAAGCCAATGGAGAAGAGAAGGCAAATTTGTTAAGGAAATTGGTGGGTTGGTGGAGGCATAGAGATAAATTTGGGCACTTAGCCCATTTTTGGGGAAAAAAGGCACAAAGGAAAATTTTGGCCCGCGGGCCCGACAAAGGAAGGAAACAGACTCGCGGGGTTAGGGAAGAATTTGTGACACTTAGCCTTTTTTGGCTAAAAAATAAAAGTCAAAAATCAGCCCTTGGATCTAACAAAGGGAAAGGAAAAGAGATTTCTTAAGGCTCGCAGCCAATGAAATGATGCCACGTGTCCTCGGACCAGAGGAGGTCACGGAGAATTTTGGGAAAAGTTTCTATTTTTGCGAAAAGGGGAAAAATATTGTTTTGACGCCGCGGATCAACCAAAGGGCACCACGTTTCATCAGAGGAGTGGGGCATGGAGTGTTTTTGAGAAATTTTCCCAATTTTAAAAAATAAGGAAAAAATCAGGATTTTGCCATGCGAACTCGTTTTTGCCCTAATTTGCCCTAATTTGGTCGTAGAATTTCAAAAGGTCATATCTTTCGATCCAGTGGTCAAAAATCATCAAATTTGGTACCATTGGAAATATATCAACATCCTCTACATGATGGACCCCTTCAATTTTTAATTTTTATGGAGATTTGTGGGAAAAGTTATAAGAAATGTCCCTGGTATGGGAAAAATGCAGAACCAACCCCCAACCACCAAAATTGATGAAGTATGGTGTTCGTTTCTTCTCCAGCATGGCCGAATGCATCGAAAAATGGATTTTTGAGGGTGCCCTTGATGTTTTAATGAATCTTGTTGGTGGTTGGAGATGTCAAATCAATTTTCCCGTGTTTTTTCACCTTTCTTTGGTCTGCTTCATCATTAAAAGCCAGTTTTGGCTCATTTTGTAATAGTTGAACGTTTCTTGCTCTTGCAAGACTCCCCTTTTCTCCTTGAGCAGCTATGAATTTGAGGAATTTCAAACCTTGTATATGGAACTACAATACACGTTTTTTACCTTCTTTCTATTGTAATGCATCGTATCCAAAACTGGGAATGACAATGCATGTTCTATGAATGAGTTTTTTCAATCCTCTCTTGTGTT
Source organism: Taxus chinensis (assembly GCA_019776745.2). Classification (NCBI taxonomy): domain Eukaryota; kingdom Viridiplantae; phylum Streptophyta; class Pinopsida; order Cupressales; family Taxaceae; genus Taxus; species Taxus chinensis. Next base: position 720,458,097 of record CM034154.1, read on the forward strand.
GATTTTTTTCCTTCTGATCCTTCATTACATTTTGGAAAATTATGCATGTTCTAGTGTTGCATTCTTATGATCTGTTGTCTATTTGGAAAATAAGAAGTTTAGCACTCCTTTGGTGTATCACCATTCTATTTTTACTTAGTTTTGTTTCCATTTCCATGTTTTCTCTCAACCCTATCTCCTTGGTAGTTTTAGAGTAGGAATTTTGAATCAGAACCTCTACAAAAATTACATGCATACACCTAAACAGAGGAGTAAGAAACAACTTTCTTCTGGAGATTTTTCTCACCTTGCAAGGTCCCACACTTTGGAGAAAACTAAATGTTGTGCAATCACACTAAATGACCCAATTCTGGACAGCAGATCTGAAGGTCATTTAGGGGGTGATGTGAATTTGCACTAACAGTTTTGGCACACCCGGTGGGACCAAGAGGTCTTCCACTTCATATCATCAAGTTGATGTGATCTTAGTGAAGATTTCAGCCTTTGGAGGCACTTACAAACACATTTGGTGACTCCATCTGATCAACAACCCATCTCTGAAGTTGCAGACCTTCTTTCCATTCATTTTCATTCCATTTTTCATTCCATCTCTTCATTATTTTTTCATCCCATGAAGTTGTGCAATCATGACTTCATTTCCCTCATGGAATTCACATTTACAACAGAAGCAATGTTTCCCACCTCCAACATGTTTTTCAAATCCTCCAGATCAGCATTTTGATCAAATTCAAAACCAGTATGCATATCCACATGAGCAATGCCAAAATCAGTTTGGCTATGAAGCATGTCAAAGCACAAGGGTATGCAGATTGTGAGGGAAGTCAAGAATAAAATGCAGATTTGTTGGAGAATATCCAAAATATGGAGGCAAACATGGTGCAATCTAGGGCTCAAGCACAAATGAAAGCATTTGGAATCAGTTATAGAGCACCTTGTCCATGGGTGGGACATTTTCCAAGGCATTATAGTCCACAAGAGAAACTTGACTTCATTGTTGCAATGCTGCCATTGCTTGCAAAGTGGACTGAAGGAATAGAGGTGTATGAGAGGAGTATTCAACAACCTTGTCAATAGGTAAGCACACCATCTCATGCTTTTTATTTTCCTCTTTCCCAATCTATTTTATCTCAGTTGTGTCAAGTTTCAAGTTGTCCATCTATTGTCCAAAAAGCTAATTCCATTTCTTCACCTCCTAGTCTCCCATCCCACCTCAATTTCTCTGCTCCTTTCCATTCCAAACAACCATTCCCTCCAAATAAATAAGAGTTTCTACCTCCTCCTGCCACCAAAAAAATTACAAAATCAATTGAGTCACAACCCACCCCTCCTCTTGCATTCCCAAATCCATGTTGGGAAAGCAAAAATTAGAATGCCAGTCAAGGAAAACAACAACAAGAAGAAGAGACCAAACAAGGATGAAAAGATCAAAAGTTTGTTGAACTTGGATCTTAAATTCGGGATTACAAAAATACCCTTGATGGTGAAGCCAAAAGAGGAAGTTGGAGTTGGAGAACAAGTGGTGGACAAGGCTGATTTTTTAACAGCAGTTGAGGAAGAAAAACCAGATCCAAACCCCATTAAAGAGGAGCAAATGGAAGAGATTAAATCATGTTTGAAGCCATTGGATGAAGGAAGCATTATTGATGAATTTTTTCTTTCATTTGAAGGGGCTGATTTGATTGATGAAGCCATTATGGAGGTGAACAAAAAAGGTCCAAAGCCATTGAATTATGAACAAGATGCACAAGAAATTTCATGTTTCTCTCCCACTTCATCTCTCCAAAAATCTGATTTTTTGGATGAGTTCGAATTGACAAGTTTCATGTTTGAAAATGAAGTTACACATGGTGAAGAAAATGCACAGATTTGAAGGCCACCATGCAAGAGGAAGAGACTTTGTTACAGTGGGACATTGAAGAGTTTGATTGCTTATCAGACTTAGAAGAATGTTTGGATGAGGAGCCAGCTGAAATTACAACATTCTCTTCTCCACCATTCATTCTTCAGCATCAAGATCCCACTGCCACGAAGGAGAACATTGAAGAACAACAACTTGCATTTTGTAATAGCCTTTTGGAGCCAAGATTGGAAGATTTAAATCTTCCATGTGCTTCATGGGAAAAGGAAGGGGAAGAGCAAGATATTTTCACCACTTCTTCCACATCATTCATCCAAGAAGGTCCACAAGAAGACTCCATTTTTGGAGTTGAATTTTAGAAAAATGGGCACATCCAAAGGATTAGACCATGCATAATCAGGTACTTGGCTTCATTGGAGCTAAAGGAGAAGCCAAAACCAGTCATGCCTACTTCAAGCATGAGGATGAGCATCAAAGTACCAAGGGTCATCATCAATACCTCCAGGAGTCCAATGCTAGGTCAACTTGAGGAGGTATTTTCCATTAATGTTGATACCTTGATGATTTGGGTGGAGGAACGGCTTATTGTTAGTTTTTCACTCATCACAACCAGCCATATTCAGTGCCAAATCATTTGCATGGCTGCCATTTTTAAGAAGGGAAGCTATTTCTCCCAACCAGTTGCAGGGTTTGTTTAAGTTACCTTTGCTCTTGGTTAGAGTAGAGTAGGTAGGTTTGCTTTCAGTAGAAGAAGTGCTTTTGCACACTTTACATATCCCACTTAGGATATGTATGATTTTTTAGTTTGTACATAGTTTTTGTGGTGCTGGTTTTTGCTCTTGCACAGTGCATTGTCTTGGCATTTGGTCACAATCAGTTTCAGTTTTAGTGGTTTCCAAGAGGCCTAAAAGGGAAGTTTTCCAAGTGAAGATCAGTTTGTAGGCTATCTATTCATGACTCCATGCCAAATGGATGCTTCAAGGCAGCTGGTCTTTTCATCTAGCAGGCAGATGACCCCTTTGAGTCACCAGAATTGTTATCCAAAATGAGCCCATGCTTATTTTGGTTAACTCCTCCTCCTTTTCCTTTGCTAGTACTTAAAATGGATTTTTTGCATGCTTCACACACTCAATTTTTTTTGGGTATGACTTCATTAGATAGATAATTTTTCCACCTTTCCAGAAAGGTAAATAAGTCATCCTAACTCCTTGTATTTTGTGAGTTATGGTTCGGTGGAGTTAACAGTGAAAATTTGCCCTGGGCAGGCCCACGGAGCTAAGGAGGAAAATTTGCCAGGGAGTCTCTAGGCGGAGTGGAGAAGCAAGGAAATTGGAGCTTGGTGGCACGAAGATAAATTTGGCACTTAGCCCTTTTTGGGGAAAAAAGCACAAAGGAAAATTTTGGCCTGTGGGCCCGATGAAGGAAGGGAATGGACTCGGGGGCCAGGGAAGAAATTTGCGACACTTAGAATTTTTTGGCTAAAAAATAAAATTAAAATATTGGCCCATGGATCCAACAAAGGAGAAAGGAAAAAATTTCTTGGAGGCCCTCTGCCAATGAAACAGATGCCATGTGTCCACGAATCAGCGGGAGGTTGTGGAGAATTTTGGAAAATTTTCCATTTTTGTGAAAAGGGGCAAAATGTTTTTTTTGAGTCCCGTGGATCAACCATAGGTGCACCATGTGTCATTAGAGGAGTGGGCATAGAGATTTTTTGGGAAATTTTACCAATTTGGAAAAAGAAGGAAAAAATCAGGATTTTGTCCCCGAACCCAGTTTTTTGCCCTAATTTGCCCTAGTTTTTCCGCAAAATTTCAAAAGGTCATATCTTTCGATCCAGTGGTTGAAATTCATCAAACTTGGTACCATTGGAAAGCTATTCAAATCCTCTACACCATGGAACCATAAATTTTGATTTTGATGGATATTTTTGGGAAAAAATTGAAGAAATGTCCTATGCATAGGAAAAATGTAGAACCAACCCCCAACCACCAAAATTGATGAAGTATGGCATTTGTTTGTTCTCCAGCATGGCTGAATGCATCGAAAAATGGATTTTTTAGGGTGCCCTTACTGTTTTAATGAATCTTTTGGTGGTTGGAGATGTCAAATCAATTTTCCCACATTTTTTCACCTTTCTTTGTTTTTTCATCGTTAAAAGCCAGTTTTGGCTCATTTTGTAAAGTTGGAATGTTTCTTGCTTCTTGCAAGACTCTTCTTTTCTCCTTAGTAGGTGGATTTGAGGAGTTTTAAACCTCCCATATGGACTCCAACACGTTTTTTTGCCTCTTGCTATTGTAATGCATCGTACCAAATCTGGGAATGACAATGCATGTTCTGTGAATGATTTTCAATCCTCTCTTGTGCATTTATTGTTTCCTTCTGATCCTTCATTGCATTTTGGAAAATTGTGCATGTTTTGATCTTGCATCTTCATGATCTGTGTCTATTTGTAAAATCAATGAGTTCATCACTCCTTTGGTGTATCACCAGTTTTGTTTTTGCTTAGTTTTGTTTCCATTTCCATGTTTTCTCTCAACCCTGTCTCCTTGGTAGTTTTAGAGTAGGAATTTTGAATCAGAACCTCTATGAAAAAATTGCATGCATACACCTAAATAGAGGAGTAAGAATCAACTTCAATCTGGAGAGTTTTTCCCAATTGCAAGGTCCCACACTTGGAGAAAACTCAATGTTGTGCAATCACACCTAAATGGCCAATTATGGACAACAGATCTGAAGGTCATTTAGGGGGGTGCTGTGAATTTGCACTAACAGGTCCCCAGTCTAATGCCGAGTTTCCCCAAAGGCACGCACTCAGGAAGGAGGATCCTTGATGTAGAATAAGGACATGCCATGAACTATGTTGATGAACAAAAGAAAGTGTTACGCGCGCGCTTCTAGTGCACTATACCCACGGAAAGGCTCCTAGCCATGGAGTCATTTGACAAGAAGGGCACGTACCCTAGGACAAGGAAGATGCTCTCTTGGGTATTTGAGTCCCATATTGATGAGCCAAACTTCAAAGTACGTTGAGGGGAAATCATGATAGTTCTAAAGTCTAAGGGAGTCAATCCATTGGTAGATCCCTAGTAACTCTCAGATGAGCAGCTCTGTAATGCGCTCAACAAGGTCACGGTCGAGACTTAGGCTAGGCTCTTTGCGAGAAATGACAGAATAAGAGCTCTAGAGGAGAAGCTAGAAAAGAAGGAAGAGGAGCTGGTCAAGAGGACTAAAGGCTTGAAACTAGAAGAGTTGATTACCGCGCAGTTGAATCACGAACTGAGGGATGAGAAGGGAAAGGTGCAGGAGGTATACAAAAAGGTGGAGTTTATCAAGAGCACCATTATATTGAAGCATCCAAACCTAGCGTCACCCACACAGAAGTACGGGTCCACTCTTGAATGCTTAGAAGATATGAAGTGCATCCTCACCATGGAGAGACAACCATCGACCTTGGAAATCCACATAAGAAGTGGCAGCATGCTTGGAGAAAGAGGACAAATTGAATGTGGTAGCACTCATTACTGAGCATAACAAGGGTGTTGGTGGATGTTAATGTTGCTTCCCAATCTACTAAGGCCACATACGATAATTGCGCCAATAGGGATAGGGTAGTAAGCACCTTGGTCACCACTCACGAAGCAAATCTAAAGGAATTATAGGAGAAGAATAAAGGAAATAGGGCGGAGAGGGACAAAGTCCTGGCCAAGGTTGAAAGGAATTTTTGAGACCATTGAAACTTTAAGGGGTTCAATCAAAAACTAGTTGAAGGAAACTATACCCACAGATCACTAGGAGGATGGACGTGCTTGAAGACCTGGGCAAGGAGTTAGAGAAGGTTATTGAGACTTTGGGTGCCCAAGGAAATGGAATAAGATTTGAGGAGGTAAGCGCCCTATTTTAGTGACCTCTATCAGAAAGCATAGACCAAGGTCGATGTATGGAACAAGTTGGAGGATGCCTTGCAGAAGGATTTTCCTGGCTTACTAAGCTAATGCCATCCCTTCCCCATTCTTTCTTCTCTCCCACATTTCTCATCCCCTTATTCATTTTTTTTTTCAAAATGTAAATCTACATATTGGTTCCCTTATCTAGTGGAGAAGTGTTCCCGCAGATGGAGAACAGGTGTAGTGTGGGGTGATGCTAGGCCCCTAAAATATTGACTAAGTACACAAAGGTGCATAGGCACGCAAGAAGAACATGCATAAGGCCTAGTAGAAGAAGGGTGCATAGGATAAGGCGTGCGGATAGAACCCAAGTTTCGGGACTTAGCTATATTTGGCATCTCGGGAAAAGCACAAGAAAAGTAGGGGCCCGACCATGCATGCGAAAGTGAATAGAGTTTTAGACTAGCCACGTGGGGGCCCACAAAAGGAATATGCTTAGTGATGGAGGCATACATGGGAGGCCATCATGTCAGAACATGCAAAGCCCATACTGGAGGAGCAGGCGCACATAAGAGGCAATCATGGTAGAAATATGGAAGAGCCCATACCTAAAGGAACATGTCCTCATAGAGAGCCCATACAGACATTTGGAAACAGATTTGAGGCCGTAGAAGCAGGTGTTGGTACTGCAGGATGCCTATATATACGCAGCGCCTACAGAAGAGAAAGAAGAGGATGAATGACAGAAGGATAAATAGAGAGATATTTAGACTGATGGAGAGAGAACAAAGTTTTGCTGATATATTGCAAGGAATCTGTGGGATTGGGTAGAGGTTATGTGATGGATTAATGCATTAAGGAGTTTGGATATAAATTCTCTTTGTATGGATGAAGGAAATGATCCCTGTTGTGATGTATGACTTTGGTCTGATCAAGCTGTGGTAGTCTAGTGGATCCATTGATTGTAATGAGTAATGAATGTAATGAGGATACAAACATAAATGAGCATGAGTATAGTTGATTCGATCCATATCTATATTGTTTCATTTCTGTTCATGGATGTAAGCTCTTATGTATTTTCCTTTCTGCTGTAGTCTATCTGTTGTTTGCAAGTACTTTCTATTTGGAATGAACACATTTGTCTAGAGACTGATCTGAGTTCTATGATGAATGAATGTCTCATTGCCACCATTATTCATTAAGTTCCTAACTTAGATGATGGTTACCCACTTAAATCACATAAAAGAGAGACTTGGCACCCGTGCATGCCTCGGGTGAGTGCCTAGTTCCCATTGGGTGATAGGCCAGTTTCACATGGGATTCCCTTGTTCTTCAAATGGGTATAAAAATGAACACAAACATCTTTATTTTAATCTTAAATCAAGACATAGCCTTTCATCTACAGATGCATTGCGTCAATAAATTTGAATAAGTTATTGAAAATGGCAGCCAAATAGAGAAGGCTCTTATAAAAAAAGGGAAATCAAGCCCTTCTTAAAGGACAAAACATGAGTCAAAATTTGTTGATAAACCCAAGTTCTTTAACAAAAATAAGAATGTTGTCAGATATGACATCACAGACTCCAAAATATTTTAAACTGTGCAAAGTGGTCCACTTTTAAAGCTTACACAAAGACCCTGCCCAAAAATAGTCCAAAAATGCATTTTCACACCTGTGACAGAATCATTATCGACCATCCTTAAATAGTTAGACGCTATGAACATGATGTAGTACCCAATTGCAATGGTACCTCATCCAGATGATGCACCTAAATCGACATGGTTCAAAGAACATGAATATTATGACTTTCACCATGTAAAGGGACAAAAGATTGAAAAAATGTCTGAAGTTGCGGCATTTCATCCAAGACCTTATTGAAGAAGGAAAGATTGAGGTGGATTCACTTGAATTAGGACAAGGTCCTAACAAGAAGATGGGAATATTCAAAAAACCTTTTCCCATCCATGGTAACAAAGGAAATAAGAAGCCAAATCAAGGTCAATCCTCTAACTACTATAGACAAGCTAACTATGTATATCCATCGAATGCTAACCAATTTGATTCCCTCATAGGTTGTATTCGTTCATCTAATGAACAACTAAATACTATTAGGATATTAGGTGACAATTGTGTTGTAGGCATGCGACGTGGTTGAAAAGTGATCTTGGAGCCTTCTCGCCCTATTCCTCAAGAAGGTCAGTATGACTTATTAGAACAATTGAAGAAAAACCACGACTAAAATATCTATTTTAGAATTATTCAAAATCTCCACTTCACACAAGAACGTACTATATAAAAACACTTCAGGGATCAAGAGTATCAACATATGTTGATCCTACGCACCTTTAATCGATGGTTGTAAACCTAAATCCTAAAGATTACTATCTCTTTTGATCGAAATGAAATCCCCACGTAGTAACCTAGAGCATAACTTACCTTTTATACATAGAGGTCTTTGTTACTCATCGTAAGATAAAGAGAGTGCTTATGGATGATGGATCTAGTCTAAATATTTTATACACTAAATCTTATTAGGAAGCTAGGCCACACAGAAGCAGATCTAGATGCTAAGGCATTACAATAATGAACTATGAAAAATGAGGAACGTGAATCAACATGTACTATATTGATCTCAATGGAAGTAGGGCCCATATATCATGATACAAAGTTCCATGTCATTGACTTGAACCTTCCATATAACATGCTTCTAGATCGCCCATGGATTCATGCCATACATGACATTCCTTCCACCTTCCATCAGTGCATCAAGCTGTGTCAAGGAGGACATATGATCACCATCCGAGGTGACCTAGAACTGTTTACACATTGTAGAGCACTTCATAGTTTTTTCTCATGCAACATATGAATGTCCCTCTGTTGATATTGTTATCCCATTATGAACTGAGGCTATGAAGGATCATATAGATCCAGATACATTGACTCTATTAGTGTGAGTTATCCTATGTGTCCTCCTCTCATATTGGAGGGTCATCTCACATGGGTTAGGTTTAGGGTTTCATGTGTGTCATGCACTAGGGTTACTCAGCTCACTATTTATTTATGATCATGCCAAGACACTCTGTTGTCTTTCCTCTATATGGAAGCTTTTTTTTCTGTTGAGCAAGTTCTTCCATTGCTGATCCATTCTTTCTTGCAATCGCTGGAGCTATCACGATTCCGTTGGAGTGCAACTACTTCGTGGTGCCTCATTTCTGATTCGATTCTCGTAAAACTCTTTTCATGGTATCAGAGGTGAGATTGGGTAAATGTGCACTCATTATTTTTTAGTTGCGATTAATCTTTCTTGGTTTTTGTTCTTTTACTCTGCATGCAAGTTTTTTCGATCACTATTTTCTGGAATTATTTTGCTAATCTCTCTAACAATCTTTCTCAGAAAGTTGTGTCAATTTTTGTGCCTATTTTCTATACTTGTGTAGGTATTCCTGGAGGTTTTCAGGGTATTTACAGCCACATTTAGCTATCTATAGCTAAATCTAGCTTTTTCAGCCAAAATAGAGATTATTTCATTTTTTTTTAATAAATTTTTTTAAAATAGAAGTGAATTTTTTTTTAGATCACTATGTTTTTTGGCTCTTTGTTTTCCTGGTATTTTGTAGAATACAGTTTTTTTTTGTGGCTTGGAGTTCATTTGAAAGGTCTTTTGCTGTGTTTTGTGTGTAAGGAGCTTGTTTTTTTCTACTGTGGCATTTTTTTTTGTTGCTGCTGTGCTGTGCCATAGCTGCCCCCTCCCACGGCTGCACCTCCCACGGACGCCTCTACTCTAGCCACCTCCTGCCATGGCCTCCACATTGCTACCTCCCACATACCCCCTGTGCACTTCCCTTCCTTCAAAAACCCTGCGTTCTCTTCCTCACGTACCTACTGGACGCGTCTTCTTCCTCACGGCTTGCGCCTTTTGGGTACGTGTTTATTTGGCAAGTCCTTTGGTAATATTTGGTAAGTATTAAGTTTTAAGTTTTTCGGTAAGTTTTTGTAAAAATACTTTCCAATTTTAAAAATACGACAACAAAACGTGGTAAGTTTTAAAATACTTTCCAATTTTAAATTCTTTTTTTCAACGGCCGTGCTAATTGTTTTTTGGTAAGTTTTTAAAAAATTTGAGTTCTTTAGTAAGTTTTTTACTTTCTAACTTTTTAAAAATCTCATGCTTTTTAAATTTATTTCTTTCTAATTTAAACAATAAAGTTTTAAATTAGAATGGTTTGCATTTTTTAGATTTCTTTCTTTTTAATTTACAAATTATTTTTTTTAACCAAAAAGAGGGAAAGTACTTTTTCTATTGAATTTAATTAGGATTTAGATCTTAATTAGTTTTTGTACTTAATTAGATTTAAATTTGATTAAATCTATTTTTTATTAATTACAAAATAACCTATCTCATTTACGATTTATAGTAAATTAAAAATCGTCTTTCAATAACCCTTTTTTATCATTTAAAAAAAAACTCCAATAGCTCTAAAAATAGCAAAATTGGGCATTTCCAAATGGTAAAATTTAGGCGTTCTTGTTGATTTTTTTTCACGAATCATGCACTCAAGTGTGTAGCATCACTCTGAGCACCTTTTTCCTTCCGAGCTTTTTTTCGGCGTTCTGAAGATTCTCTGAACTCCTTGAGTTCATTTCAAACCTTGTATTTCACCCTTATTATTGCTTGCGACTAGTGAGCGCATCCGCCACATTCTGTAGCAAGAGGGTTTCCTTTTACGACGCAAGACATTTTTTCTCACCACCAGGGTTGGCTTTCGCGTCCTTTCTTATTTTTTGCTTGTGCTTGTTTACGGTGTCCTATTTGTTGCGCTTCACGAAACACTGTTGTGGTCTCCTCTCTTGTGTGTTATTACACTAATTACAAGATGAGTTGCCAAGTGTTTCAAACTGCACGCACGGACCCGATTGTAATCAACGCACTAAACTATAAAGTACCGAAAGCAGGGGGTTATTATTGTCCCGGGTGGTTGTGTTTCTTTTCTACATTTCTTTTCTCTCTCTCACTATGGATGCACTTTCAATTCCTTTGCTTACGCCATTCAACTTTTTCGAATGGAGATAGAAAATAATAATGAAACTAAGGGGTAAAGGGTTATTCCGCATCACCATGGGAACTGAGACTGAACCAGACGACGAACCTGAAAAATCTAAGTGGTTAAACCGTAGTGATGAAGCTTTAGGTCTTCTTTGCATGTCTGTTTCTCCTGACTTGCTCTTCCACATTGAGGCATCTGAAACACCTAAATCTACGTGGAAAAATGTTGGATGCGATGTTTGGACAACTAGATGACATGAGAGCGCATGAGTTGGAAAAAACGAACTACTAGGGTTGAAATCCTAGTGACTTTGAAAACCTACAATATTTCTTCTCAAAATTTGTCCACATTAGATTATTGTTAAAAGGATGTCAAGTAGAAAAGAAATATTCTCAACTGATCTTGTCGATTCTCTCTAAGCTAGGTCCTGAATATTCTATCTTCATGTCAACTTTCTATGCTATAAAAGCTGCTTTGGGTGATACTTGGACTATGCCCTCCTTTGACTGTTTTTCATCCCAACTCATTCGAGAATCAGGACAAACTCATTCAAATGGGGTCTCTCAAGTCTAAGTCACATGCCCTTGTAGCAAGTACTAGCAAGGGAAAGAAGACTGAAAAGAAGAAAGAAAGAAAGGATCAACCTAAGAAAGAAACCAAGACCAAACCTAAAAATGACACAAACACTTCGAATTCTGAGCCTAAGGCACAAAAAGCAAGTATTTGTGTTCCTATTGCAAGAAGTCTAGTCATGACGAGCAACACTATTTTCAGAAACAGATTGATCACTTATCTCATTTACTTAAGAAGAATAAAATAAGTGTTCGTGAATCCATAAAACAAAGTGCTCTGAAGGACGAGTCTTCTGCTGCAAAAGGTGCTAAAAATGATAAGAAGAAAGGAAAGGCCCTTGTAGCTAGAGTTGCTCCTTCATCGACATGGATTATAGATTCCGGTGCCTCGCACCACATGGGTTCTTTGCATGTTGAGTTTTCCAACATCAAACCTTGTGGAATGTCCCAAATCATGATGGGTAATGACACGAACAGTGTCAGTTTCCAATAGTGGATCGGTAGAGATGGATGGGGGAACATTTAACCAAGTGTTGAGTGTTCCTGATCTCTCTACCAATCTCCTATCGGTTTACCAAATTACTCACCTTGGTGAAGGAATGTGAGTGGAATTTGGTCCTAACTCGGTGATTATTCGTGAGCTTAACAATGACACTACAGTGGCTGAGGGAAAGGCAGATCACCGTTCACGGTTGTACACCTTCTCCCACTCCTACTGCTGATTCTATGCCCACTACCTTGCTCACTCATGCAAATGAGGTTAGTAAGCTATGGCATGAGTGTTTTGGACATCTAAATTATCACTACCTTGAACAATTGAGCCAAAATGAAATGGTCAATGGGTTGCCTCACGTCAAGTTTTCTAAGGGTCTTTGTGAGGGTTGTACCCTTGGAAAGCATCCTAAAAATAACTTTGACAAAGGAAAATCCTAGAGAGCCACTCGTCTTTTGGATCTTGTTCATAGCGATGTTTCTAGTCCATTTCCTTCTCCTTCGTTTACTAGAGCTCTTTATGTGCTAACCTTCATTGATGACTATTCGCGATATACTTGGGTATATTTTCTTAAGCTTAAGTCTGAAGTCTTTGAACATTTTCAGGAATTTAAGGCTCTTGCTGAGAAACAGGCAGAACAGTCTATTAAGGTTATTTGAACTGACAATGGAGGTGAATATGTAAACAATAGGTTCATGGATTTCTGTACTTCTGAAGGGATCTCTTTGCAGCATACAGTTGCTTATAGCCCTTCACAGAATGGATAGAAAGAAAGAACCATACTCTTAAGGAGATGACCACTTATATGATTCACTCAAAGTCTCTTCCTCCGCAGTATTGGGGCCGAAGCAGTGAATTGTGCAAATTACATTCAGAACCGTGTTCCACACAAGGCAGTAAGAGGGATGACACCCTTTGAAGCCTGGTTTGGATGCAAGCCTGATGTTGAGCACTTTCGAGTCTTTGGATCCAAGGCTATGGCTCGGATCCACAAGAAGAAACGCAAGGCCTTGGAACCACAATCCAAACCTTGTATCTTTGTAGGGTATCCTGATGGCGTGAAGGGATATCGATTGATGAATCCTACTTCTCATGAGCTGTATATTGAGAGAAGTGTTAAGTTTGATGAGTCTTCTTCAACTTCTACTTCTCCACCTATTGAGGTTCTTCAGCTCATTGATTCAGATTCTGACTCATCAGATGATGATGCTGTTGAGCATGCTCCTCTTCCTGATCCTCCTGACCATCAGACCTTTGAGTCTTCTGATTCTGATAGTAGTGATGACGAGGACTATGTCCCTTCTCACTCAAGTGAAGAATCTTCCGACTCTGAGCCTGATCCTCCTAGTCCCCTTTGGGCTAAGAAAACTTTGCAAAGTACTGGAGACTTAGTTGGAGATAACTTTGGATATGAGATGTACTCACTTAGATTTCATTGGACCCCACTCTTTCTTCTCCTCTGCTTCTAATCCTCAGTCTTTCCTGGGAGGCTTCTGGTATTCCTGAGTGGGATTCTGGCATGGATGAGGAGTATTCCTCTCTCATGAAGAATGATACTTGGGATCTCACCACTCTTCCAAAAGGAAGAAAAATCATTCGGTGTAAGTGGGTGTTCCAAACAAAGTATGGAGTAGATGGAGACGTCAAAAATTTTAAAGCGTGATTATTAGCTAAGGGTTTCTCCCAGATAGTTGGGGTTGATTATACAGAAACCTTTGCTCTGTTGCGAAGATGACTTCTATTCGACTGACCCTAGCCATTGCCGTAGCAAACAGATGGAAAGTCCATCAAATGGATGTTAAGAGTGCCTTCCTTCATGGTGACCTAGAGGAAGAGATCTATATGGAACAACCTCTAGGTTATGTCCAAGATCCCTCCCTCATTTGTAAGTTAAAGAAGTCTCTTTATGGCCTTAAACAAGCCCCTTGGGCTTGGTATGCCAAGATGGACTCCTTTTTACTTACATCAGGGTTTACTAGGTGTCACTCTGATCCAAATGTTTATATTCTATGGCAAGATGACTCCATACTCATTCTTGTTCTATATGTTGATGACTTGTTGATCACAGGAAGCTCTTCCTCTATTATTGATTCTGTGAAGATCGCCTTAGCCAACAAGTTTTCCATGACTGACTTAGGTCTGCTTCATTACTTCCTTGGGATCCAAATTTCACAATCTGACTCAGGAATATTGATTTTGCAACCTAAGTATGCTCTTGATTTGCTAGCTCATTTTCAGATGTTTGATTGCAAGTCTTCTCCTACTCCTTTTCTTTCCGAGGTTAAGTTGGTTTCATATTGCTCTACTCCCTTGGTTGATGGTACTCTTTATCAATAGTTGGTGGGGAGCTTGATTTACTTGACTCACACTCGACCAGATTTATCATATGCTGTTGGGATTGTGTCCAGATTCATGTAGAGCCACATGAGCTGCATTGGAAAGTAGCTAAATGGATCCTTCATTATGTTCATGGCACTTATGCTAATGGCATTCACTATCATGGAGGGGTAAATATTGACTTGATTGGGTTCACAGATTCTGATTGGGTTGGTGACTTAGATCATCAGAAATCTACTTCTGGATATAGTTTCTCTCTTGGTTTGGGTCCTATTAGTTAGTCTAGCAAGAAGTCAGAATGCAATTGTGATATCATCTACAGAGGTAGAATACAAAGGAGCAGTTAATGCTGCCACAGAAGCTATTTGGCTACAGGTATTCTGACAGAGTTTGGCATCCACTTTCGACATGGCCTACCATTATCTACTGTGATAACACGAGCACAATCTCTATTTACAAAAATCTAGTTCAACATCAGCGGACAAAGCACATTAAGATCCATATGCACTTCATACGGGAGCTTATTCATGATGGTATCATCGACATTCAGTACATTCAGACAGCTGATCAGATTATAGATTTATTCACCAAGCCCTTCACTGAGATGAAGTTTCTTCACTTACGGTCTCTTCTTGGGGTGAGGTCTTCTACAGCTGCTCATCTTCTTTAGGCTATGTAGTCCTTCTTTTCTTCTTCTTTTTCTAAGAAGATTGTGTTTGTATATGGGCACCTTATCAGGCCTTTAGTTGTCCGGGCCCCATTGACACATCTTTTCTTAGTTGTTTAGGAGTGTCTTCCCTTTCCGTCTGACTCATCATAGCCACTACCCCAGCTTCGATGAAGGGGGGGGTATTAGTGTGAGTTATCCTATGTGTCCTCCTCTCATATTGGAGGTTCATCTCACATGGGTTATTGTTTAGGGTTAGGTTTAGGGTTTCATGTGTGTCATGCACTAGGGTTACTCAACACCCTATATGTACCCTTTCACTATTCATTTATGAGCATGCCAAGACACTCCACTGTATTTCCTTTATATACAAGCTTTGTTTCTGTTGAGAAATTTCTTCCATTACTAATTAATTCTTTCTTGGAATCGCTGGAGCTATCATGATTTTGTTGGAGTGCAACTACTTCGTGGTGCCTCGTTTCCGATTCAATTCTTGCAAACTCTTTTCAGACTCCTTATAATCAGAATTTTCCTACACCAGTCAATCCCTTTACCTGATGGGAAGAAACATTTGGAAAATATGGCCCAGATGATCAATTCAATCTCCAATAGGCTCTCTTAATATCTGATCTTTTAGTGTTGCCTAAGATATGTGGTAAACAATACTTCCAGTTCAAGAGCATTTGGGCTAGTTACCCTGAACCCTTTGAGAGGTTTGTTCCTAGTGGTCTCTTGTCAAACGAAAAGATGCTAGAAGAACCTACCCATGGGGTACCTAAAGGAACAATGGCTTCATGTCACTAGGCCCCACAATATGTTAAGGGTCACCAAATGATGCATGTCATGGGTTATAAGGAATTTGGATACGGTGCAAGCACTCAAGGTAGATTAGAGCTCATTCCTATTCCTGATTTTAAATCTAATAATACATGGCCTTGGTATTAGGCATCGTGACACTTCACCCTTAGATACATATGCTACCTCTTCTTTACATGATGATAGCTCGTCACATTTGGATAACGACACTCTGATTCCCAATATAGCCTATACGAGGTTTTTGACTCTACCAATCTATTTCCTCAATCAGCTGTTATCTTCAACCTTTTCGGATCCAATTCCCACACTTATTTCCAAGTCACCCTTATATATCTTGAAATAATTGATTGTGATAAAAATTTCCACATGCCGGTCGATTTCTTTGAAATTGATGAGGCATATGGAGAATTCATGTGACTTAGAGATACCATTCCAAGCAGTGATCATAAGAAGGGTTTCTATATCAAATTGGACGCAACCCGTGTACTTTGGGGAAGAAGCTGAATTATGTGGTATTTGAGCAATTAAGATAAACAACAAAGGAAAAAGTACTGGAAAAAAATCCTTGCATCAAGAATAAGCTTAAGTTTCATAGCGATAGAATCTTTGAGATGCTTGTAGATGAGAAAATGGAACAATTGACAGATCATCAATGTAATTCCACCCATGGGAAGATTAAAATCTAATTTAGAGCCACATGTAGAAGTGGATCTTACTCTCCCCCAAGATCTTACGTGGATGGAGGATGCTTCAAAAATTTTAGTCGAAAAGACTAATCAATGAATCAACATCGGGTCAGACCTTAGTAGAGGATCCTAAGATGATAAATCTGGGAGCTTCACTCTCAACATAAGAATGGAAAAAACCCTTGTAGCACTATTACGAGAGTATTCAAACATATTTACATGGTATTATACAGATATGCCATATTTAGACCCAGTGCTGGTCGTGCACAACCTTGTTGTGCACCCAGATGCCAAACCTATCAAGCATGTTGGAACTAAGGATTTAATGCACGCAAAAATTACAATCCTTGTCAAAGATTTTACTAGTTAGAATATTAGCAACAAGTTTTTATCAATCCTATTGACCACTTAGTCATAATAGATATCATAATATTGTCCTTTTCCAGAAAAATCCAGTCAGCATTACAATATGCACCATTGTGACTTCAGGGACATCAACAAAACATGTCCCAAAGATGACTTCCCCTTGCCTAGACATTGACATGATTATCGATTCCACTACTGGTTATCAAGATGTTGTCTTTAATGGATGGATTTTTAGGCTATAATTAGATCAAGCTAGTAGAGGAAGCTTAATACAAGATTGCTTTCATCACCCCTTGGGGGACATTTTCAATGCACAATGACCATTATCCTCCATGATATGATGAACTCGCTATGACATCATTGGACGATTACGTAGATGAGGATACTACCAACATACAATACCAAAGAAGAGCGCCTAGAAGTGCTAAGACATATCTTTCAATGCCCCCGAATGTATGACTACAAGGTTTGTTTGAACCCCAAGAAGTGCACCTTCGGTGTCCTTGTTTCTCCTTTTTCTTAGATCGTTTTTTTTGAATTGTTGATGAAACAAATAGCGTAATGGGTATAGGAGGAGATACTTGTTCAAATGTTAGTTGATGGGTTGTTGCACGTGTACGACTTCTGAATCCACATCTGATCATGAGAGCTTCCTTTTGGCTAGGAGGAACTACCTGTAATGAAAGCAAGACCACCAGAAAGAATTAAACAATACGGGCATTGAACTGCCTAGCGTAAGACCTAGATTCCAGGAGGTATGATACTTCCTAGATTCCTTATCAGTCCACTGTTTTAAAAAAAATTTAATGTTGTAAACAAGGTAAATCCTATTGTTATTTTAAAATGATTTAGGTATCTCACTTAAAAACACAATAAGAAATAGATATAATCTAACATGCTAAGCTAGAATAGAATCCAAAGGTCAAATTGTTGGTTCTGGGTTCTGCAGGTTTGATAAAGGTCTCGGGTAGGTCACAGGTGAGTGAGGGTGAGGTAAAATTAGGTGGATAGGTCTCTATTTAAGGCTATGTGGGAAAATATAGAGGCTGGCGTCGGTCAAGGGTGATCGACTGCGGTTAGGTATAACCGGTGCCGGTTATTGGAAGATCTGGGGAACATCACAGAATGGGGTTTTTGGTCCTCTTTGTGATTGCACAAAGGATTTTTGGTAGGTTGGGATGAGGTATTGGGTGACTGGAGTAGGTTTTGGCAAGGTTTTCCTGGGTATATGGAGGTGAAAAGTGTTGGAGATGGTCAATAAGAAGCAAGATAAACAATGGTTGATAAAATAATGATGAAATGAAATAACTAGGAAAGTATGATGTTATACTTGGATTTCGTTTCTGAAATTCTGTGTGTGAAGGATGTAGGTGATGATGATGGGTTTGGAGGCTGCAAGTGATCACCAAATGAAGAAAAGCTTCTGCATGGGCTGCATGCACACTCCTCTTTTGCTTAGATAGATCCGAATGTGGCTGAGGTGGTTTTGCAGGAGAAGATGCTCAATCTCCTTCCTTGGATGGGAGTTCTTGCTAGAATTAGCTCTCTGAAGATGCGTTATCATTTTGAGATCTTGTTCTTTCTCATCAAAATTTAGGCTCTAAAATTCCAACCTCCTGAGAATAAGGTTTTTTTGGGGTTAACAAAGGAGTAACTGACGACGGTCAGGCTTAACCGACGACGGTTAGGAGAAACTGACGTCGGTCAAGGTGGGATTTCCTAGGTTTACCAAACTTAGGGAGATCCTCTTGATTTCCTCGGATCTTGTGTTGTTCTCCCATGGATTAGACTGGGAGCTTCTTGTGAGCATGCGGGAATGTGGTTAGAGAGAATGTAGGCATTGATTTTTAGGGTTTGGGTAAGTCTTAGATAGTTATGGTAACTTGCTAAGAATAGGTCTTAGGTTGAGTTAGCTTGGTGAGGTGTCTAGGTGAAGTGTATGTGTGGATATTATTTAAATTAAGATATTTAAATAATAAATATGGTGAGGATAATGAATTAATTTAATTTAATTAATTAAATTAATACTAGTGAGGTGAAGGGGGCCATGGCTAGGCGGATGTGATGAAGGGTGCTTATTAGTCGAGGGACCAAAAGGGGAGTGTGACCTAATTTTAGTGTCTACATTTTTCCCCTTTTTGTTGCGTAGCTTGTATTGGTAAGCGATGCTAACAAAAATAAGATGTGGTTGCCCCATGTGAGGGTGATCCCCCTTAAACCAGAAACTGACGAAGCAGCCGGTTGAAGCGGTGAGTGGTTTGATAAAAGGTAAATGTGAGGAAAAGGTAAACGGGTGTAGGGGGAAGAGGGTGAAAGGTTTACCCGAGTGATTTAGGTAATGGGTCAAGGTCAAAGGTAGCAGCAGTCAAACACATGCACACATATAAACTGTAACACACTACCAGGTTGAAGAGCAGGGAAAACTCTACATCGTCTAAGGTCGATAGGTTTATCCAAACAAGGGTGAAGTGAATCTATTATCCAAGGTATAGGATAAGGTCAGGAAACACAATGTAGGTTAGGTGCAGGAACATTTAGGTATGTTCTGGGACACCAAAGGTAGGGTCAAGATAAACGGTCATGACAATAGGTTAGGTAAGGTCATTAGGTCAACAACACAGGTAACAGTGCCAAAAGGTATAGTGAACACATGAGGTCAAAGGTCACTAGCGATGGTCTAGGTCCAAATGTCGAGGTCACGGCACGGGTAAGGCCAAGGTAGTAAAATAATATGGCGTCAATAATAGATGCGAGGAGGTTGAAGAGGGTGGAGGGCCAAAGGTGAAGGTAAAGTGGTCCAAATAGGTGTAGGGGAGGCAAAAGAAAGAGGAGGTAAGGAAAATGAGGCAAATGTGAGGGCAATGAGTATGTAGGGTAACCAACATCGGTCGTAATGAACTGATGATGGTGTGGGGAACTGGCGGCGGTAGTCTAGGGCATCAAACCGGCAACGGTCAAGGCTTAACTGACATTGGTCGGGTCGGGTAGGGTATAAAAAGTGGAAAACCCGCGTTTGAAAAGTCAGTTGTGCATTTAGAAAAGGAGAAAAGGACAAGAAGAGAGAAAAGAGGAAGAGGACAAAAGAGTACAGCAGAGAGCTTGGTTGGTGAGCCACATAGGCAAGAGTGGGTGAGTGAGATGTGGGGTCGCGAGATCAGGTGGCATGATTTGTGTGGCTGAGGATTGGTTGTTCAGTTGAGGATGACAGAGGTCAGAGAGGGGTTTGGTGTTCCACCCATACAACGGCCAGATATACCACCATGAGATCAATAAAGGGATGAGGTAAGCTCTACACCATTGCTTAATAATTGGATTGATTAAGTAGGCTAAAATATGGGTTGTAATAAAAATGTGCGGGGAGGTTCTGAATTTTGGATTAGGAGGTAAATTGGATATAATTGGGGTGGGGGAGGTTGGAATGTTGGTCAATAGGAGTGGGAAGGGAAGTAGGTAAGGTGTAAGGAGGTTTGGTTGGGTAGTTAGGTTATTTGGTCAAAATTGAAAAAAATGGGTTGGGGGTTTCGGCGCCGTTCGGCACCACAGTGACCTGCGTCGGTCACTGTCGGCCGATGTCGGTCATGGTAAAAGTGGCATTAGTCAGGATAAAGGTAACTGATGGTGATTAAAGGCTACCAGTGATGGCTACTGGTAACCAGAGTCGGTGTGAAAATAAGGAAATGGGGCCAAAAATAGGCAAAAATGGGTTAAGTAGTGGAAATGGATAGGCAATGGGTAGGGTAAGATATGTAAAGGTGTGGGGTAAGAGAGAGAGGGGATGGGTTGAGGGTGGGTTGGGTAAGGATTATGGTAGAGGAGTTTCAGGAAGAATAGGTGGTTTAGGGGTGAACACAAGGTAAGTTAGGAAAGTGTATTAATACATAGTGTTGGTTGGATGCAAGCCCGGGATGAGCTACAGATGAGGGAATATGAGCCGCTTATATTGCTAGAGTTGCATGGAAAAGTGACTTTCAAGGAGTGGAGCCACATTGATGATGCCGACTTGATTGGGATCTGCCATTATGGGTGGGTTGTGAGAGAGCAGATTTTGATGGTCGCACTCATTGAGAGATGGGATTCAGTGACTAACACCTTCCACTTGCCGACGGGGGAGATGACCATCACCCTAGAGGATATATGTAGGATATTGAGGCTACTGATTAGTGGAGCTTAGGTTTACTCAGTGACATCCAAGGTCGTGGCGAGATGTATAGATGAGGTGTTTGGAGAGAGAGTGGACAAGTTGCGTTACCACAGTGCCAGCCTGAGTTACAGAGAGGTTTATGCTACCAATCTTGAGGAGATGAGGTTGATAGTGTTGATGATAATGATGTGATGTGTATGAGTTTTACTTTATTATGATATGGATGGAAAATAGATGGGCTAGGCATGATAGAGTCAGGTCATAGGCATGGATTGAGTTAGGTTGGTTTAGGCATGAATCGAGTCAGGTCAGTTTAGGCATGGATTGAGTCAGGCCGGTGTACGCATGGATCGAGTTAGGTTAGTTTAGGCATGGATCGAGTTAGGTTAGTGTAGGCATGGATCGAGTCAGGTCAGTTTTAGGCATGGATCGAGTCAGGTCGGTATTAGGCATGGATGTGCATTTTAATATTTTGGATAACAAATGGCAATATAAATGCATGAGATAGTGTAAAATGTGGAAAATGTTTGTTATGTATGAAAATGTGAAATATATTAGAAATGGTAAAAGTTATGTGGTATATGGTTTAAATGTTGAGGTTTTTGAGATGAACAGGAAATCAGGTAAGGGTTAGGAAAATGGTTAGGGTAAAGAGTGTTCGAGCTAACCCTCCAGGGCCCCATGCCTTGGAAGTGCTACCTATAGTCCTGGTGAAAAGGGACCTCAGACTGATGTAGTTCTCCCATAAGCTAGGGAAGAATATGATAAGATTGAAGAATAGGTAGTGCGGTTGATAGTTAGGTTGGATTCGAGGTCATAAGGATGATGATGTCAAGGTCGACTAGGTGAGGTGGAATATAGGTAGGTAGGTATGGGTGATTTTAGGTCGTAGGTATAATTAGGTTGAGGGCATTGATGTTGGGGTTAAGAATAGGTAGATAGGTAAAGGTGATTTTAGGTTGATTGTGGTGGGATAAGAGGGGGCAAGAAAGCCACCTGATTGGCAAGGATCAAAACATATGAAACACATCTTTAGATAGGCTAATAAATGTAAGACCCTAAAGACATTACATGATTGATTATACTAAGAGTGATAAATAGTCACATGATCACCAAATGTCATAGGTTCAGCTGGTCCCTTGAGGTATGACGCGAAAAGACAATGGGTAATGAGGTGTAGCTAATTGGGTCATAAAATGGGAAGTAGAATGCCTTGGGCAATAGAGCCAAGATCATAAGAGGAAAGTCCATGACGAAAAAGCATTATTTTCTTTTTCCTTCTCTCTTTTTTTTGACTTTTAGATAGACTGATCGATGCAGGAAGTCTATATGGGAGGAATATATGTCTCCTTGAGGTCTTCGAAAAGTTGATAGATGCGGGAAGCTTCTGAATTTTGATTTTTGAGAAAATAGTCTTCTTGTTGGAAAAACTATGTAGAGAGTTGTGAGATTTTTATAGCTGTCCTTCGAGGGAGCAGTCTACTTATATCAACAATTGAAGGCGGAAGATGTCCTTTTGAGGGATTCATCTTTTATATTGGAAGTTTGACTTAAGGAGTTGATCTCTTATTTTGGAAGATGTCATTATGAGGGATTCATCTTGATTTTTTTTGGCTTGTAAGTCATGGACGAGACTATAATGAAGCATTTGGATCTTGTTGAGAAGGCAAGGGTGAATGACCATGGGATCTCATCTAAAAGAAGATGAAAAGTATCCATGAGAATCATGCCATGTGTAGAGCCGTGGTGCACATATTTAAGATAAGGCAAAAGGGTGACGAGTAATCACATGATCCTTGTTTAATCATTGGAGATGAAATGTGAAAAAGGTAAATGGAACTCAAGGGACGAGCATGAACTAGATAAATAGTGATGTAGGACTAGAGGTCAATAGTAGAATGGTCAAAGATGTAATGCATTAAGGGGCTCAGGTTTGGGTTTACCCTCAAGCGAGGACAAATGATAGGCACCTGATCCATAGGTATGAGTTACGATGTATGGTCCCAACTAATTAGGAGCAAATTTTCCCCATTTTCTTTTCTCTTCTTTGGTTACGTGTTGATTTTCTTTCAAAACAAGGTCACCAACTTGGAAGGTTCGTTCATGAACACATTTTTCATAAGCACATTTGATACGTTGTTGATAAACCTGAAGGTGATCTAGAGCATTAAGACGATGTTCATCTAATAACTCCAGTTGTGCCAAGCGGTCCGAACAAAATTCATCATCAGTAAGCATGTCATGGAGAGAAATGCTGAGTGAGGGGATCTGGACTTTGAGAGGTAGAACAACCTCTGTACTGTAGACTAGAGAAAAGGGTGTGGCCGCAGTGGAGGTGCGAATACTAGTGCAGTATGCCCATAGGGCGAAAGGAATGTGCGTATGCCAATCCTTCCCAATATCGTCAACCACTTTCATGAGAATTTTGTTGAGGGTTTTGTTAGTAGATTCAGCTTGGCCATTGGTTTGTGGGTAATAAGGTGAGGAGAAACTAAGATGAATGCCGAAGGCATCGTAAATTTTTTATAGTGTTTTGTTTTTGAATTGTTTTCCATTGTCAGTGATGAGTCGATGAGGGACACCAAAATGACAAATGATGTGATGGTTAATGAACTCACATATTTTCTCAGCTTTTGTGGAGATAAGTGGTATGGCTTCTACCCATTTTTTTGTAGTATTCAGTAGCATTTATGATCCATTGATGGCGTTGGGAAGAATGAGAATTGATTTCTCTGACAAGATCCAAACCCCATTGAGAGAAGGGCCAAAGGTCACGAGTGACTTGTAAGGCATGACTGGGTGTATGATGAAGGTTGGAATGTTGTTGACATTTAACACAGTGTTTGACATATTCACAACAATCATGGTTAAGGGTTGGCTAGTAATATCCTAGGCAAAGAATACACTTAGTAACAACAAGGCCACTAAAGTGACCTCCACATATGCCATCATGAACCTCCTTGATGGTATAAGGAATTTCAGAACTTATGAGGCATCGTAAGAGAATACCATCAAAGCCATGCTTATAGAGGAGTCCCCCTATAATGATGAAAATGAGAGACCTTTTTAAGGAAGGCGCGTTGTCCATTACGGGTGAGATCAAGTGGTAAGATGGAGAGGGAAAGGTAGTCAGAGTATTGTTTATACCAAAGGTCACTCGGGTCAGGGATGTCAGCTCCGATTGAGTAAACATCGTGAGGTAAATAAGAAGGTGAATGGAGGCATTGTACAGTAACAAATATTTTGGAATCGATAGGGGAAGCGGGTATTCAGGAAGCTAAGCAGGCCATGGTATCTGTAAATTTGTTGGTTGAACGTGGGATTGTTTGAAGGGTGTAACGATAAAAGGTTGTCAACATTATGTCTACATGATGTTTATACTTTTGAAGTATCTTGTTACGACATTGGTACATACCATTAACTTGGTTTATGACCAATTGTGAATCACCAAATATGTGGATTGATTTAACATCGAGGGCATAAGTGGACTGGAGACAGAGGACGAGCGCTTCATACTCGGCAATATTGTTGGTGCATTCAAAGTCTAGTTTGAAAGATAAAGGCCTGGGTTCTCCATCTAGAGGAACGAGGATAACACCAGCTCCACCCCCATGCTAACACTTGGAACCATCGACGAATAATGCCATTTGGTAAGGGGGTTCATCCAAGGAAAGAGTAGCAATGGATTCATCGGGAAAGTCAAAATTAAAGGGTTAGTCCCCAGAAATAGGTGCGTCAGCTAGTTGGTCGACGATAGCTTGGCCCTTAATGGAATTTTGGTGAATGAATTCAAGGTGAAGATAAGATAAAAGCATAAGCCAACGTGCAGCAAATTGATTTTGATAAGGTTTAGAGTACATGAAGTATAACGGGTCGGTGTTGGTCACAACATAGGTTTTGTGGTTGAGTAGGTAATGGCAGAGTTTGGTGGCAAAAAAAACTAAGGCTAAGCAAATCTTTTCTGGGTGGTTGTATTGGGTTTCATAGTCCAAAAGAGTACGGCTTATGTAATAAACCACCTGCTCCCTATGTTGTTCATTGTGATGAGCGAGCATAGCCCCTAAGGAGTGATTGGTAGCAGAGATGTATAGGTAGAAGGGTTGGTTGTCTTTAGGTGGGACAAGTACAGGTGGTTGGAGAAGGTATTGTTTTAGGGCCTCAAAAGCTTTATGATAGTCATCATCCCATTTAAAGGAGACGTCCTTCCCAAGTAGATGATGAAATGGTTGACACCGATATGATAATTGTGAAATGAAATGGTGAATGGACTGTAATTTACCTTGTAGGCTACGAAGTTGTTTGAGGTTCAAGGGTGGAGGCATTTCCAAAATGGCCTCGACTTTAGCAAGGTCAACTTGTATAACATGCAAGGAAATGATAAATCCTAGGAGCTTTCCTGAGAGAACAGCAAAGATGCATTTTTTTGGTTGAAGGCGGACACAATATTTAATGAGGCAATCAAAGATGGTATTTAGGATAGCGAGGTACTTGGCGCAATGTTTAGATTTGGCCAAAATATCATCCACGTAATCTTCCAATATGTGATGCATGATATCATGGAAGATGTAAGTCATAGCATGTTGATATGTAGCACCATCATTTTTAAGGCCAAAAGGCATGACTCGAAAGCAGAAGGTCCCCCAAGGGGTAATGAATGCAGTCTTGTGCTGATCTTTTGGGGCAAGCATAATTTGGTTATAGCCCGAGATACCATCCATGAGGGAGAGAATCTCATGACCCACGGTAAGGTCAACCAGTTGATCAATACCGGGCAAAGGAAAATTATCTTTCGGGCAGGTGAGGTTGAGGTCCTGGAAGTCTATACAAATGCAGAGTACCTTTGTTGCTTTAGTAACAGGGACAATGTTAGAAATCCAATGAGGATAATCAATGGGTAAGATGAGGGAAATGGAAAGAAGGTGTTAAAGTTATTCTTTGACAAGAAGAGCAATGCGAGGGTGCATTTTCCTCAGCTTTTGTTTGATAGGTTTGGCATTGGGAACAATTACGATATTGTGGACCACTATGGTGGGGTCAATACCAGGCATGTCTATGTAAGACCAAGTGAAAGCATGGTTATGATCTCAGAGAAACAAAGTGATGGCTTCCTGTTCAACAAAATCTAAATATTGTTTGATATTTAGGATGTGTGGGTCATCTTGAGTATGAATGTTGATCTCGATAGTCGATTCATTCAACATGGTTTGCATCTCAAAGGGTAATGATCGATGAATATATGAGTCTTCTGCACCAAGGTAGGTGAGTATGGATTCATCATCTTGACATTGAACGATGTTAATGGTCAGTGTGTTGTCATCGATCATATTAGGATATAGGAATGGAAGAGTGGAAGGGCACTCACCTTCGCGTTGATAAGTCAGACACCTCAAGGAAATGGTGTTTATAATTTTTTTTTAGGAGGGATAGATTTAGGATCAATTGACTCCGTCGGTGAGAGTGGTGATGAGGGTGGGGAAGGGCTAGGGTCTGCAATAAGTTCAATGTGGGCTTGTTTGGTAGGAGGTTTAGGGAAGCTAATACCACTACGGTCATTATGTTTGCGGGTGGTACATGGAATAACATTATGGTGACCTTGCTTGCAGAAGCAAAAACCAAAACCCTTCCACGCAAAACGGTGTAGGAAGGTGTGGGCAAAATGGAAAATTGGTAAGTGATTGGAAATCAACAGAAAATGGGTGGGGTTGTGATGGTGGTTCAGGTATGTAAGTGGTAGTATCAAGTCCCCCATAGGTGAGACTAGTACGAAGATGAGGAGGACCATAAAGAAGGAATTCTCCTATACGGTGATCATAGCGAAGGTGCTAGAGAAGGCTTCCATACTCGCATGGAGTAAGGAATGTGTTGACGCTATATAGGCGGTACTCCCCCAGAATGAGGCATTGAAAAACACCTTCCAAGGGATCAGTGGTTGGTATGTGGGTAGCTAGTATGGCCGATGTGTTGGAGGTCGATGCGGAGGTGGTGTTAACGGATTGGTAAGCTAATGGGTCAACTGTGGAGGTTATAGTAGCAGTAGGCGTGGAGGAGGTATGTGTGGTGAAAGTAGCGGCTATACTGGTAGGTGTGGGTGTAGGTGTAGGTGAAGCAGTATTGGTTGCGGAAGTAGACGGCTTGACTGGTATGAGTACATCGTTGGGTCGGTAAAGCATGTTTCATGTTTTGAAAGGTGATGGGTCAGTTGAAATGGTATAAGTGTGTCCTTCGTGTTCAAACTTTACACAACGATGTAAAGTGGAGGAGCACAACCCATGACATGGATCCAGGGTCTACCAAGCAACAAGTTATATTGGAATTTCCCCTCCAAAACATAAAAAAATTCTAGAACAGTGTGGGGGCCCACGCGAACATGTAGGATGACAATGCCTAGTGTGGAGGTGATAGCATCGTTGAATGAATGCAACATGACTAGATGTTTGTGCATGTAATTGTTAGGTATGAACATTTGGGAAAATACATGGGATGAAATGATGTTAATGCTAGTGCTTCCATCAATCATCACACGACATACTCGTATGTCATCAACGTGTACAGAGATGAAGAGGGCTAGGTCTGGGTCATCATTTTGGTATGGCGTGATCTCTGTCTCTGAGAAGTTGAGGGAGGCCACTTGGTGAACAAGGTGAGGTGGGGATGAAGGTGGTAATTTGGTGAGAGAGGCTACATGATGGGGTGTGATAATGGATGCTACAAGTGTAGGTTCATTGGGTAAAACCTTGATAGATTGAAGAACCTCCATGAGGGCTTACCGATGGGATTTTGAGGTTTGGATGAGGTCATATAAGGACATTTTGAGGGGTGACATGGTGCGATGTGTGACGCCATTAGAAATGGGTTATGTGGGGCCGCAGATAGTTATCTTAGGTATGGGTGCAGATGGTATGTTGGGTATAGGATTGGTTGGTGGGTCAGCTACCTTTTCTTTACCCTTCTACGCACGTGTAGTGACGTGTACCTAGTGTTGATTTGAGGGAATTTGTCAAATGGAGAAGGTGTAGGGTAAGTGGTATAACGACATGAAGGGAAAAAACCTACGGGAGGAGAAAAACCCTGTAAGGTCAGTTAGGCGTAGTGACATTTGGGTGGTGGCGTGGAAAATTCTCTGATGCGAACCATGTTAATTTAAAATTTTGTGTGTGGTTCTAGGAGCTATGCGGGTGGAGATTGTGGTTCTTGAGTGCAAAGTGTGGGAATGGGCATTGGTGAAGTAGGATCCTCATCAAGAAGGTCATCGTCATCAAATTTGGTTTCAGGTGGACACAATTGGATAAGTACGGTTTCCAAGGCCTTGTAATTTTCCACATCATGCACTAGCACGCGATGATATGCACAGATTTTGGTATCATCAAACCCCTTTGGCTTGGGTTTGAGGGGGTCATAAGGTCGAAGTGGCAGTAATGTGATAACATAAGTCTCGAGGAGGTTGGTTAAAATTTTGGCATAAGACCCTGTTAGTGGATCGCAATGGGAAGTAAATGTGGGTTTGGGTGTAGGTGTGGTTGGTTGTTGGGGAATTGTTTTTGGAATTGTAGGAAGGGGTTGAGCTATGGATTTAGGTACCGGTATGGTTTGAGGTATCTGTCGGGTTTGTTTGGGTAGGGTTATAGTAGATGGACGGGTAATAGGGTGTGGTTTTGTTTTGACTACCTTGTTGTGGGGTAGTGGGGCTTTATTTTTTGGGGTGCACCTTCTTGAGTAAAGGTGATGTAGGCGTACGAGGTCTATGAGGGAAAGCAGATGGAGGAAGAGGGTGAGTTACCCATGGGGATAACATGGGTGCTATGAAGGTAGATGACACGGGTCGTGCTTGGGGTGTGAGGGATAATGACTGAAGTGTAGTAGGTAGTGAAGCAACGGCTGAAGGTATAAGAGGTATTGGTGGTAAAGAGACTATAGGTGCGGGTATGATTCGTGTTGTGTGCCTAGGTAGGTTAGCAATTTGTGAAGCAAGAATGGGTGGTTGTGTTATTGGGTTATGAATGGGTGAGGGGTGCTTGACCCTATTGGGTAGCTGAGGTCGTAAGGCAAATGGGACAAGTGCGGGTGTGATTGGTGCGATAGGGGTATGAGGTTGATGAGTTTTTTTCTTTAGCTTGGGTGTCAGAGTAGGTGTGGTTTTAACATTGGAGGATGTAGCTAAATCCAGTTTAATAGGTGGATGAGTAAGGCTGGTGATCGGGGTGACCCCTAAAAAGGTAATAGGTTTAGTGGAGGTAAATGTTGTGGGTATGGGTTTGGGTTTAGGCATAGGTTGGGTTATGGGTAAGAGTGTGGTGTGAGTGCTAATGGGTATCGTGGAAGGGGCTGCGATAACAGTGGTTGTATTTGGTTTGATGGGTGGCAAATGTGTTTAGGTAGATAGTGGAGGTGTCATCGAGGGATTTCTGCATTTGTGTTGAGACAGGGAGTAAGAGGCGCCCCTATAACAAAGCTCTATCCACATACTCTAAGTGATCAGCCAAATGCGAGAATGGCATGTTTGTGGGTGGAGTTGGTGAAGACCTAATGGGAATTCTCGTAAAATGCATCTCAAAGATGGGGAATCGGCTGGTTTTAGCTTCCGTGGGTAAGAGAGCTGAAAGTAGGTCTGTTGGATGTTGGGTAGTAGATGGAGAATGTTCGCCAAGAGGCAGAGGTATCCCCACCGGGTCTAAGATGGGTGGAAGGGATAATGGGTTATCCTCTGTAGGTGGAGGAGGTAATGGATGCTCCTCTATGGGTGGAGGAGGGTATGGTAGGTAAAGGTTCACTAAGTGGAGAAGCTAGGGGTTAGACGGTCTCAATGTCAGCAAAAGACTCCTCTGTAGGAGATGAAGGGTGTTCTTCTATTGGTGAAGGAACAGTGACAGTTGGTTCAGATGTGGAAGGAGGATTTCGGGCTAGGATTTCCTTTATGGAAGGGATGTGAAGTAATTGAGATGCTACAGGTACCTTGTTAAAGATTGCGTGAACCTCACGGTTATGGGTATCGTGAGTGGATGTCTCACCGGTTTGATTGGATGAAGGGGCATGATTAGGAAATGGTTTTTTAAAGATTTGTAGATTTTGGTTAGGGGCGGTGTTGGGATTATCCACAATCAACTCATCATTCTCAAGCATTTCTTGGACAATATTCTTAAAAGTGATGCAGTTACCATCACTATGTCCTTTCACTCGGTGATAGCTACAAAAATCTTGTTCCTTATACCACATGGGCATGGGGCGAGCAGGGTCAAAACCAGTGTGTGGTTTTATGGGTTGAAGGGTGATGGTGCCAGCTTTGATCAGCGTTTCTAAAACAGAAGAGTAAGGTTCCCCAATTGGGGTATATTTTCACTGCTCTTGTCTAAATAGAAAATCCTGTACAGGTGATAGATTAGATGAGGTTGTAGCTTGATTAGATGGATGAGCTAGGCCAGCCTTGAGTACCATTGTGTTAGTGGTACCTTTAGCTTTTAAATAATTGGTTGGTGGTTTGGAAGAAGAAGAGGTTTTAGTTGACTTGAATGTCAAATTCTTATTTGGTAATTGGATTTTCTTCTCTTCAATAGCCTAAATTTATAACTTTCGTGCCATAGTAAATGCTTCATCGAATGTTCTGAAAGTTTGGACCTGCAAGGTCAGGGAGATATGTCTGGCGTGAGGAGCTCGTGTGAAGAGCTCAATGAGTTTAGTTTGTGGTAGTTAAAAGATAAGTTGATTGATCAGGCTGCGTTAGCGAGTGAAAAAATATGCGATAGATTCATCCTCATACTGATGTGTGGAATATAGATCGGTCATGGTAACTTTCTTGGTGATGTTGATAGAAAAATGATCCAAGAAAGCTTGGGCTACCTGATTGAATGAAAATATGGAGTGTTTGGGTAACCCACTATACCAATCTAATGCTAGTCCAGTGAGGGACATGGGAAAAGCTCTCAAAAGTAAGGCATCATCATGAGCAATCAAATAACATCCATGTTTAAATGAGCACAAATGCTGTTGTGGGTCTTCCTTTCTATTGAAGTGGTTGAATTTAGGCATTTCCCAATGCACAAGGTATGAACGGATGGGAATGGATGGGTGAATAGGCTTGTTGAAAATCTCATCGTAAGTGAGAGTGTTGTGTTAGCCGGAAGCCGATGCCTCCAATGTTTGCATCTTATCCATCATCGATCTAATTAGGTCATTGGTGGGTTGTGATGATTGGATGCCTCCTATAGTGTGAGGAGGTTGGTTTTGGGTGTATAATGGGTGGGGCATTCCAGTGTATGGGGCTGTCATGTAAGTTGGTGGAGAATAAGGCAATGAAATAGGGGGTATGTACCCAAAATGAACAATAGATGAAACAGGTTGTTGTTTGTGATGCCCCGTTCGATGGTTACCCCGATTCTTGTCACAGTGACCCCTTTCTGTTGAGCGTCGAATGACTGTGTGTAATTCCGATGTCTTGGACCATGTCTTAGTGATGTTTTAGCACCTTCCCTCTCCTTCTTGCTTTCTCGAGTCGTTATCGACACCTCTGTGCATGGACTGTGTAATGCTTCCTGTGCCGACCTCCGCAACGATCGTTACTTTTCCTTTTAATGAAATTTGTGTCTTCGAAGCCTTGTAGGTAGCCAGAATAACGTTTGGGTTTTGATAGGGCGTGTCCAGTTAAAAAGAGAATGCCCATAATAATAATAATATTCCTTTTAAATTTTTCGACCTCGACTGCTAACCATTATGACTATAATTGATAATTATTTTGCAAGCTGTAAAATGATAATAATGATAATAATAATAATGACATTATGATAGTATTATCGATCAACGATTTTATTTTATTATTATTTTCCTTATGTCGATTGTTATCGACATCATCCTTTGTTATCTTTAAACTACCTTTTTAAATTTGTTTGTCGCTTCCGCTGATCGAGCCTCATTGCGCAAAGGAGGAAGAGTATGTTTTGTGGTGGCGCCATGGTTTGGGGGTGGCTTTCGCGTAAATATTTTATTTAAGTACTCAACCCCGTTCTCCTCCTGGGGTCGACCGATCCCTCAATCTTGGAATTGTTTTAAATTACTAATTTTAAATATGGATTTTTATGTTCTCAACCGACCTTGTCTCTCCCTTTTGATCTCCTTGTGTACCACGTTTGGCGTGGGGAAGGGAATGTTAATGTCTTTTGATTTTTTTCCCTTGGTTGGCTGGAGGTGGGTGGCTTCAATAGCCACCTGCCATTACATTAAAAAACCCCCATCCTTCTTGGCGTGTTCAACCTTCCTTGTTGGTGGCCGCACATGCCCCATTTATTAAATTTTTGACTTGCAATCTGCTATCTCTCGTGGTCTGCCTGCTATTTTCTGCCCTGGCCACATGGTTTTGTGTGGTGAAGGAATAATTGTTTTGTGTATTCGTATGGACTGGTTTTTATCACGGCTCTAGCAGACTGTCCCTTGTTGAAGAGGGGGCGTGGAAATTGCTGGAGATACGTGGTTGGTCCTGTCTCTTGCCTTGCTGCGTATTTTTCCCCCCTTTCCTGTACCAAACGTGAATCCAATATTTCCTTCCTCGCGTGCCATTTACTTCTACTCTGCACCGTGGATGAGGGCCTGTTAACACAATAATATGGACGTGGTTTTATGTTGTTTCCTGATGCGTTTTGGGGGGAAAAAGGAGCGCTGTTTTCTTTTACTGACCGCGCACAGCTACCAGCTAGTGAAGTAGGCGTGTTACCTCCACTTTCCTTGGGTGCTGTGAGGTGTGTTCTTGTCGGGGATCCACAGCAACGGCCTGCAACAGTCGCAATTGTTTCTTGGCTTGAAAACATCCATCTCCATGCATTTCCAAGCAATACCATTGTTTTATTTGTGAGTAGTTTATTTTGACTCCAAAATCACAACACGAGTCTTTACATAGTTCATATAGTCTGGAAATTTTCTTTCAGAGAGAACATTGTCTGTACATGATCCCAAAGCATAGTGAATTTATGGACGGAGGTAAAAATGCTAGACAGAGGTACCTTTAAATTCTCAGGCAAAATAGTTAACCGAATTTATCCACTCGCATGCCAAAATTTAGGCCAGGCGGGCAGGCATGTTGCAGTATGGCAGAAGCCTTTTTGAGTGCTTCCAACAAGCAGGTTGTCCAACTATGTTGTTATCTGTTTAGTATCAAATGCATCCTCAAATTCGGGATTCTCCTTCAAGATATTTTTATCAAAATAGATTAAGTGACAGTGAGAGTGTTTCCAGGAGACCTGATGAAATTTATTACAAAGATTCTCTATTGAGACCTTACTTGTTTTATGATGTAACTCATGGAAGAGAATCTCATAGGCGTGGATCTGTTTCATATTAGAATATTCATGAAGCACAAATTGCCTTGCTGCTTGCTCAAGCCATTCGTGGGTGTTGGCTGGCTGCATGATTGCTATGTAAAGGGAGCAGGTTAGACACCAAGTTGTTGCATAAAATGAAAACAAAGACTATTTTTTTTACTGATCCTTCCTGTGCGTACCCTGCAATCATGGAAATCCCTTTTTTGCAGCCTCTGGCAAACAGTTGCATGCCTCACGGGTGGCTCCACACCTGGTGCGAATCCAAGTTTCCCTTTTTTTTTGTGCTTTGGTATGCTTTCATGTTCTACACTAATGCCCCTTTGGACACGGGCTGGGAGGATGTTGGCTAGGTTGTGGAGTCTGGGTGTGCTCCTGGTGCTGCCATGAAGCTTGCATGAGAGATCTACGTGCTGAGGAAAATGAATGTTTTTGGAATGTGTTGTAGCTGTTGGAGCCTTGGTTCGACATGGCTGCATTGAGGAAGCCCCAAATAGGCATGATAAGACTAACCCTTTCTCTTAAGGATTTATCCCCTTTAGTATTTGGGTAAATCAATCTTTGCAATTTTGTTCGATTGCTATAGATGTGGGTTTCTTTTCGAATGTTGATGTGTTTTTTGTTTTACTAAATAAATAGCGTTTGGACTCTGGATATTATATAACATGCATTTACATATATTGACTCTTTCTTGAAAGAGATGCCCAGAAAGAGATGGGTTTCAAATGACTTTTAATCATAATTGCATGAACTGATCTCTCCCCTCCTTTACAGTTTATCTTATTTACTATTTGAGTAGAAGAAATCTCTACATCAATTCTTACCTACTGATCTTATAATGTTGGTTTATCTTTTTGCCTTGATTCTTCCTTTGAATGATGAAGCCAAGAGTATGACTGTTACATCATCTTCAGTAATAAAGCGAACCAAACAAACATTAGCAGCATCTTAGATATGGTCAGTTGGGGGTACTATGGTTTTCACCAGTGAAGAAGGGAATGCTTGTAAGAGTAGGAATTGGTATATCATGTTGTGTATTGAGGGCCAAAGAACTTCCACCATTGAAACTAACAAAAGGTAGATTTTTTTGAAGAGACGTGAATGGAATGGATCTCTAAACTCTAAATAATAGTAAGAAGGGCCTACCAAGAGGAGGAGAAAAAAGGACTCTGTTTAGTGGAGATGGTGATCTCTAAACTGATCTACCTCTTATCTTGTCCTTGGTGAAAACTAAAAATAATCAAAGGGATTTTCTCTTGATTTTCTTGACTTTGTATTTTCTCATGAACTTTGTACAAATCCTGTCTCATGCACACAATGGGCAACTTAACTGCTAAAACTATTAGATGTGATCATTGGAGTCGCTATATGTGTTTGACAAAGCCTTCAAAAGGCTGAAATTCATCAAGATACACAACAAAAATTGGAAAAATGGAAAGAACGTGAAAATCTCATGATGTCCCACCAGGCATGTCAGGATTGTTATTACCAAAAATAGTACCCTCATATTTATCATGAATGAATGGATGAGAAATCAATGTTTTTGGGTAACATAGGATTATCTCTAAGTGTGTGACCTTGTTGTTGAGAAAAACCTCTAGAGAAGGTTGTTTCCTCTACCTAATATTGATGTTGAAGTTACTCTTACTACTGGAAATGTAACTATCTAATGTTAATCTAACAATTCAAGGGACCATGGGAAGAGAAAGATGCATGAAAAGGGGAAATCCTAAGCTAACATAGGTGATAATACCAAGAAGAGGGGGAAATACACTCTCATATGAGTGAAAATGTGAAGAAAATATGACTGACAGTGCCACATACGGACTAAACATGTTAGTGCCAATACCAAAACAACATTGAAACTCTCATTTTCATGGAGCACAACAAAAAAAACCTGCAATAGATAATAAAACATGCATAATACACCAAAAATGCAATAAAGAGTCAAGACAATGCAATAAACACAAGAGAGGGTAAAGAATAGCCATAAAACATAGATTTTATTGCTTCAAATATATGCACAATCCATTAGGATGAAGGAGAAAGGAAAATATCACCTTGCAGAGATCCATATCTAAAGCCTGCAACTCAAAATACATATGCAGCACTTGTAGAATGGTGCATCAACATTCCAAGAGGCTCCAACCTTTATTAAATGGGCCTCATTTTAGAATACATAGAAGATTGGAAAATAGAGAGGATGGAAAAGAGAGGTAAATTCAAATTCCTTCCATCAACCACCAACTAAAAATTATTAAGTCCTTTGCAAAACAATTGGGTACCTCTGGAAGACCATTTATGCACGCTATTCAATCTACAAAAAGGGGAGTGGGTGTCATTCTTCATTAAAATTTGGTGGTTGGGAAATAATTTGTTACCTTGCATGTTGAGGACCGTCCCTTTTTGCCTTCAACCTATGTTTGACATTTCAATCCTCAAGGCTGCATCAATTTATGAAATCTTTGATCCTAGAAAGTAGCCATTGATGAGACCTCTCCAACAAGACCAATCTTTCTTGATTTGATTAACTGCAATGAGAGTTATGTGAATAAATTTCCATCACTCATTTTCATATTTTCCCTACATTTCCCCCTTTCCTCGAGGACTTTTAAATATTTGGATGTTCTAGTGTTCTATAGAATTTTTCCTCTTTGTTCCACAGACTTGTGAAATCCATGGAACACTAATCTTTGAGAAGCATGTAGAACATTGAGTCAATGTTCTACAGATTTATACTTAGTTGTGTTTCTTCAATTTCTCAAAAAAAATAACCCCGTGGCCTTTTGGATTTCCATCGACTGATCATATTTACCCCAATTTTATCTTTCTCACTTTCTTTATTCTATGGATTCCACGGTACTCTAAGTGAGACCTCTACAAATTTAGTAGAGCATGGAAATGGTGACATCCATCTGATGTGGTATTCAAAGTTACAAGAGGTGCAATTTTGGATAACATGACCTCTCTCCTCCAACCCTCGAGTTGTGGTCATTTGGTCACATAATACTAGTTAAACTTTTTACGTCATGAATCAATCATAAATAATTTTTAATTACTTCTACCAAGTTATATAAAAAATAAAGAGGGAGTCGAGATGATGACCTCTATCTCCCAACTTCATCTCTATAGTTCTATTATCACAGCTACCTCATTGGGTGAAATATTTCCATGGTTTTAATTTATTTATTGAATTATGGTTATCGATTGAGATAAATAAATGTAATAAGTTTCAAACCCTTAAGCCAAACCATCTAAAATCTTGATATGTATCCATTATGATACAAAGGGTTGCATAGCATTTTTTGAGTTTTTGTATTTAATGAAAAGCTTTAAGGTACCTGATATTGATGTTATCGATATGGATTTATCTCTCTCTATTTGTTTTCAGCTTCCCTTTCTCGACCCAACGTATTAGTCTATTTCATGTCTCTTATTTTTCCTTATCTTCCAAAAATTTAATGTATATGATCTTATGTGATTTATGCCAATTCCACAATTTGGAGAGGTGTCTTCTACCTTCTTGTCCCAAGAATCTACCAAAAATTTCTTCACCCTACAATTATAACCTCCTCTTTTTATAGGATTGACTTCATCTCTATTTTGTCATTCCAATTATATGATTTCCAAATTCATTTTTGGATTATCTATTTAAATTTTAGAACTCTAGTTTACTTTCCCTTCTCTATGTGTTTCTATATTTAATTATAGTTATTAAATATTCTTGTTATGACAATTAGGTAGAGTAGGGCTGTGGAGGTTTTAGTGGTAGAAGGTTAGCATTAGATCCATTACATTCCCTACAAGCTTGATGCAACAAGCTTACATTTACACGACTGAGTCTTATTCAAGTTTGGCATGAGTTGTTCTATTTTGATTTATCAATGTGTTGCATACCCAATTGTCAAGCTCCCTTCACATTATTATCTATTCTCTTAGAATACCACATTTAAGTGGGTTTACACTTTTATATTTTATACAATAATTAATTAGATTTTATAATTACCTCCTAATCCTTTTGTAAGTTGAAAATTAGCTCAATGAGTTGAATATCTAATGCAAGTGAGCTCAGTTTGACTAAGATGCAGCTCAGTTGTAGCTTATTTCAATTTTATTGATGATTGGATTGATTTGATCTACAATGAGCTCAGTTAAATCTTAGCTTAGTGATGGTCTCAGTTATAAATCACAATGTTCAATAAATTTTACGCCTACTTTGTCCAATACACTCAAGGAGAGCTTGGTCTATGCATCTGGTGTTGCAATGAATCATTGGGTTGGCTCACTAAGCTAATCTGTGAGCTCAACTCCTATTTTTACTTAGTGGTAATAATTTGGAGTATGCCCTATAGAAAGCAATATAAGTATATATAACAAAAAGGTGAATCGCCATAGTAATGTAGATTCACAGTGATGGCTGCAACCAACAAAGGATGGCCCAAGCTAGGATATGGTAAGAGCATAAGGCATCTCAATGGCTTCACCTGATCCAAAGAGATAAATTGAACATAGGGCTCGCAAGTAAAATTAAAAATTAGAATCACAAGGACAACTAAAAACCATAAGACAAGTGACCCATGCAAAAAATACCCTTTGATCTCAAAAGTATTAATTTAATTATTATAATCATTAATTCCCTCAATAACTATTTTCCTCTTTTAATTAAAAGCAACATTATCACAACCTACAACAATTTATCACCATATCATTTATGTTACATTCTCATAAAGAAAAAATGTGTCATTAGCTAACATGTGATATGAGGTTTTTCTCCTTATCACAACGAGGATGTACAAGTCATCTCACTTTTCTCAATGTATTAATACAACCTATCACACAAAGTGACATGTAAAAAAAAATGGAAACACACAAAAGTAAAATCTATGACCACTACTTAGACTTTGACACCATTTCTCATGCACTGAGTTACACATACCAATTCTCTCTTTTAATACCCATTACTTCATCTTACATTATCTCCCTAATAATACCCTTTATCATAATATAAAAATAGATCTACACAAGAAGATAACAATACCCATTGCTTTATATGTTTGTGTTTCACCTTATTCTTAGATCGTTTCGTTGAAGTGTTTGACGAAATAGATAGGGTAACGGGCATAGGAGGAATACCTGTTCAAATGTTGATTGATGGGTTGTTGCGCGCGTATGACTTCCGGATCCACATCTGATCGTGAGAGATTCATTTTGTCTAGGAGGAACTACCTGTAATGAAAACAAGACCACCAGAAGGAATTAAACAATATGGGCAGTGAACTGCCTAGCGTATGCTAAATCCGGGATGTATGATACTTCCTAGATGGCTGTCAGTCCACTATTTTAAACAATTTAATGTTGTAAACAAAGTAAATCCTATTGTTATTTTAAAATGATATAGGGGAAAGGAGCCAGTTATTGTGAATCATAATGTGGGAGGTTGTTAGAGCCACTTAACAATCATAAAACTTTTTTTTAAAAATACCCTTTTAAAGAGCATGATTTTTTTAATATACAAATTTTCTTTCAAAAAATTTGAGTATGTGGAGAATATATTTTTAAGGGATTTAAAATAATTACTTTTCAATACAAAGGAATTTAAGGCAACCCATTAGTTGAGAATAAAATCACCTTTTATGGATTGTTTATGTGTCATCATTTCATTGGTTCATTTATTGATGTGACTTGATGTGACTTACTTTATTGGCTAGTTTTCATTTCATTTTTAAATTTAATTCAAACAACTATTGGTACTTTGTTTCCCATAACTACTCACAGTCATTGGGTCATTCGCGATAACTGGCTCCTTTCCCCTAGGTATCTCACTTAAAAACACAATAAGAAATAGATCTAATCTAACAGGCTAAGCTAGAATAGAATCCAAAGGTCAAATGATTGGTTCTGGGTCTCTGCAAGTTTGATAGAGGTCTCGGGTATATCACAGATGAATGGGGGTGAGATGAAATTTGGTGGGTAGGTCTCTATTCTAGGTTGTGTGGGTAAATACAGAGACTGGTGTCGGTTAAGGGTGACGGATGGCAGTTAGGTGTAACCGGTGCCAGTTACTATGAGATCTGAAAATTTCACAGAACAAGTTGTGGTCTCCTTTGTGATTGCACAAAGGGCTTTGGTGAGTCAGGGTGAATTATTGGGTTACTGGAGTAGGATTTTGTGAGGTTTTAATGGGTATATGGAAGTGAAAATGTTGGAAATTTTCAATAGGGGCAAGATAAAAAATGGATGATAAAATGATGATGAAATGAAATAAACCAGGAAAGTATGATGTTATACTTACTTGGATTTTGTTCCTGAATGCCTATGTGTGAGGGTTGGAGATGTTGATGATGGGTTTGAAGGTTGTAAGTGATCACCAACTGAAGAAAATCTTTGCATGGGCTACATGTACACTCCTCTTTACTTGGACAAATCAGATCATGGCTGGGATGGCCATGCAGGAGAAGATGCTCAATCTCCTTCCTTGCATGCGAGTTTTCGCTGGAATTTACTCTCTGAAGATGTGTTATCTCTCTGAGATGTCATTCTTGCTCGTCAAAATTTCTCTAAAATGTCCAGTCCAACCTTGAGAATAAGGTAGTTTAGGGGTTAACAAAGGGGTAACCGACGATGGTTCGGCTTAACCGGCGACGGTTATGGGTAACCGGCGTCGGTCAAGGCAAGATTTCCTAGGTTTACTAAACTTAGGGTGATCCTCTTGATTTCCTTGGATCTCGTGTCATTATCCCACGGATTAGGCTGAGAGCCTCTTGTGAGCATGTGGGAATGTGGTTAGAGGGAATGTAGGCATTGATTATTAGGGTTTGGGTAAGTCTTAGTTAGTTATGGCAACTTACTAAGAATAGGTTTTAGGTTGAGTTGGCTTGGTGAGGTGTCTAAGTGAACTATATGTGTGGATATTATTTAAATTAAGATATTTAAATAATAAATATGGTGAGGATAATGAACTAATTTAATTTAATTAATTAAATTAATACTAGTGAGGTGAAGGGGGCCATGGCTAGGCGAATGTGATGAAGGGTGCTTATTTGTCGAGGGACCAAAAGGGGAGTGTGACCTAATTTTAGTGTCTACAGTCCTATCAGGAAAATTCTTGGGTTTCATTATTTCACAAAGAGGGATAGAGGTAGATCTCACCAAGGTTGTAACTATTATAGAGATGCCTCCACTAATGAACCTCAAACAACTACGAAGTTTACAAGGAAAGATTCAGGCAATCCACCGATTTAGATCACAACTTGTAGATAAGTTTCATCCTTTCAAACATATTTTAAAGAAAGATGTCACTTTTTACTGGGGACCGGACTTTAAAAAAGCCTTTGAAATGCTTAAGAAATATCTGGTAAGTCCACTTGTCCTCATACTGCCTACCCCAGGAAAACCCCTACTATTGTATATCTTGGCTACTCAATTCACTATTGGTGCACTGCTTGCCCAATATAACCTTGACCACAAATAAAGGGTGGTGTATTACCTTAGCCGCACCTTGATTGCCTATGAGTTGAACTATCCTCAGATCGAAAAAGCATGCCTTGATGTGGTATTCACATTTTAAAAACTTCACCATTACCTCCTTAATAATAAAACCAAGCTAATATCCAAATTTGAACCTCTCAAATAACTCCTATCTAAATTTTCCCTCACAGGACAAATGGCTAATTGGATCATCCTCATGAGTGAGTTTGAAATTGAATTCATTAATTAGAAATCCTTAAAAGGACATGTACTTGCAGATCAGTTAGCAGAAGCTCCCTTATCAGGAATGGAATTATTGTGTCTAGATCCGCCTGATGCATCTATGATGTATATTGAGGAATACGTCGTATAACAAGTCCACTTCAACGGGTCATTTTCCTTTCACGGTTCATAAGCAGGAGTGGTACTTTTCACTCCCATTAGAGATATTATTTTGCAGGCATTTCATTTAGGATTCCCTCTCATAAATAATATTGCAGAGCACAAGGTGTTTATCATTGGCTTGAAGTTAGCTATGACATGGAACATTAGATAGCTACGAGTCATTGGTGACTCCCAATTTATCATTAAACATGTCAATGATGAAAACAAGGTAAAATATGAAAAGCTTGTTCCATAAAAGAAACTGGTTGAAACTCTGAAAGAGTACTTTTTGTGGATCATATTTGAGCAAAGACCAAGATTACGTAACTGATTAGCAGATGCCAAGATACCATTGGATATTTATTATGCATTCCACCTCAGGAAAACAAGATGCCTTTCTTTTTTGAACACTTGTGAGTGCTTGCATATGACATGCCTGAATCTTGTCTAGCATGTGAAGTTGTTGGTCCTCTATTTCCTTGGTATGATCCTATTTTTAACTACCTACAAGATGCCACTTTTCACCAAAATATCTCCCATGCTAAGAAACTATCCCTTATTCGCCACATAGCTCGTTATACCCTCTATCCTCGTGGCTACAATGGCAATCTACTGTGTTGTCTTGACATCATCGAGTTAGTCCAAGTAATTAAAGAAGTGCATGGAGGCGTTTGTGGAGCACACATAAGCGGGATGGTCCTTGCTAAGAAACTATTGAGACTATGTTACTACTGTCCTATGATAGAAGCAAACTATTGCAATCTTGTCAAAATATGTGAACTTTTTCAAAAGTATGGAAACTTGATACATGCACTAGCACAGGCTTTTCAACCAATCACAACACCCTAGCCGTTTTCAAAATGGGGACTTGATCTCATAGGGAAGCTCACTCCTACTTCCTCAGATGTCCACACTCATATTATCACCACCACCAAATACTTCACTGAATTAGGGATTTTTTTATTGGCGAATATTTGTAATATGGAAAATATTCCATTTTAGAAAAAATTGAAAAGGTGAATTTTCTGGCGCGGGTCATTGACATGTTCGCCTAAAAATTAAAGTTTAATTTTTTTAGGGGTCGGCTTTGCCTACCTCTTTAAAATATCCCCTATATAATCCTATATTATTCACCGGGTAGAACACTACTTGCTAACTCATACCACATGGGGGCATATCTATTATCAAGTACATAAAACTTGTGAAGCAACAGAGGCTCCAGTACACAAAAGTAAAATTTTTCAGACAAAAATCGTTCAATTGACGCATGACAAGAAGACTCTGTTGACGGGTGACAAGAAGGATCTGTGGATGGGTGAACAAGAAGGATCTATCGATGACAGTGACAAGAAGATTCTATTAACGAGTGACAAGAAGGCTCTGTGGACGGGTGACAAGAAGGCTCTGTTGATAGGTGACAAGAAGGATCTGTTGACGGGTGACAAGAAAGATCTATTGATGGGTGACAAGAAGGCTCTAGTTGATGGGCGACAAGAAGTTCTGTTGATAGCATGAAAAGAATAACAATTTTGATGCATGACAAGGAACTGTTGTTGACGCGTGACAAGTTTTGTTTGTTGACGCATGACAAGGTGTGTTTTGTTGACGGATGACCAGGAGCTTATCTGACTCAAATTTATCATGCTCAGAACAATGGAAGCTGCTAGTGCTCAGAACACCCAACAAGTTACAAAAAAACTCAAAAGTCTTTGTTCAAGTATTTTGGAAACTCTGCTGGTTCAGATACCGCAACCGCCAGCACCCATAGAGCTCCCACTGAAATCAATCAGAGCACAGACTGTGTGGAAGGTGTTATTGAAGTGGACATGCATTCTGCTCAGTATCAGCCAAATGACACCTATAATGATACCATGTCAGGGCTTGAAGATATTCCAGTAGTGCAGGTAGAGCTTGAAGATATTCCTGTTGATGTGCAACCAAGAGTGCAAAATGCAACACAAAATTCAAATGCAAATAGTGGTTCATGGAAAAGGAAACTTGATGATCGTGATATTCCTAAAAGCTCTGCACGTAAAAGTAAAACTGTGAATACAAACAAGAATATGTGGACACTTGGGAGGACATACAAGTTTGACTGGGCTGAAAAATTTCCATTTATAGAACCTGTACAACCAGCTAATTCTGAAGAAATTTCATCGGAATGTACATGTACAATATGTACGTGGAAATTGGGAATACAACAAAAAATGCAACTGAAGTTGGACACAATTGAAAAACACTGTGGAAAACAATATTTCACTGTAACTGGGGAAGATGGCTAGAAAATAAAAACACATAGATGGAAAACTGAAAAATAATGCATGCATGTGAAATATGCGGTAGAATATGAGGCAGATCAGAAAAGACGTAGAACTTCTCGTAGAAAATGGCGGAACAATCACATCACAAATTGGTAAGATGAATCAATCAAATTTGCGTGCTAAACTCATACAATTTTCTACTTTATTCCACATCCTTAAGAAAGGAAGACCAATTTCAGATTTCATCGATTTCAAACCTTTTGTATCAATATAATGGAATGCAAAATGTTCCCCTGTCTCATTGGTCAGACAACAGTGCATGGGAAATGGCTAAATGCCTTGCTATGATTGAGAAGGAAGATTTGAAAGAGTGTGTAAAAAATGCAAAGTTTATCTCTTTGTCAATTGATGAAGTGACCAGTTGTTGACAACACTACATGGGTATGTATCCATGTTTACACTTTAGAAAATCATATGAGGACTCTGCATCTGTTGGGTGTTCAGAAAATGGTTGAAAATTACAATGCAGAAAACCTATATAAACTAGTTATTTCTCTTTTGAAAGAAATTTCTGGCATGACTGCGAATGAAATTGCTACGAAGTTGGTATGTGTGGGAGAAGATGGTGCATCAGTCATGCAGGGTCATAGAACTGGGCTGTGTGTTTGATTGCAAACATCAGTGGCCCCTTATATGCTAGCAATTCACTGTATGGCTCACAAAATGAATTTAGCATATAAAATCGTTAGCAAATACGAAAATGTTGCAAAAGTAGAAGACCTTATAAGAGAACTACATGCCTATATGGAAAGCATCCCAAAGTGATTTCTTGAGTTTCAGAAATTTTCCATAGGAATTATAGATGGTAAAAAACTTCTGAAGGATGTTGAGACAAGGTGGATTTCTTTGTATGAGCCTGCATGCAGAGTGCGTGAGGAGTATCCTTCATTGGTTGGTTTCATGCACAAATATCGTCATGAAATTGACAGGGTGAGGGACTTGTTGTTCTGTCTAACTGATTTGGAGACATTGCTTACATTGGTAGGCATTCTTCCAATGTTGCAGGAGATCAATACATTGATGAAGCATGCACATGGGAGATTAACCTATATTGTTGATTTTATATGGATGAGAAAAATGGTATGTATGAGTCTTGATGCCTTGTACACTTCCCCAGATAGTTTTGATACACCTGTTTTTGATAACTGGAAAGTTTTATTGGATCTTAACCATCCCAATAACTTTTTGAGATTTAATATCCATGATCACCTCTGTAT
Organism: Taxus chinensis; assembly: GCA_019776745.2. NCBI lineage: Eukaryota > Viridiplantae > Streptophyta > Pinopsida > Cupressales > Taxaceae > Taxus > Taxus chinensis. Next base: position 720,502,651 of record CM034154.1, read on the forward strand.
CCATGTTAGCGGGAAAGAGATACCACTACACATTCTACAAAAAAGTAAAGATGTTACATCAATGGAAAAAGAAGAAGTTCCTTGTGACATGAAATCTGTTTGATTATGTAGTAATTGAAACAAGAATAAAACTTAGAAAAATTGTAGAATCCTTAGCATCAGAAATTAGAGAACGTTTCAGCCAAGACAAAATTCTTGAAGCCATGGGTGTGATGAATCCAAATTTTTGGAATACAGAAGGTGGTCGTGCTGATTTTGTAAGTAAGCTTTTCCATAAATACATGGGTACAATATTGGATCATTTCAACAAGACATCAGAGGTCGAGGGTATTGAAATAAAAGGTATACTGAATGTTGATTTAATAAAGACTCAATCAACTAATTTTGCAATGACAATGAGGTCACAGTATAAACTCTTAGACGAACCTTCAGAGAGTGGTGCTATTACAAGGCTCTGGTGAAAAATCTACCAAAGTAGTGTGTTACAGGAAGACATTAGTGAATATTTTTGGTTGTATGAGTTGTGCCAAACAATGATTTTGGGATATGTGGAGGATGAAAGAGTTTTCAGTGCTTTATCTTTTATTAAATCAAAACTGAGAAACAGGTTGGATAAAAATATCGAAAGTTGCATAAGGTGTTATGTTTCTCGCTACTCTTTGGAAACCTTTCCTTTTGATAGAGCTATTGCACATTGGAATTCCCTTTCCGAAAGAAGAGGTGTAAATAATACTGCTACAAGTCCAAGTAATCTCAACGATGAGACTGGAAGTGGTGCATCTTCAAACTCTGCGGATGCAAATATTGAATACGAAGAAGCTATTGAAAATGGATTGTTTCAGCTTTAAATAGGTATCACCTTGACATTACACTTTAACTGTTCTTATTTATTCAATTTCATATTAATAGATTATAATTTAATTGTTTATAGTTTTACATAAATACCATTGTAATTCTGCAGATGCAAATATTGACAGTGAGGAGGCTATTTTTGATCTGTAGTTATCATTGAAGATTTTACAGGTATGTATATCTACATTTATTCAAATACTATTATTTATTAAAATCAGATTTATTTCATTGGTATTTTTAATTTTCAAACCACTTTGATATTGTATTTTGCAAGGTCTTCAAAGCTCAGATCTGGATTCTGCATATTCTGCCACGCTTAGTGTCTGGTACAGTTGCCATCCACTCTGCAGTGCATTCTTGATATTTGTGTCACCTTCGATATGAACAGGTTCTGGTTTGCTTTAATTTTCTTAGGTTAGATCTGGATTCTACATTTTAATTTCTCTTCATTTCATTGATGTTTATGAAAAATGTGGGTTGACATCCATCCAAGGAAGCTCTCGCTTCTTGGGACTGAGATTATCAGGCAACTCACCCATTTTTATTCTAATCCTTATCCATTTTTCGTGTTGAATTCTCGAGAATCGAAGGTCGTCTAGCTTGCTCAAGAAGATAAGAGGTACCTTAAACCCTATCTTAGCCATAGTTTTAAATGTGAAGAATATTTTACCGTATTAAGATATCTGTGTCATACCACATTCTTTTTTTCCTTTGAGCTTTGTCGTTTCAATTCAATATAAAGGTTTGAAAATAAATGTGAAGAAACGATATACATATTAAAGAGTTCAAAATTTAAAATAGAGAGAAGAAGCTTTTACTGTATTAAGATGTATCTGTCACACCACATTCTTAATTTTCTTAAAACAATTATCCATTATCATCATCTAGTCACATACAATTCATCATCATCCATATCTACTCTAATTTCATTATCCACATAACACCACATTCTAAATGAATAAATGGATGATCCATTCTAATGTCTATTCTAATGTCATCAAACATATTAGATGTCATCACCCACATGTAATGAAAAATGTAATCATGACCATCATTGCAAGCAGAGATAATATTGCATAAAGTTTAAATCCATGAATCATGATTATCCATCAAACATACACACCATATACAATATAGAAATTCTATATAAAAATATAACAACATACAATTCATCTAGTCATGTACAATTCATCATCATCCATATCTACTCTAATTTCATTATCCAGACATCCACACCTAATGTCCACATAAAACCACATTCTAAATGAATAAATTAATAATAACTATAACCACATCTACTCTAATTTCATTATCCAGACATCCACATCTAATGATAAATGTAACTATCACCATCATTGCAAGCAGAGATAATATTGCATAAAATTTAAATCCAAACTTCAAATTAAACAAATATTCAAGTATCAACTTTCATTCTTCTATATATAAAATATTTAAAGTTTCAATTTTGAGGTTCCCCAATCCTCAAGCCTCAATCATTAACATTTTCACCAGACCCTACTGTATTCCTTGCCTCAATTATCCCTGAACTAATCAGATCCTCAACAGTCATGTCTAGGTTCTTGACGATTGCTTCTTCTTCCTTTGTAGCATCTCCATGGGATGTCAAAGAAGGATCTGCCACTGCCTTTTCTTTAAATAAAATCTCAGGGTCGTAGCCATTCTCTTTAATTATCCGCTTAAGTGTATTGTTTTGTTTGTTAACCAAAACAATATTTTCTTTCATCTTAATTGCATTGCGGATAAACTGTTCTTTGTTGTTTCCAAGTGAACTTGGAACACCTTAGCTTGACTCTTTAAATTTTCATATTTCAGCTGCAACAAAAAGAGTGAAGTCAATTAAACATATTAAAAAACAAATTTTTATTGAAATTAATAAAAAATATTTTTTCAAACTGATTATACTTACGACAGCTCTATCTCGTTCGGCATTTGCAATTGCCACCATTTCCTTGTCCTTAGACCATTTATTGAAATAGGCTTGGGCCTCAACACTGATATTTTCCAATCTGTTTAATACTTTATCTAAAATATTGTCGTTATAGGTGTTGTTATATGCGATAGTCCCACTTTTAGCTCTGATGAATAATGCATCCATCTTCACAGGTTGATTTTTGACTGTTGCAAATAAGCTCTCTCTTTGCCAATGGTTATCATAATGACTTACTATCTCAGATATTAATACTTTTTCCCTTCTCTCCCATTGAATGAGCTCACTGATTTGAGGTGTGATAAATTCATTCATGTGGGATTGACAATCATAGCCAATCAAGTTCTCCAAAGGAAATGTTGGCAAGTCATCACTATCTGTATCAGAAGAGGATGATTTTGAAGGAGAAGTATGGTGGCTTTCAGCTCGAGCAACGTCTGTTGCATCTTTTTGCTTTTGGGAGTGCTGATCCTAATAGCAATAATAGAAATTAATATTAAAATTGAAATTGAAATGTTGAAAATTTAAATAAATTTAAAAGTACATTGAGATGGAAATATACCTGCTGGCCCTTGAATCATATCACGTGTGTTGAAAAAACCAGTTGGGTCACTGCTATCAATGCCCAAATAATCTTCATCTAAAGTTATTTGATTCAAAACTGATTGCCCTGTTGCAGTGGGACAACCAGCGAGAGAGAGGGTCAGAATAATGAATGATGAGGGAATGTTTAGTGTCCCGCTAGGGGCCAGAATCATAGGCATGCATTTACCAATGGTCTTTTGTCTTGAACCTCTGGTCGCCATTTTGAATCGTAATTGCGGGGTTGATTGAGTAGTGGGGTTTGCAGATTTTGAGTAGAAGACAAAGGATTGCTATCAACTTTGAACAACAAACAAGAACAAAATCATTAGTAATTACTAAATAATATGTAAAAGTATTAAAAAAATCACAAAATAAATGAAGTCATACCTTGTTGAGCGGGATTTTGTTGTGGTATGAATTGATTGTGTAACCTGGGGGGCTGTGACAGAGTTTGAATTGTTTTGGTTGGAGCTGATGGTGGTAATTGTTGTTGAGATTTGAAAATTACATGAGATTTACCGAGTGAGTTGGCGATGCTTTCTTTGAAGCACGCGTGTAGTCCAAAGTCCCTGCAAGTGCAAGGAACTACATGTCAATTCAATATGGTAAATCATTAAATGGTAAAATCAAAATGTAAACAACCCTACTTTGAATGTTAAGGGTATTACGTCTCTGTCATTTCGTTAATGCAAATACTTGGGCATCAACTGATGAGTGAACTTTGATTTCAGATTGTGATTCTCCCGAGGCCTCAACATGTTGTTGGCCTCTTCCTCTCGATGTAATTTTTTTCGTGGAAGTGACTCCAGAAATATTTTCTGCATACAGAAAATATTCAATCAGAATTACATTATATTAGTGCACAAAGATTCGATCAGAATGAGAAAAACATAAAAAAACTACCCTTTGTAAAGATGGAATATGAACTATTTACCTGCTGCTCTTCAAGTGGAATTGACAAATTTTTCATTGTCTCGTTTGTGCAAGTTGGAGTTGGTTCATCTTTTAAATTATAATAAGCCTCATAATAAAGAGCTAGGATATAGTTTGTTGAATGAATAACTGGTTTTTCTGAAATTGATGCATTGGTAATGTCAGCCTTTATCTTGTTAGATAGAAATGTGCACCAGTCAAATTTTTGATTTCTGATTGTTGCAAGAATGTATGCAACAACCCAATTTGGAATGTCAGTTTGTTCGACCCTGCATAATAATTCTGGCTTGAAACAAAGAAATCAAGGCAACAAGAAAGTGGTGTGCAACATCTTGCGTATCCACTCCTCATCTTAGATTTGCTGACATGAGCTGCAAAAGTCATCGAGAATTAATATCAATTTGAATTAATATAAAAAAACATTCAAATGAGAGCAAATTACACTTACAATCAACATTGAAACCATAACTAGATTCGAGGAAAATCTTATCATTTTCAGTGAGTGTTGCTTTGGTTGTTACTATCGGCACATTTTTAAAAGGGAGGCATGTCAATCGATGGATATCAACAGGTTCGACACCGAAGGAGAATGTACGTTGATCTTCCAATGTAACAGTAAAAGTATTGTTTTCTGTATTATAGGATGAAAGTAGGTAGTTAAGAATCTGATGGTCAACCTCAAACTGGGGCATGCTAACAAGCCCTTGGAATTCAGATGCTACTATTGAATCCCTGTATTCTGCATTCATTTCCATAACTACATTTATGTGGGGGCACATAGCACTTCTGTATTGAATCTTTCCCTTGGAGGCTCCGGGTGTTGGATCTTGAGGTTCACCTTGGGCAGAAAGAAGCCATGACTTCGATTGTGGTGACATGAAGACTTTGATTGATGTCGAGTATGGTACCTGTAAAAGAAGTGCTGGAGAAGGAAAAAATGGTAATGTGAAAATGAGGGGAAAATGTGTTGGTATTTATAGGGAAAATTAGGGTTTCTTGTTGTTGACGCATGTCAACAAGGTTTTATTAGCACGACAACAAGGGTCTGTTGACACCCATCAACAACACCTTATCACACGACAACAAAATGCATGTAACAACAACATTTTGTGTCACGCACAACAAGGTGCACCTTGTTGTCACGTCAACATATTAATCTTGTCACGACAACAAAATGTTGTTGACACCCGTCAACAACATTTTGTTGTCACATGACAACAAGGTGCTGTTGACACCCGTCAACAACCTTTTTGTCACGTGAAAATTATTGTTGATGTGCATCAACAAACCTTGTTGTCGTGTGATAGAACAAATGTTGATGACGCAGAGTCATCAACACGACACCTTGTTGTTGTCAACAACAACAACAAAATGTTGTTGACGGGTGTCAACAACACCTTGTTGTTTTCACGTGACAACAAGGTGTTGTTGATGCCCGTCAACAACATTTTGTTGTCACATGACAACAAGGTAATTGATGCCCATCAGCAACACCTTGGTGTGTGACTTTCCCTCTTGCTCTCTTAAAACTGCCAGGTGAATATTTCATGCAGAAACCTACAAAAATTCACCTTTGTGGCGAATGCGGCCAAAGCAATATTCACCAGGGATTTTCCACCTCCTTTTTTCTAGAGGCTTCTTAAAGTGAACCCTCCATCACTGAGAATATATCTTTAGGACTATCTAGACAAGATGAAGACTACAGGGTAGCTTGGCTAGCAGAGTTGGATCTATTGGATGAGAAGCGCATGAGGGAACTTAATCATTTGAAGGTTTATTAAAACCGAGTGTCACGAGGATACAACAAATGAATCATACCTTGTCAATTTGACGTAAGAGATATCATTTTAAAGGAAAACCAATTTAACATGGCCAAGGATCGAGAAAAGAAAGGTAGGTTTGATCCTAACTGGTTGGGACCATATGTGGTGATTGCTAAATATGGTTCATGGGCATATAAACTGGCTCAATCAGATGGTGAGGAATTACAAGAACTAATGAATGTAATTCATCTCAAGTGGTTCTATGCTTGAATATGGGGTTTCTTAGAAAAGAAAGAAAGAAAAGTAAAAAAATCAAAAAATCAAGAAAATAGTAAAAAGAAAATAGGTCATCCAACTATGAAAACCATACAAATGTGGCACATTGGGTAGGTCCTTGGGTGAAAACTAATTTTCTGGAGCTTAAGTAGGATTCGTTGTTCACAAGCAACTCTCACAGCTAGATGGATAACAATCACTTATATCTAGGGCTAGTTTTCCTAGGTCTAGGGACCCTCTTAAACCTATCTTTCAAGGCCTTGATCTAGCTGATCTATTCTTGTATATATGTGAAGTAGATGCCTTTGTATAATCCCATCTAACGTCAGGGGAAATTTCACACTTTCTTCATCTTGCACATAAACGTATGGCATTCTGCCCTTCTACATTCCCTCTATTGTTGGGGGCATCCACGCTTCTTTAGTTTTTTGTACATAGCTTCAAAAAACCTTGTAGAAGACACAAAAACATTCAGAAAATGTTAGAAAAACACTAAATATCGAAAAAATCCTTTTAGGGACAAAAACTACAAAAACAATATAACATTGACTTAGAAAAATCCCCAACAACAATGTGAACAGTAGCCTTGAAAATGTCTTACAAAAACAAGTCATTTTTTTTCCTTCATTGTTTACTTGTGTTTTAAACCTTTTGTATATTGTTAGGTGTTTTAACTTCCTTTAAAAAACAATCCTTAAAAAACTCAAAAATAATAGAAAATTATCTTGCGGTAAATATCCAAAAAAAAAAAAAGTTTCAAATGTGTCCCACAAAAACAAAATAGTATATTTGATTACTTTTAGATGTTGGTTTGTAGAGTTTTAAATGTATTATCTTTTCATGTTATATGCTTTAAAATTTGATTTATTTGCTTCGTTTTAAGTATTACTTTAATCTGTTGCATATAGGCATTAAGTTCATTTTATCTTGCATACCTATATGCAATTGTGTTATATTGGTTAGGTTTGTTTAAGTTGTTTGTCTTGTACAATTTTTTGTCATCATATCATCTAAACATCTTGTTGATCAGGAAACCTCATTCTCATTTGGGAAAATGCACTGATACTGGAAGCCACCAAAAACCTTGAATGATGGAGGGCTTAAGGTGTCTCTGATGTGGATGTAGATCTACGGGTGCCAAACAGATGGATCTGTGATGATATCTACAAAACAAACACAAATATGATTAGATAGATATGTGCGGGGGCTTCCTAGACAATGACAGTTCGAAGAAGCATGAGCTTCCTTATGCGGATGTCAACCCCCGTGTTAAGAAAAATTGAAGGAAATGATGAACCTTAGATAACATTGATTACATACAAAAATTGATATATGTCAGAAAATGAAAATACCAATAAAGAAACCACTGACTTAATCAAAGCAAACCAAGCTCATGCAAAATAAATGACCATTTTGGGGCTGAACCTGCCAAGAGATGGATTTTCCAAGAGAACCATAGAAGACTTGCTAAGAAATGGATTTTCTAAAAACACTATAAAGGCATGAATATAAAATGGCATTACAACTCCAAGACCAAAGATTCACTATCTTTTCCAACTTACTTCTGTAAGGGGGGAGGCTTGTATTTATATGCTAGAGATGGAGTTAATTATGTGATTATCATGTAACCCTACTTCACAAAAGTAATCTTAATCAAGGGACATGATTTGAGTGATAATGGGTTTGATATGGAGTTGATCTAACCAAGTGGGGCTCATGTTTTGAATTATTAGGTAAAATAGATAAGGATGTGATATGGAGTGGGGAGTATGATTGAAATGGTTAGGTGTGATAATGCATCCCATAAGGATCATTTTGAATTCAGGAGTGGGATGTCGAATGTGTATATTATTATTAAATTTGTGGGTGGGGTTCATGAATTGAATAAATTTGGGCTATTGATTATTATGGGAGGTGAAGGGATTTGATTTGATTGAGTGGGGTTGACGGTGGGTGTAATAGTGGATTTGATGTGGATGAGTGGGGTGATGTGACCTAATTGGAATATTTGGATAATGAGGTTTAAGGGGATCAATTAATCAATCAAAATTAATTAATTAAATATGCTGTTTTGGTGGGAAATGGGATTCACATGGATAAGCCTACTAAAGGAGAGAAAACATGGGGTGATACCAAAATTTAGTGTCTACATTTGCCCCTTTTTGTTGAGTGGTGTGCACAAGCCACGAAATAAAAATGATGAAAAGATTGAGTGTTCCCCCTTAAATGTGGGATGGACAAGCTAAGGAACAACGATAACGAGTTTAATATAGATAAATGGTAAATATTGCATGGGTGAAGAAAATATGGATGAGACACATAACCAAGGTAAGCTGCCCCAGAGAAAGGGACTGCAAGAACGATGAAAAACATGGTGGTGACTCCACTATCACATTGGTAGAGGACAATTGCAGTCTCAATGGAGATAAACGGAAATTTTCTACAGACTAGTGAGTGGGTGAAGATCATTGCAGTATGGATGCAGGTCATGATGACCAATGGGTCATAGGAAAACATCAAAGTATGCGAAAGGCATACAAAATCCTTCATCTGCGAGGAATCGAGAGAAAAATCATGCATCTGCAAAAGGGAAGAGGATGAAAATAATGATGCCCCAACATAGGAAATGAAAATAACCAAGAAGGAAAAGTTGAAGATTGGTGGTGGAATAATATACCCAAAGGCAGAATGAGTATGGCCACAAAGGTGGAAATTGCTAGCAGATTGGATAGAATTGTGGGATACAATGTCTTAAAAGGAGGTTAATAGTTTTAAGTCATGGGAATGGTGGGGAAGATTACGATCGACGTTTGCCAAGAAAAAATTAGAACAATCAATTATGAGGGAAAAGGTGATAGGTGATGGTTGTTATGGTATCCTTGAATATGAAAATACCATGGGAAGAAATTCTTAGAAACAAATATGATGATGCCCCTGCAATAGGACTGACAAAAATAAAAGATGCGACAAAGTTATCAAAAAGAGAAGAAGTCAATGCTGCAGAGAGAAGGACGAGAACGAGATGTAATGAAATGGATCGGAGATGGTGTATAAATAGAGAAACATCGGAATTGATTGTGAATTCTAGGTGTGAGGGATGTGTTGAAGGATGTGATGAGAAAGAGAAAAGGGAATGAACGAGAGTAGTAGTTGATTATGAGAAGAGCAAGAAAGGCCGAAGGTGAAGGAGACAAGGGCATGTAATAAAGTGGACGAAGATGGAGGAGGAGAATGAAATGAAATGAAATGGGAGGAAGAGGATAACAAAATATGGAGGAGAGGATAAGGGATGGATATGGGAAAAGGAATGAGCAGACAGAAAATGATAGAGATAGAGAAGGACAAGAAAATGAGAGTAAGTAGAGGGTGTTGATGAATTATTGAAAAAGGGAGAGAGTATTCAAATGAAAGGAATGAAGGAGTGTGTGAAGTAGATGAAGGGAGGAGAAGTAATGAAAATTAAAGAGACGATAGAGTGAGTGAGAAGATTTGAGGGAACCAAATACATGGTTGAAGAAAATCCAAGGCTCAAAGAATATAAAATTGACCGCATGGAAATGCATGTGGATGATAAAAGATACAGGACAACGCTAAAGAGATGGGTTATCGATGGGGAAATAAGAGGGAAATGTGAAGTAAAAAGGGTATGATGATGATACAGAGGAAGTGGAATAAGATGAGGATTAGAAAGGAGGAGAGGATTATGGAGAAAATTATGAAGAAAAAAGGGAATTGAGAATTGATATATTTGGTAAAGAGAGAGAAGTATTAGGAACTTAAAGAGAAGTTGGGGGAGGAACGACACAGATTAGAAAATATGCAAAAATGTTTGAGATGAGGATAGCTTGATGATGAGAAAATAAAGAGAGGTTGTATGATGAATACAATAAAGAAATTGACAAGGAAGAAGGGAAGATGGAGAGGTGGAAAATAAAAAGAGGGGAATGTATAGGAGAGGCAATGCCAACGAGGGGATATTAGGAGAAATCCACTGATAATGATCAGTAGGGAAGGATGGGATAGAAATGTGAGAGAAGAGGGAGAAAGTAAATGAGGAATGAAAGAAGGAATGCCAATAAAAGTGACGTTAGGAGAATTTGCCCCGATAATGATCAGAGGTCATAGAGGAATAAAGTAATGAAGATAGAATGGAGGACGATCAAAGACAAGGAACAAGGGCTGTGCAGAATGGGGAGGAGTGATATTTAGGAAAAGTCCACCGCTAATTATTAGTTATGGAAACGGAAGATGATGATGAAATAATTGTTAGGTGAGTACCAACAACAATTGATGGCGGGTAAGTAGGGGAATTAGAAATCTAAGAGAACTCTAGAAGATGGAGTGGAAAGAGTAAATAAAGGAGAGATAATGAGTTATGTGCCAGGATGAAGGCAAGGATAGGGTGCTATGGATTACGATGAATGAGGTAAAGATAAAAGAAACAAGACATGAAATGAATGGGGAAAGAAACGATTAAGTAATAGTTACCAAAGTGAGGGATGATGGAGATGAATAAGGGGGCAAGTAGGAAGTATTGTTTGCTAGAATGGAACGAGGATGGGTGAGAGGATGTTATGATATCGAATGGAAGATGAAAATGTAGGATGGTGGGACTGCAAATGGAGCAATGGGGAACAGGAAAGATGATAGATCATCCTTAAGAGGGATTCTTAAGTAAGATTGCCAGGCCGTAGGAGGATTTAAGTAAGATCACCAAACTGGTAATGATGATATGGAAGGAGAAAGACAACATTGTATTGGGTATAGGTATGGAATGGTTAGATTGGAATAGCAGAAAATTTCGATGAGAGGATGGGAGATATAAGATGAGGGAAATATGGTGATATGGACATGGAAGGTTTAGATGGAAATATCAATCTTAAGAGAAAATCTTAAGTACAGATTTCCAAGTGACAGGGATAGTTAAGTAGGATCGCCAATCCGCAAAAGAATGATGAAAATACTGAGTGGTGTATACCAAGAATGGAACAATAGATGAAAGGAGGTGGTAATTAAGGTGATAATAAGGAAACAAAGGCAGTGTTAAATGAGTATATGGAGGAACATATATAGTGTAGATGGACTAAGTGTAGGGGAAATCTCAATTAATTTGGATTGCCATACTGTGAAAAATGTGTGAGTAAGATCGACCAAGAAGGTGGAGTGGATCAATAGTAAGGATGAGAAAAGAGTGATTGGTGTATACCAAAATGGAACAGAGGAGATGAAAGGAGAAGCTTCTAACAGTAGGAGTGATAACAAGGAGTGTGACATGATATGGACCTTAACTAATATTTTCTAGTGTAGATGGATGAGTGGTAAGGGTAATCCTTATTTGGGATTCCCCCATGGTGGGAGTGATGATGTAAGAATGTTAAGCAGAAGAGTGCAAAGTGGAAACTTAGGAGGAAAGGCAAGTAAGATATCACAAACATGGTGAAATGAGATAGAAAGGTGAGAAGGATGATGTGGGGATAATTGGTGATGAGTAGAAATGAGGAGTGAAGGAAGCAATGGATCAAAAAGAAAAATGTTGAACATGATTTATGGATAAGAAGATGTAGGGATAATGAAATCACCTTTAAAAGGATCCTCAAGTAGGATTTGTAAACTGCAATAGAGATAAAGTAGAATTTATCAACTAAAAAGTGTATTAAAGTGTAGGGAATAGTCACAAATATCATGGGATAGATATGGATGATGGTCAGATGGTGTGAAATCCTTAAAGCTAAAAAAAATAGACATAGACTTCATGATATGGAAGAATATTGATTCCTGATAAAATATGACCTTGATGAGATGAATGACACATAATCGTATCAACAGAGGATCATACGATGGGAAGTCATGCCTCAAACTAGTATTAGTGGTAAACATGATAGACGGGTCCAGTCAAGGCATTACACTTACATAGCCCATAACAAGGTGTTAACACATAACTGAATTATAGTTAGTTATACCCAAAATAACCATGAGGGAAGATATGGATGAAAGATGTCTCGTGAAGCTGATGTCAACAAGACAAAGTGGATTCTGATATGTAACTTGTACGCATGAAGAAGGTTCTTCATAGGTTGGTGTTCCTTAGGTCTGTGCCCCATCTCTAGGAAGGGGGAGATGAAAATTGATCAATGTAGGAATTCTAAAATGTATATGAGAAAGTTGATCAATATGCAGGAATCTTTCTTAAGATACAATGACATGGTAAAAGGAAGGGTTAATAAATGCAGGAAGCATTCTGAATGCCATGATAAGAGAGTAGCCATATTTTGTGGGTAATGGTATACTTTTTTCATAATTTGCTTTTGGATTTTTGTTTACTATATATGATAGCTATCCGTGGATGGTAGGGATAAAGTCTATTGCTTGTGATTTTAGTTGTCCTTCTGGGAATTAGTCTATGATTGTATACTTTTTGAATGAACAACTGTCCTTCTAGGGATCAATTTGTTTTTTGGATGAACAAGATATCCTTCAAGATAAGAGCACCCATAATCTATTTCTTTGATAATTGTTCCCTTTTTTATTTGCATACATTTTTTTTAGCTTTACATGGGGGATGAGATGGGGATAACTAGGTAGACCACTTATGAGGGGGGATGATGATTGCACAAGAGACACTCCTAGACCCTTTTGTGTGATTTCAATTGGTGAATGAGAGGTTTATGGATGTAATGATCGGGGAGTTCTCACCAAAACAAAGAGAACCTATCCATAAGGAAAATGCTATGGACAAAGCCCACGGTGCCCATATTTAAGGTTACAACTAGGAAAGTGACGGTAGACCACATAATTCCAAATCATTACAGTGATAGATGGAAGAGTTTCATGAAGGAGGAATGATCTAAGGGTATGACAAAAGTCCTCATTGGTAGATATGCTAACAATAGACTGGTCAGCGAGTGTAATGTATTAAGAGGTTTTGTCTCTGGTTTACCACCAAGGGAGAGAAGACATTAAAGTTACCACAGGATGAGATGATAGCTTGCATAGGATTAGATGTGATAGAAAAGAGGGAAATAAAACTATGTCCTTAATGAAGCAAAAATATGACCACGATGGTGGATTTTTATGAAAATAAATGGTTCCCCAAGAGAGACACAAATATGGCCACAATAGTGGTCATTGATAAGAAAATAAAAAAAGAAATGGTCCCTCACAGGAGGAAAAACATGGCCTCAAAGGAGGACTTCGATGAAAAATAAATGGTCCCTCAATGGAAGGAAAAATATGGCCTCAAAGGAGGACTTTGATAAAAAGGTTCCTCATCAGAAGGAAAAGCGTGGCCTCAAAGGAGGAATTTGATAAGAAAATAAGAAAAAAAAGGTCCCTCAACCGAAGGACAAACATGGCCTCAAGGAAGGACTTCGATGAAAATAAATGGTCTCTCAATGGAAGGAAAAATATGGCATCAAAGGAGGACTTTGATGAAAGAAAGATGGTGTCGCGAATGGGGCACGAATATGGACACAAATGTGGACTTTGGAATAAATATGGCACCCCACAGGAAGGGACACGTATGGCCACAACGTCGAAGTTTGATTAATCGAGATTGGATGGATTTGGATGAGGTAAATAAAATAATGTCAAGGAGTGAAGTCCCCAAAGATTAAGGAAGTTGTTTAGATAGTTAATATGGATTATATGCTCAAGGGTGAGGGAAGGTTTCTCCCCTAATGAATTAAATGTGGATGAGTTAAAGGATGTCGACAGATTTTAGATGAGATTGTTTTAGATTTGGGTGGGATAAACGGTCGGAGACCACAAGTGTACTTGGAAAGATAAAAATTATTGATGAATAATGAAGGACCTTCCTTAGGAGGAATTTCATGTGCAGGAGAGATGTTAAAGGATGATTTGGATGGAGGAATCGTGGGAAACCCGATGGATGCGATACCAATTGGATTAGAATTTAGATGGAGAAGGATGTTCCCCCTGAATGAGGAAATCATCCTTCTCAATAAGGTTGTGGATGATTTTTCTGAAAGGCCTTACAATGTGAAATGTCATGGCCCAGGGTACGATGATAAGTGCAAATGCAATTGGGATTGAACCATGATGGCTTTGGACTATAGGGATTAAAATATTTAATGGGAGGAAGTGTGATGACAGATATTTGAATTAAATTTTGAAAAATGTTTATGTAGATCCCAATCAAAGTGTCAAAAGGAAGGAAAATTTTGTGGTTTTTTGGAGTTAGAATATTTTGGTCATGTAGATTGGACTGGATAAATTATGTGTTTTAGAGGAAAAATAAAATTTCATTAGAGATAGGATAAATTGGATTGGGAGGATGTACATTGGATGGGTAGATTATATGTCTTGGATGAAAAATCAAATTTGATCAGAGGATTGGATTGTTTGGGTGTAGATTTATCATTGCGAGATGTCGTAGATGAAGGGAGTGGTCCTAAAATAGATGTTGTAGCATTGGATTACTGAAAAGAGGGAAGACCTAACTTCTTACAAGGATGTGCAGGAGATTTCGGGGATGTTTACCAATGAGCCTTATATTTTGATCTAGAAGATTTACCCTTGGTAGGGATGATAATAATTTCAACTGGAGGATCTGAGGGTGGTGGATATTGATGGAGAAAGCATCCTAAAACAAGAAGAGGATATTAATGGAGAAATAGGTGTTAGTATGATGCGATTAATGATATCTATGTGAGATGTGGATTGTTTAGGTTTTGGTTTGATCAATGTGGAAATAGTTGATTTTGTAGAGGGAAAATGGATCCATCTTTATTTGACTTAGGTGGTGGTGTTTTTCAATAGATTTTTCAAAGGGTATCTTTGATAATAGAGAGGATTTGGTCATTGTGATAGAAGGATTAGGTAAAGAGTATTGGGATAAAATTGGTGATGTGGCCATAGGAAAGGATATAGGTAAAGATTTCAAGGTAGGGGTACAAGTGGATTTGTTGATATGATATATGTAGGGGTAGTTGGGATAGATAGGGATGTAGGCATATTTAGGATATTTGGAGATGTGAGTGATGTGGTGATGGGCATGTTTGATGTAGATGTGGATTAAGGGGTTGAATATGACAAGATTGGGGCACGAGAGATGTGGATGAAGTGATATGTATTTTCAAAGTTGATGTGGATGTGGTTAAGGTAGTTGATGTGGTTGGTACGGAAGAAAGTGTAGAAGGAGGAACTGGGATTAACTCTAAGGATGTTATAATGGGTGAAGGTGGAATGGATGTAGGTAAGGTATTCAAATATACTGAAGGGGATGTGGTAACCGATGGAGTAGACATGATAGGTAATGAAGTAGGTATAGGGTGTAGAAGTAGGTGGGATCGATTGTAAATGTTTGAGAATGGTAGATTCAAAAATGTTTTGAATGGGGTTGATGTTCTAGGTGGGGTTGTAAAGGTACATGTAGTAGAAATGAGTTTAGTTGGGATGGTTGTAGAGATGAGTGATGTAGGTGTAGTAATAGGTGTGTTTGATGCAAATATGGGTGAAGGCATAGATGTGAGAGATGTAGGGATAGGTGTGGATATTAATGAAAGGGGACTGAAATAGATTGTGTTAAGGATGAATTTGATGTGATGGATTGGGGCATGATTGAAGTGGATAAAGTAGATGGTATAGTCAAATCTGATGCAGATGTGGTAAGGGTAGGAGAAGGTGTAGGTTCAGGATAAGTAGTAAAAGTTGATATAGGTGTGATGGTTATAGATATGACATATTCCGAATAAGGAGTGGGAATAATGTCCAAGTAGGAACATACGAAGTTGGTTGATAAGGTGAGATCTTGATTAAGCAGGTGTCAATTGCGTAAGCATTTAATAGTTGAGATGTAAAAGGGGTAGTTTGATTCATTAGTGGTTGATTAGGAAAATGTTGCGTAATTTTGTCGAGAGTTTTACTAGAGGAAGTGATGGAGTTGTTGATTTGGATATCTCCCTTATTGATAAGTTATTGGATGCAATCTTTGAAAGAATGACATTTCTCAATGTTGTGACCTTTGACCCGATGATATTTATAATAGTGGGCTTCGTGATACCAAATAGGCTTGGCTTGTGAATTGTCCATGGGTCATATGGGAGGAAGTTGGATGGAGTTTACGGCCATCAACTTGTCAAATACGGAGCTATAGGATTCTCCTAAGGGGGTATAGTTGATTTTTGATTGAGGGGCTCGTTGTCGAGGCCATAAGCTAGATGTAGATGTGGAAATGAGGATTAACAACCATGGCATTGGCCGTGCCTTTAAATGTGTCATTATGTGTGGATGGTTTAGTAGATTCAATTTTAGGTTTATTCGATCTGATTTTAAGATGACCTTGTTCAATGGCACAGGTTTCGAGTTTGTAAGCCACAGTGAAGGCTTCATCAAAGGTTCAGAATGATTGGATTTGGAAGGTAGATGATATATGTTTTGCACATGAATCGTGAGAAGATTTAGATGAGTTTGGTTTAAGGAAGAGAGAAGGATAAGTTGGTTTATAACACCATGCCATCGTGTGACAAAGTCCGTGATGGAGATCATCATCAAACTATCAGATGGTGTATAGGTCAACGATAATGGTTTTACATGCAATATTGATTGAAAAGTTTTCTAAGAAAAAATGTACAAGTTGGGCAAAGGAGAATACAAAATATTGCAAGATATTGTTGTACCAGTCCAATGTCGGACCAGATAAAGACATGGGGAAAGTGTGAAGTAGTAGATCTTGATCATGTGCAATAAGACCACATGCACATTTAAATGTGTGGAGATGTTGTTGGGGACATTCCTTGCTTGTTGAAATTTATTAAACTCGATAAGTTTCCAATGAGGACTCGGGTAAGGTTTGATAGGAACCGACGAATGAATCGGTTCATTACAGATTTGTTTGTAGGATAATTTATCTTTGGGTGCCAAGGTAGCAACTTCTAAACTAGCCAACCTATTCATTAAGGCATGAATTGGATCACTTGATGTGTTGTTAGGTTGAGATTGGATTGGTTGTGTGGTTTGAAATGTAGTTTGATAAGGTGAATGATACGTTTGTGGATGTGTGGGTGTTTGGGGAATCCTTTGATAAGGCGGTTGATTAACTTGTGGATGGGATGTTTGCGGAATCGTGTGATAATACGATTGATTAATTTGCAGATGTATGAGTGTGTGGGGAACTATTTGATAAGGATTAACATGTGTCATGGATTGTGATCGAATATGTTTCTGTGATGATTGGTGTTGAGAAATAGGGACGTGATGTGATTGTTGAGATTTGGGTAGGTTGTTGTAGTAAGTAAATGTGGGGATATGAGTGTTACGAGATTGAGACAATTGGGGCATATGATGGGTAGGAACGTAGGTACTAAGAGGTTGAGATTGTTTGATAGGCATATTAGTAGCGGATGAAATAGAATTGACAAAAAGGGATGTGGGTGGAATGTGATCCACCAATTGAGGAGATTGGGAGGATTGAGAGATTATGGGGGATTTTTGAAATATGAAATCATATATGGGGTTAGGAGGTGGTCCAAGAGTTTCTAAAGGAGCAGGAGATGTAGTTGGTTTAGGAAGGATAGACTGATGAGGGATATGGGTATTGGTTTTAAGGTGGGGAAAATCTTGGATGACATGGTTCTCATAAGGCAAGACCATGGATACCGGAGGTTGGGTAAGTGAAGGCGTGGTTTCGAGTTTAGAATATTGTTGAGAGAGATAGTTGGGAGATGTAATTTCATTGGATGGAGGACATTGCTGTTTTGTTTCGATTTGAGAGCGAGTGACAATTTGCATGAAATAGAGATAACATTTGTTTATGTAATTTGTTAACAAACAAATCAAGCAACATTTTTTATCATCATGATTAATTTAGGAGATGTGAAAAAAAAAAAATGGATAGCAAAGGTGCCTAGAGAACGATATTCTATGGATAGTTTCAGGTAGTTTTGGCTTGGGAACCATCTGAAATGGTTTCTGTTGGGTGTTCAAGTCTCAATCAGTTAACCATGTGAGAGGAGTGCTACGATGTGCTGATTTTGTTTGTGAGTCTAGGTTGTGTGTGATGAGTGAAATGCAGAAGGGTAATCCCCCTATTTAAACTTTAGGATCAGGAACGATGCACGGGGTTTGTTTTAAATCAAAACAAAATGTGAACTTTCAATGAGAACACATGTAGAAAATGGAAAATTGTGATGCCAAAGGAGCAAATAGGGATAAAAAAAGGAATACTTGGATATTGCTCATTCCTTTTTATCTGGTTGCACAATGTTTAGAGGTACTAATCACTGACCTAGAACATCCAGTGACCTTAAAAGTACACTTTTTACAATCTCAAACGAGGCGGTGAAAGGAGATTGGTGGCGTGTTTATGTTTTAGATAGCGATCTTTAATGACGTAATTTAGTGGTCATAGTATCATAGATATTACCTGGAAACGAACATAAGACAATTAATTATTATGAAAAATATACTTTAAAAACAAGAACAATCTAATATTTACAATAGAAAGTCTTACGAAGAACATTAAAATTAGTAAGCTAAAAATAAAAATGGTTGTTCAAATGCAATGGTGTGCAATAAGCTATGAAAGTTATACAAATGTAACTTAATAATCACAACAATACAAATGGAATAATACTAACAATATAAATATTGACAATATTAATGATAATACCTAGTATATAACAGTACTAATATACAAATATAAAACGAATATCAAACAGTTAACCACTATGTTGATGATATGAACTAGAACTGATTTTCTAAAAAATACAAGTATAGCCACTAACTAAATTTAAATTAACACACAAAGGCTCATACTTAATAAACAATTTAATGAGATACTAAGCTAAATGAAGAATGAAATATGAATTAGGCAAAGCTACATGGAGTTCACGTGGGGAGGTTAATGACGTAATATGGAAATAAGCATGAACTATGCAGTGGGGGCAGAGGCCACATTGGTGAGCGGAGGGACGCTGGAGAGAGATGGAAGAGCTATGTGGCCGAGTCTTAAGATCAGGATAGAGAGAGATTGCGATAGAGGGAATGTCATGGTTTTTGTGGGTATGTGAGGCAAGGAGTTTAGGGAAAGACCTCAAGTAGTGTGAGGAGAGCTACGATGACATAATGAGAATAAAAAAAACTCTAAATGAACAATATATGATTGGCTATGGCGTCAGAAGCATTCCGATCACTGCTCGTAAAGGATTATACACCGATTCCTAGAGAGAGACTATACAATCACTATCCACGGTGCTTTGCATGCATTCGAAGTTGAGCTAGAAACATGTGTAAACATCAAACATCAGAATATTTTGAGTCAATATTGAAGAATAATAATCTCCTTTCCATACTTATGAATGATGGTTTAGATATTTCAGGACGGGAGCCTGGGACTCAACATTCAGAAATTTAATCTTCCTACTTTGTTTTGTGAGGTTCATAATGAAAGTGATAGTCATCTATGTGGCCTTGGGACTAGAGTGTCTTTATTTGTTTGAAACTTAGATATATCTTCTAATGCGATCGACTGTATCTCCTTTCTCCTTCATGAATTCACTATTAAGTTATAATTTCTAGACAAGTTTTTACTTTTTTATGAATTGTGACTTTATGCCTATATTTTTCCCGTCGAATAAGCCCTCACATAACTATACATATTCGACTGTCTTGTTTCTATATTTTCCCCTTTAAATAAGCCTTCCCACACTTTGTTTTACGCTTTTTCATATCTTTCGCAACATTTAATTTTTTCCCTTCGAAATTCAAATCTTTGGTATATTCAGAACTTTGTTCGATTCGCAGTACGTTTCACATACTTTGAAATGATGATAGTAATGACGGTGGTGATGTGTGCCCCAAATAAGAATAGTTTTCGAGTGCCCGTTTGCATTTTTCGTGTTCCCTTTTTCATTTTTCATGTGCCCTTTTGCAACAATAAATTATTTATTTTTCCCTTTGAAACTTCATTTCTATCTAATAGTGTAGGTGAAAGACACTGGCGTGGAGACCAATCCCCAAGATATTCCAAAGATTTGCACTAAATTTGTGCAATCTGATGTGATGACAACGAGAAATTACGGTGACCCTGGTCTATGTGCAAGATGTTTTTAAATCTAATAGAGGGTCATATTTGTCTTGAGAGCGAAGGATTAGGCAAGGGCTCGACTGCAATATGTATTGTTGAACTGGGGATTCCTCGAAATGAATTGGAACATCAAATTTTATTTCCCCTTTGATTAAATTCTAACTACACAGATTATCTTGAACTGAAAGTCCTCGTATAAAATGCTAATGAGATGAACTGGAGGGTTACGAGGGGTCTTGATTACGGTGTAATGTGACATTGGGACGATTGTTAGATCAGGATAATGTTAACGGTGGGGGAAGAGGCTAGGAATAAAGTGAGGTGAGGGATCGTGGCCATGTGGCCTAGGATAGGGGAATAGGAATCAAGTCAGGTAGAGGAGTATGCAAGGTGAGATTTAGTCAAGTTGGTGGGGATGAAAGAGGGGAGTCGATTTTGGAAAAGCGGGACGGTAAGTTGGGAATTAGGTAGAGAGTGGGTTGGGGCCATGGCGAATTAGAGGGT
Organism: Taxus chinensis; assembly: GCA_019776745.2. Classification (NCBI taxonomy): domain Eukaryota; kingdom Viridiplantae; phylum Streptophyta; class Pinopsida; order Cupressales; family Taxaceae; genus Taxus; species Taxus chinensis. Next base: position 720,523,556 of record CM034154.1, read on the forward strand.
GTGAGGATGTGCGGGAGAGAAATGAGTTCGGATTGAGAGTTGAGTGGAGCTATGTGGGGCTGAGTGGGGAATCGTGTGAGTCGTGGAGTTAGGAACGAGTTGAGAGAGAGGTGGGGTGACGAGCTCGGGTAGGAAAATTCGGTCGAGGGGGAGTCGATTGGGAATGAGGAGTTAGGAAATGGATTGTGTGGTGAGTTATCCAAGTTGACGTCTGGGTGAGAGGTGCAGAGGATGGGTGTAGAAAGTTGGGGGGATAATTTAGGATACTAATAATTGTTTTTTTGTTTAATTTTCACTAATGTAAATAAATAGACATAGATGTAAACTTAAGATCTTAGATATGTAAAATCAAAATAAAATATCAATAAGAGACTATATATCATGTTTACTGTAAACTAAGATTTATATATATATCGTGTTTACTATAAACACAGGTCGAAAAGTGTGATTTGTTGAAAACAAAATATATATAGATTCTAAAGTTAAGATTGAGAACAAAAGCTAAACAATAAGATCAATTTCCGGATTTGTTTCCCATGCCAGTAGAACTCAAAGTGAAAACAACAGAGCAAATGTGTTTTATTTGTTTATTGTTTATTTTATTTGATTTTCTCGTTTATTTATAATCTATTTATTTATGTAATAAACATAATTTTTCTATTAATGACGAACAATCAAAATAACAAGCTTGTTGAAAACAACCAAATCACTTACCTCAATGATGACATAAACAACTGACCACATCAAACTGGTGCAGACAATAATAAAACCCTACGAACAAGTGAGTACAATGATATGTTTTCGCAAAATATATCTAAATGAGGGAGCTATGAAACTAGACAACCGTTCTCCTTACGAAATATGTACAAGATGAGAAAAGGAACAAAACAAACAAAACAACCAGATCTTGGATCCAGTCCCACCGGACGTGCCATAAATGTTGATCAAGAAACCTCATTCTCGTGTAGGTGAATGCGTCAATACTAGAAGCCACTAGCAACCTCGAATGATAGAGGGATTAAGGTGCCTCTTATGTGGATGTAGATCTATGAGTGCCAAACAAATGGATCTATGATAATATTTGCAAAACTGAAACAAATATGATTGGATAAATATATGCGGGGGCTTCCCAGAAAATGCTGGTTCCAAGAAACATAAACTTCCTTATGTGGATGTCAATCCCCGTGTCTAGAAAAATTGAAGGAAATGATGAACCTTAGATAACATTGATTACATACAGAAATCGATATATGTTAGAAAATGAAAATAAGAATAAAGAAACCATTGACTTAATCAAAGAAAACCAAGCTTATGCAAAATAAATGACCATTTTGGGGTTGAACCTACCAAGAGAACCACGAAATACTTGCTAAGAAATGGATTTTCTAAAAACACTATGAAATGGCATTACAATGACAATATGGTATGATGAAAATGAGGAGCTCCATGACAAAAGATTCACTATCTTTTCCAACTTACTTCCAAAAAGGGGGGAAGCTTATATTTATAGGCTAGAGATGGAGTTAAATTTGGGGTTAACGGGTAACCGAGGTTTACAAAAGTAACCCTGCTTAATGGGACCTTATTAGGATTTGATTTGACTAAGGGACTCATGATTTAAATTATTATGTAAAAATAAAGGATGTGATATTGAGTGTGGGGCACATGATGGAAAAGGGTTATGTGGACTAATGCATCCCATGAGGATTATTTTGAATTTAGGAGTGGGATGTTAGATGTGTATATTATTATTCAATTTGTGGGTGGGGCTCATGAATTGAATAAATTTGGGATATTGATTATTAGGTGAGATAATGTCAAATTTTAATTATCAAATGGGTTTACATGGAGCTCATTATTTAATTAATTAAGGGTGAGTAAATAGATATGTGTATAATGGAATTTACTCAAATTTAGGGAAAAAGAGAAATGAGAGGGTAAGCTTAATGAAGGAGAATGAATGTGGGGTGAAGGAGAGGAGCTACACCAAAAACTGGTGTCTATCTTGCATACCTGTGTGTAATTGTGTTATATTCGTTAGGTTTTATTAAGTTGTTTGTGTTGTACAATTTTTTTTCATCATATCATCTAAACATATATCAATTCATTTACCATTTATCATCACATCTATATATAATATACATCTGAAATAAAAGAATGAGCTACATACTCACGATCATGTATGCTTAGCTATCATCACATAGTATCATCGATGGGGGCAAGAAGGGTTGTAAGCATCCTCATATATCCCCCCAACCCAATATCATAAAATAAAATGTGAATCACCATAAGTATCACGTACAAAATAAAATGTTATCATCTACTGTTATTTCATATCCACAAACATATGATAAAGTAAAACATGAAGCATCTCATCAAAATAAGCGATATCATTTATAAGCTATCTCATAAATAAAAAAACACGTGATAAAATCATACAACACCATGAAAGAGTCCATAATCATCATCATATATCTTTCAAAATCGAATGTCCATAGACAACGTGTCTCGATACATTTGGATCAGAGTATGGAGTCATCTTTCAAAATCCTAACCTTTTTTAAAGAATGAGTATGGAGTCATCTTGCCGTATAATATAACAATTTGGATTAGAGTGACACCTAGTAAACCCTGAGGTAAGTAAAAAGGAGTCCATCTTGGCATACCAAGCATGAGGGGCTTGTTTAAGGCCATAAAGAGACTTCTTTAGCTTGCAAACAAGGGAGGGATCTTGGACATAACTCGGAGGTTGTTCCATATAGATCTATTCCTCTAGGTCACCATAAAGGAAGGCACTCTTAACGTCCATTTGATGGACTTTCCATTTATTTACTGCGGCAATGGCAAGGGTCAGTCAAATAGAAGTCATCTTTGCAACCAGAGAAAATGTTTCAGCATCCATCACATAGTATCATCGCGCTGTAGACACCTAAAATATGCTTACACTTAGCATTTCCTCCAATTCAACCAATTAACAACACTTCGTTAATTCCTTATTCTTCACTCCATTCTCGGATGCCCATTCACGACACTCTTTTGGTCACATTCCTCCTATAATCAACTTGTTTGGCAAATATATCTCTTATTAGCTAAACATTCCTCCTTTTGACCATTCAGAACCTCCCTAGTTCTCTCTAGACCACTTCTATTGGCTTTGTAGGCTATCTATTAGTCACAATTGGTTATCCAGAGCCCTCCCAACTCTCCATGAATCTCTAATCACTTGATAATCAAGTTTAAGTGGCCTAAACCCTAGTTATCTAGCCTAAACCAAGCTTAACTAAGCCTAAAGCATGTTTATTCTAATCTAATCCTAAAGGGATTTTTAAGATTTAGTCCCACATACACCTAAATTCCAAATCCTTCCAAACCAAAACTATAAATACAAGGCTAAGCCTACCCATTCAAACACAACTTTACATAAGCTAAAGCCAAAACAAGCCTAAGAGCTCATTTGCATTAGCCAAGCTAATAAGGCATTTGATCTTGGCTATCCTCCATTAAAATAGCTTCATCTTGCACCCATGATAGGTTAGTAATGGAATAGCTAAACTTGGCCATGTAGTCATTTAGTGAGATTCATTCACCCTCATGGAGTAAACAACAAACCTGATTTCTTAGATCCTTAATTAGGCTCATTTTATTAAGCTTTCAAGAATAGAGGTTAATGTTATTTGTTAGATTTCTTGCTTATTTCAAGTTTTAAATGCATGCAAATAGGATTCCTTTCTCATTTCTTATCTAATGGTTCATTGAGGGACTTTGAATAAAGCTTTGGGGTCTTACCCCATTTCAATAGCTTTTGCAAAACCTTTCATTGAACACAGGGGCAAGAAGGGTTATAAGCATCCTAATATATCCCCCCAACCCAATATCATAAAATAAAATGTGAATCACCATAAGTATCACATACAAAATAACATGTTATCATCTACTATTATTTCATATCCACAAACATATGATAAAGTAAAACATGACGCATCTCATCAAAATAGGTGATATCATCTATATGTTATCTCATAAATAAAAAAACACGTGATACAATCATACAACTTCATGAAAGAGTCCATAATCATCATAATCATAATCATATATATTTCAAAATTGAATGTCCATATACAACATATCTCGATACATACATCTGGATATAAAATAGGCCATCATGGGCATGGATCAAAAATGGGCCTTCATAAGAGGCATAATCAAAATGAAGGGTTTCAGACTCCATCACATAGTATTATCGATGGGGGAAAGAAGGGTTGTAAGCATCCTAATATATCCCCCAAGGCTCGGAAACTAAAGGCCTAATAAGGTGTCCATATACAAACATCTTCCTAGAAGAAGAAGAAGAAGAAAAGAAGGAATACATAGCTCGAAGAAGATGAGTAGCTGCAGAAGTCCTCACCCCAAGAAGAGACTGTAAGTGAAGAAACTTCATCTCAGTGAAGGTCTTGGTAAATAAAGCTGCAATCTGATAAATTGTCTGAATGTACTGAATGTCAATGATACCATCATGAATAAATCTCTCGTATGAAGTGTATATGGATCTCAATGTGCTTCATCCACTGATGCTAAACTGGATTTCTGTAAATAGAGACAGTGCTCATGTTATCATAGTAGATAATGGTAGGCCACCGAAGGTGGATGCCAAACTCTGTCAGAATACCCTGTAGCCGAATAGCTTCTATGGCAGCATTAACTGCTCCTCTGTATTCTACCTCTGTAGATGATATCGCAATTGCATTCTGCTTCTTTCTAGACCAACTAATAGGACCCGAACCAAGAGAGAAACTATAGCTAGAAGTAGATTTCTGATGATTTAAGTCACCGGCCCAATCAGAATCTGTGAACTCAATCAAGTCAATATCTACTCCTCCATGATAGTGAATTCCATTAGTATAAGTTCCACGAACATAATGAAGGACCCGTTTAGTTGCTTTACAATGCAGCTCATGTGGCTCTTGTATGAATATGGACATGATCCCAACAACATACGTTAAATCTGGTCGAGTGTGAGTCAAGTAAATCAATCTCCCCACCAACTGTCGATAAAGGGTACCATCAACCAAGGGAGTAGAGCAATCAGAAACTAACTTAACCCCAGAAAGAAAAGGAGTAGGAGAAGACTTGTAATTAGACATTTGAAAACGAGCTAGCAAATCAAGAGCATACTTAGGTTGTGAAATCAAAATTTTGGATTCAGATTGTGAAATCTGGATCCTAAGAAAGTAATGATGCAGTCCTAATTCAGTCATGGAAAACCTGTTGTCCAAGGTGATCTTCACAAAATCAATAATAGAGGAAGAACTTCCTGTGATCAACAAGTCATCAACATAGAGAACAAGAATGAGTATGGAGTCATCTTGCCATATAATATAAAAATTTGGATCAGAGTGACACATAATAAACCCTGATGTAAGTAAAAAGGAGTCCATCTTGGCATACCAAGCCTGAGGGGCTTGTTTAAGGCCATAAAGAGACTTCTTTAACTTACAAACGAGGGAGGGATCTTGGACATAACCCGGAGGTTGTTCCATATAGATCTCTTCCTCTAGGTCACCATGAAGGAAGGCACTCTTAACGTCCATCTGATGGACTTTCCATCTATTTGCTGCGGAAATGGCAAGGGTCAGTCAAATAGAAGTCATCTTTACAACCGGAGCAAAGGTTTCAGTATAATCAACCCCAGCTATCTGGGAGAAAACCTTAGCTACTAATCACGCTTTAAACTTTTTGACGTCTCCATCTACTCCATACTTTGTTCAGAACACCCACTTACACCGAATGATTTTTCTTCCTTTTGGAAGAGGGGTGAGATCCCAAGTGTCGTTCTTCATGAGAGAGGAATACTTCTCATCCATGGAAGAATCCCACTCAGGAATACTATAAGCCTCCTGGAAATACTGTGGATTAGAAGCAAAGGCAAAGAAAGAGTGGGGTCCAACAAAATCTGAGCGAGTACATCTCGTATCCGAAGTATCTCCAACTAAATCTCCAACACTTTACAAAGTTTTCCTAGCCCAAAGAGGACCAGGAGGATCAGGCTCAGAGTGTGAAGATTCTTCACTTGAGTGAGAAGGGACATAGTCCTCATCATCACTACTATCAGAATCAGAAGACTCAAAGGTCTAATGGTCAGGAGGATCAGGAAGAGGAGCATGCTCAACAACATCATCATTTGATGAGTCAGAATCTAAATCAGCGAGCTGAAGAACCTCAATAGGTGCAGAAGTAGAAGTTGAAGAAGACTCATCAAACTTAACACTTCTCTCAATATACAACTCATGAGAAGTAGGATTCATCAATCGATATCCCTTCATGCCATCAGGATACCCTACAAAGATACAAGGTTTGGATTTTGGTTCTAAGGCCTTGCGTTTCTTCGTGGGAATCCAAGCCATAGCCTTGGATCTAAAGACTCAAAAATGCTTAACATCAAGTTTGCGTCCAAACTAGGATTCAAAGGGTGTCATCCCTCTTACTGCCTTGTGTGGAACATGATTCTGAATGTAATTAGCACAATTCAATACTTTAGACAAATACTGTGGAGGAAGATACTTTGAGTGAATCATACAAGTGGCCATCTCTTTAAGAGTACGGTTCTTTCTTTCTGCTACTCCATTCTACAAAGGGCTGTATGCAACTGTATGCTGCAAGGAGATTCCTTCAGAAGTGTAGAAATCCATGAACCTATTGTTTACATATTCACCTCCATTGTTGGTTCAAAGAACCTTGATAGATCGTTCCGCTTGTTTCTCAGCAAGAGCCTTAAAGTCCTGAAAATGTTCAAAGACTTCAAACTTAAACTTAAAAAAATATACCTAAGTATATCGTGAATAGTCATCAATGAAGGTTAGCACATAAAGAGCTCTAGTAAACGAAGGAGATGGAAATGGACCAAAAATACCACTGTGAACAAGATCCAAGGGATGAGTAGCTCTCCAGGATTTTCCTTTGTCAAATTTCTTTTCAGGATGCTTTCCAAGGGTACAACCCTCATAAAGACACTTAGAAAACTTGACGCGGGGTAACCTGTTGACTATTTCGTTTTGGCTCAATTGTTCAAGGTAGCGATAATTTAGATGTCTGAAATGCTCATGCCATAGCTTACTAACATCATTTGCATGAGTGAGCAAGGCAGTGGGTGTAGAATCAGAAGTAAAGTGGGAAAAGGTATATAACCATGAATGGTCATCCACCTTTCCCTCAGCCACTGTAGTGTCATCGTTAAGCTCATGAATAATCATCGAGTTAGGACCAAATTCCACTCGCATTCCTTCACCAAGGTGAGTAATTTGGTAAAACGATAGGAGATTGGTAGAGAGATCAGGAATGCTCAACACTTGATTGAATGTTCCTCCATCCATCTCAACTGATTCACTACTGGAAACCGGCACTGTCGTGTCATTACCCATCATGATTTGAGACATTCCACAAGGATCGATGTTGGAGAACTCAACATGCGAAGAAACCATGTGGTGCGAGGCACTTGAATCTATAATCCATGTCGATGAAGGAGCAAATTTGGCTACAAGGGCCTTTCCTTTCTTCTTATCAGATTTAGAACCTTTTGCAGTGGAAGACTCGGCCTTCGGAGCATTTTGTTTGATAGACTCAGGAACACCTATTTTATTTTTATCAAGTAATTGAGTAAGGTGATCAATTTATTTTCTAATACATGTATGCTCTTTATGACCAGGCTTCTTGCAATAGGAACACAAATACTTGTCTTTCTATGCTCTAGGCTTAGAAGTCGAAGTGTTCGTGTCAATTTTAGTTTTGGTGGTTTCCTTCTAAGGTTGATCCTTTTTTTCTTTCTTCTTTTTAGTCTTCTTTTCCTTACTAGTACTTGCTACAAGGGCATGTGAATTGGACTTGAGAGACCCCATTTGAATGAGTTTTTCATGTTATCGAATGAGTTGGGACGAAAAATAGTCAAAGGAGGGCATATTCCAATCCTTTCCCAAGGCAAATTTTGTAGCGTAAAACTTTGACACAAAGACAAAATATTCAAGACCTAACTTAGAGAGAGTTGACAAGATCAGTTGAGAATATTTCTTCTCTACTTGACATTCCTTTAACAATGATCTAGTGTGGACAAACTTCAAGAAGTATGCTTTTAAGTTTTCAAAATCACTAGGAATTAACCCTAGTAGTTCATTTTCCAACTCATGCGCTCTCATGTCATCGTGTTGTTCAAAAATTTCATCTAACATTGTCCATGTAGACTTAGGTGTTTCAGATGACTCGATGTGAAAGAGCAAGTCAGGAGAAACAAACATGCAAAGAAGACCTAAAGCTTCATCACTACGGTTTAACCACTTAGATTTTTCAGGGTCGTCCTCTGGTTCAGTCTTAGTTCCCATGGTGATGCGGAATAACCCTTTACCCCTTAGTTTCATAATTATTTTCGATCTCCATTCAAAAAAGTTGAATGGCGTAAGCAAAGGAATTGAAAGTGCATCCATAGTGAAAAGAGAGAAGAAATGCAAAAAAGAAACAGAAGAATCACAACCACCCAGGACAATATAATAACCCCCCTACTTTCAGTACTTTATAGTTTAGTGTGTTGAATACAATCAGGTCCGAGCGTGCGTCGTAAAACAATTGCTAACTCGCCTTGCAATCAATGTAATAATGCGTAAGAGAGGATACCACTATCATGTTTCATGGAGCATAGTAAATTGACACCGTACACAAGCACAATAGCAAAAAACTAGGAAGGAGGCGAAATCGGATCCTGGTTGTGAGAAAAAAACATCTCACGTCGTGATGAATACCCCCTTGCTGTAAACTGTTGCGGATGCACTCACTAGTCGCAAGTAATAATAAGGGTAAAATACAATGTTTTAAACAAACTCAAGATGAGTCCAAAGGATCGTCAGAATGCTGAAAAAGCACGCAGAAGATAAATAGGTTCTTAGAGTGTCACAACACACTTGAGCGCATGATTAACAAAAAAATTGACAATAACGTTTAAAAAAATTACCATTTTGAAACGTCCGATTTAGCTAATTTTAGAGCAATTTGGACTTTTAAAAGGAAACAATAAATTAACGTTAAATTTAAAGGACAATTTTAAATTGGGTTACTTAATCATTAATGAGAATCGTAATCAATGAAGCTAGATTTAATTAAATCTAATTAAGTATGACTTATTAATTAAGATTTAAAAAAAAATCCTAATTAAATATTAAAAATACTTTCCCTTAAAATACTTATTGTTAGATATAGTAATAAAAGAAAAAAATTTCTATTATTAAAAAAGGTAACGTTTTGAAAGATTTAAAAAAGCTTTTGTTTTGTTTTAAATAGAATTTAACTTAAAAAAGGGAAAGATTTTTTTAAAAAAACTTACCAAAAGAGATTAATAAGCTTTTGTGTTTTAAAAAATTTAGAAAGTATTTTAAAAATACTTACAAAGAAAACTTACCAAAATAAAATTACCATGGAAGGGAAGATGAACCCCTCCATGTGACTACAGGGGGAAGACACGGCCGCGGAAATACAGGTTGCAGGGGAAGGAGCTCGGGGAAGAGGGAGCGGGGCACGACAGAGAACCACATGGCCAGGGGTAGAGCACGCAGGGCACGACAGGGAACAAGGGAACTCACAGACAAAGGCATAACTCATGACCAACGTGAGGTAGAGCTCATAGCCAAGGAAAATAAAAAACATAGTCTGGTTCGGCCAGAGTAAGAAAAAACATGGCCACGGCCATACGGTTTGAACTCAACTCACCAAAACGACTCGGCCAGGTTGGAAACGCAATCCTGTAGGCTAGAGTGAGCTCGGTTTGGAGATGTAGCTCAGTGAAAGGAGCTCGATGGAGAGTGGTAGGAGCCCGGTGGTGAAACACCATGCAAACCACAAATTTTAACTTGTATTCTACAAAAAAAATGCAAAGAAAAAAAACACAGAAGACAAAAAAAATAGACTTGAGTGAAGAAAGTACAAATTAACCCCACCTTTTGACCATCTTATTTTACTTTTATTTCTTCATTACCACACATTTTCATCTACATGCCCAGTTTGTTTCAAAAATTTCTCATCATTTTAGCCTCGACTGGGGTACCCAGGGTAATACTGGGGCATTCATGTGCACCCTGGTCCCACCAGGGGCACCTCGGTCCTTTTTCTACTTTCTCGCCACTTTTGAGATCTTTCTATATTTTTCTCATCTTTAGTTTTTTGGTATTCAGTCATGTCGGGGTTAATTATGAAATTAGATCAAGAGAACCCTATAAATATAAAGTTATGAGACCATAATGAGGGACCTAAACTCATTCTACTACTATCACTCATCTCTTCCTCTCCTAGACTGCCCAACCTAGGGCATTGATGAGGAAGTTGCTGCTGATATGATGGCCCTATAAAAGCTATTGCACTTTGATGTACTATAGTCTACTACACCAATCGGGATGATTGAGAGGTCCTTTGAGACCTAGATTTGGACCTGCTAATGTCTAGCTGACCAAATGGAGTGACCCTCTGCTGATATGGAAATGCCTGGTGGTATGCGACCTTATAATAGGAAGCCTCACTGTTAGCTCTCATAATATTTGATAACATATCTGGCATCTTAGTTTATAAGGATGCCCACAAAAGAGCATCACACTCTCGTGTAACCCTGGCTACATCAGCCTGAGCCTGTCCCTTTGCATAATCAACTACTAAAACTGGGTCGTGGACTGCTGTAGTAGGCCTGTAACCTGTGTCATCTGGGTTGCCATCTGCTGGACCTACTGAAACCAAACAGACCCATATCCTCCACCACCATGACTCATATGTGCTCTGGTCTGATCTCACTCTAATGTGAGGACTTGTAGCTATGCCCTGGCTTGATCCCTCTCTATCATCACTTGGAGTTGAATAGTTATAACATGCTGTAACTGATGTTGTAACGCTACTACCTACCTTATATCCTACTCTCCACCATCTCTTTTACCACCATCTAGACTATGTGGTGGGCTAAGAATCAGCCCCCATTGTGCATTTCTAGGTGAAGGACCCTGTGGCGCTACTCTCTTGGAAGGCACATACTATAAGAGAATCAGAATACCAATGGGAATAGCCACTGATGACATTTGTATATGAGTAGTAATGGGGATTTGCCTCTACCTCTGTCTTTGTCCCTGTCCACCACCGTCACCACCATCATCACCATCATGCTTCTGCCCATCAAGCCCATCACCATCTGTGTCATCATCCTCCTCCTCACTACTACTCCACTACTCTAGAGGTGGTCTGATCCATGCATCCCACGTTGCCTGGGGAATGGTCAAATGACGAGGCAAAACTATAGCATACCATGATGCATAGGCGGTTCTAACTCCAAGATCCATAATATGGTGAAGCAGAGCCCGTACTAATGGAACCATCTGATCAAAACTGGCTCTAGCCTGCTGTGGCCTAATCTATGGACCAATATCAAAGGTCTCCTTGTCCCAACACTCATACCACATCTCAAGTTTGGGCACATCCTGAACGGCCTTTGAACTATATCTAGCATCGATCAACCTTTGTAATACTCTCTAATGTATCCACAACTACCCATAATAAAATGCTCCACCATGGCGTGACTGAGCTTGAATGCATCCTCTGGCCACTGATATTCTCTATAGGGCCTCCACATAATCATATGTTGTTGAATATCATAAAAAAATGAAGGTAATAATATGTATCTCCCTTATGGCCACATACATCATCGCTAGCTAGATCCCAACCAAATAATGACAACTCATCCATGAACTGAGCCCGTAACACTCCCACAAGGCGACCAATGTCTATATGGTCCCATACCCATATCTGTAATAGTGTGGTTGGAGCTACCATCTTTTGACAGTAGAATGTAATCAAGTGAAGATCCCAGTATAAGTGCATCGATATGCACTGACCCTAACAATATCACTCTCCTCTGAGCATGCCCCAAATCACAGTAATCAAACCTAAGGAGAATGATGTGCCAATCTTGTCAGTAAGTAGGAAGCCATTGATAAGAGTCATGAGATACACTGGCACATGATACAACCTTAGATCGACGATACACTGATGAAGGTGAAATGTCATACCTAGTCGCAATATCTCATCTACATCAAAAATATCTATCAAACTATCTATGAGTTGCACAGCATTAGTCTCATACTCAATCAAGTCCCCCATGATTGGGACTCGTAAGATCCTCCACATGTCCTCAAGAGTGACCGTCATCTCACCGGTAGGTAGCCTGAAACACTGATTCTCGCTATGCCATTGCTTAGCTAAAGATGTAATCAAGCTATGATCTATGGTAATTGCTGACATATGTGCCATGTGAGTAAGTCCAAAAATGTATAAGGTAATATCCAAATACTTCCTCTCGTGTCGTGAGAGGTCAGCATTGAGGTTGGCCAATCAGCCATGGCACTCCCGCACCTGCAACACGGGTAGCTGCCTCTGCAAAATCAAACAAAACAATTAGATTTTTTTATTCTATCTCACATCAACTAACATTATCCTATTCTCATTCATAATTTCTTCTAATTATCCCTACGTTGTTCTATATTCCTCCGAATAACTTTTCATTTTTCTTCTAAGTGTTCAAAAACATGTTTTTTTGACACATGCGCATGCAGTTTGACACCTGCGCGCCCTTGTTGGCACATGCATGGACAATGATGCATGCACATGTAGTTTGACACCTACGATCACATAATAATATGTGCACACATACTTGATTTACCCTATCCTGATGCATGCACGCCCATGTCTACCTGTGCGCGTACACGTCAACCCAGTGCATGTGCGCACCTAACTACCCCTGCACGCTTATAAGGTGCGCACCCGCGTTTAATCCCTCTTAAAACCCTAATAAATGCTAAATTTTATAAGAAAGGATGGGGTAATCACATAGGGTCCATCGACCTGTAACTGTATGTAATCACAAACTGTGTCTTCCCGCCTCCTATGCCTTTGAATTCGTGTCATCTCCTCTCCGGGTTAGATTAATATGAATAGTAAAATGACAAAGAGTCGCTATTAAATGAATAACTCGTGTTGATTTTACCCCTTAGGAGGGGTATATATGATCATTTTTACCCACCACAATGTGTTCTCACCTGCCATGATGGCCGAAATGCATCATTTCACTGCCGTGATCATTCTCAATTCTTCTATTACCCATCGTGATGATTATTTTTATTAAATAATTATTTTTGACCCATTTCTGACCCGCCGGGGCATATTTTTGCTACATGGCACCCGTTTCTTCTCCCTAAGGCATTCTTGGGAATTTTAGATGATATTTTAATCAATTAATTTTTCTGACCGATGAAAAATCTAAAAATTGAAAAAATCAAAATTTTCAAAAAATTATAAAATTATTCAAAATCCAAAAAAAAAAATCATAAAAAATTCAAAATTTCTAAAAATTGGTAATAAGCTCATACGCAACTGAAATTTTTGTCACACACATGGTATTCATCTCTTATCTTACTTGTGTTTTCACATGTTTTTGAAATGACTCGCGGATCATTTGGATCTATAACCATTTACAAAGCTAGTCTACATGCTTTATCTATACTCTAGGGTACAACAAGTTTCTTGGTACTGTTTCGTAGTGCATGATGCTTTCTCCTCAGACCCAAGTGTCCCAAATCAATTCCCCTCACATGTATCCTTGCTTGGGACATCATTTTTAACCCTTGTCATTTTTCATGAACATCTGGGGACTAAAGCTCGATAACACAACATTTGTGTAACTATCTTGAATGTCGTTGGTTTGAATATGTGTGTTTTTACTTGTTTCCCTATTAGGTCAGCTTGTTTACTTCTTGTATTGCATTGCATTTTGTATGTTGCATGGGGTTGACATTTTAGAAATGGATAATTGTTTATATTCTGGATTTTCATGTCATTTTACACTTCTATCCTATGCTTATATTTTTAATAAGGACCAATGATGAAGATTCTTAGCAATATGATGAATATTTCTTAGCAATATGATGAAGTATATATTGTTTTACATGGTGCTAGATTGCTGATAGCTCAATATCCCTTCCTCATCAGTTTTTTTCTTCGCTATCCCCTTTCTTCTTTCTTCCTTTTTCCTTCCTCTTTTTCGATCGTTGATCGACCTCTTTCATCATCCCATTGAAACTCGAGGGGACATCCTTCACCCTACTAATTTTTCTTCCATGCCTTCAAAAATTTACAGTCATTTGTGTGTTTGTCTACTTTCTTTGAAGTGATATAGCTTACGCCACCCCAAAGAGGGGAAAATGTAGATGCCCATAGTTTAGTCAAAACAATCTTATTCTTAATATTGCACTAACTATTCTAATCCTCGCAAATAGATGACATCTCATCTATTAAGCCTTCTAACTCTCCTTTTATGACATTTATTTTGGTCATATTCCTCTTATAAATGACTAATCGGGCTAATATACCCTCTTATTAGCTAAACCTCCTTCCTATCTCCTTCTAAGCCAATTTTACAGGCTTCCTAGGCTATCAATCCATCACATTTGATTAAGTGGACCCCTCACAACTCTCTCAGGTTATTAATCCCTTGCTAAACAGGGTTAACTAGCTCAAACCTAGATTAACTAGCCTAGGACATGTTTAACCTCTTCTAAACGTAGTCAAATCTTGCTTTGACTTGCTAAAAGTGCGTTTTGGACTTACCTTTTATCCCACATGCACCCAAATCATTCCATTCTTGGAATTGGAAAACTATAAATACCCCTCTACCCCAAGTCATTTTCTAAGAACACTTTCCCTCTCTAGGCTAAAATATAGTATTTTTTTTAGGATTCGGAGCTTTCTTCATTGTTATTGATCTATTTGCTTTGATATTGCATATTTCACTCAAGCTTTCGGTAAATGAGAGGAACCATATAGTCTTGTAGCCATTAATGGTGAGATCTCACTCTCAAAAACCTTGAGAATCAAATGCTCATAACTGATTGCTAGAATCTTTAATAGGTTCATGTTTTCATAGCTTTCAAAGAGTAGAGATGTTTTTAAATATGCTAGGTTTAATTGTTTGTTTAAAGTTATATATGCATGCAAAGAAATAGTTCTTGTTTATCTCTTATCGTGATGGTCCATTGTTAAGTTGTGAAAAGCTTTGGGGATTCTTACATGTTCTTGCCTCATTCCATAGCTTTTCTAACTTTTCCTTGTACACAACACCAAAAATCTAAAATTATTTACCCAATTTGTTTGACTGACCATCTCAGTATTTGGTGTTGAACCCTCGTATTGTACTACTCGTGTGGGGATGAGATTAGAGGAATATGTTCCTTCCCAAATAAAAATCATTTTTATACAAATCAATAAATCAAATAACTTATGAATAATTCACTGTTACACCTTTCGTCCTCCACAATCTTTGGTGTTAAGCCCACACTTCTTAATATTAGTGTGAGACTAGGAAGGGAGGAAGGTGCCCTTAATCATCTACGTCTTATCTTCAGTGATAAACCCTTGCCTCTTAATAGTGACATGGGGAAAATCCAAAGGGTTATTCATAAATCAAAAATAATAAAAATGTTATAAAAAAATTCTAAAAACAAAAAACAAAAAATTAATTTTTTTATTCGCTTATATTTTGCCTTCAGTGATGAGCCCTTGCTTCTTACTGGTATCATGGGGCAAGACATAGGGAGTCATTACAAAAATACAAAATCTTATAAGTCTGAAAGTGTTTACAATTATAAAATCCTGAAGAAGTAATTTAGATGCCTAAGTGAAGAGAGAACTATCTCTTCACCTCGTATATTACCAATAAGTAGGCCACATACTTGTCTAAGTCTAGTACATGACCTATAAAGTGAAAGTCATTTTAAAACTAGTTCAGTAACCTTAATATTAATTGAGTCGCAATTTCCCAAATGTATTGTTGTTAGCTCTTGTCTCTATATTCATTATCTGCATCTTTCGTCCTTCTTGACTCTCGGTGATGAGCCCTCGCATCGTACTAGTTGTGTGGAGTCAAGAACGGAGCCAAACATCTTATCGTCACCAACATATCCTACCAATGGAGTGAAATTTTTTGTATTATTCGAAGCATGAGTTACCATGAGGAACATGATACATACATATGATACCCTAGTTTATCACCTCTCATAAAAAGTTTGCATTCTGGTCCAAAAATCTCAAAAAAATCCCCAAAAATAGTATAAAACCTCAAACCCCCCAAAATAGTATAATTCTAAAAAAATCCTCAAAAATAGTATAAAAATTTCAAAAATTCCCAAAAACAGTATAAACATCCAAAAAAAATCCAAAAACATTCGAAAAATATTAAATACAAAAACATTTGAAAACTCTTTAAAATCCTAAAAACATACAAAAATGCTAAAATTACCAAAAAAATTCAAAAATCACAAAATCCTAAAAACTTTCAAAACATCAAAACTCCAAAAAAAACTTAACAATCAACACAATTCATCCTTTGAACTATTATCCCTAACAAATGTTCCAACCATCTTACAACTATCAAATTCAAAACACTTCCCCTCGCGTGAATCCTCGCTTGGGGCAAATCCGACTCTCATTATTTCCTTGTTTGAGGACAATGACCCAATCCATTCTACACCATTGTACCCCTGCTTGGGGGCACATCCAATCAATCATCACCGTGTAACATTTTAGGGACATGTTTAAAGGTCTTTTTGTTACTAGTTACAAGTTTTTTTTTTATCTGGTATCTAGATATATTACCAGGGCATCTTAATTTCATGTATCCTGGTGTTCACTCTAATATAATTCTGTTATATGATTACATATCGTACAGGGACATCATATTTTTTTATGGTCCTTGTTTATTATTTCTTGCACTTGTATATCGTACTAGGGCATCATACATTTCTGATGGCCCCTGTCTATGCTCTTATGCATATTACAACTTAGTCATCCTGATATTCTATATCATGATGCATCTTGTTATGTGCTATATTAAAATTAATATTCTTTTGTCCTATGAGTATCTTCCTGCATGATCAAAAACTTTCTTTTCACCCCATCAATTCACCCATACTAATACATTCTACAATTTGGGAATCCTACTTGATCATTGTTGCAGTTTGCAAATCCTACTTGAGGGTCTTTCTCAGGTAGCATTCCCTATCTTGCAACTCCTTACCCCCACCATGATCCACCTGTCTTTGATCCACTACTCCTCCCTCCTCATTTCCACTCATCTACCACTTATCCCCACATTTCCCTTCTCACAATTCATGTCCCCTCTCACCACTCTGTGTTCTTCCCTTTCACTCTTCTGCTTTCAGCTTGACAATCTTACTTAATCACCCCTTCCACGTGGGACTATTGGTTGAGGTATACCCTCTTCCTAAGATCTCCAATCTGTAGAAACTTCTCCACCATCTCCTCTTTCATCAGACAACAATCACCACCACACACATATTTTTTCTCCATCTCTTCCACTTATCATTAGTGCCTCATCACTCTCACCACGTGGGCATCCTAATTAAGGATTCCCCTCACACTCTCCATTCTACATCACATATGTTCCTCCATCCATTCATGCCACACTCCTTTCCTTCCTTCCTTGTTATTACCTCCTCTCACCTCTTGTTCCACTATCACCTATACCATTCACCATTTTCTCATTCTTCCTAGTATCCATCTTCTGCTTGGTAATATTACTTACAAATTTTACAGAATGGAAAATTCACTTGAGGGTTTCCCTTTAGTCCACCTTTTCATACCATCTTCCCAAAAAATCTGTTAATCACTTTCTTTTTCCCATCATTCTTCTTCTTCGGCTTGGCGATCCTACTTAACCATTCATGCCGCATGGAAATCTTACTTTAGAGTTCCTCTTAAGGATAATTTGTCATTATGCCTTTCCCCATCACCACACATATCTACCCTTCACTTTTTCTTGACATTCCCCATCATCATATACTCTCATCACTTCTATCACCATCTTCTGCTTAGTAATCTTACTTAACCACTCATGCAACATGGTGATCTTACTTAAGAGTCCCTCTTAAGGATGATCTATAATCTTGCACTCCCCCATCACTCCACATTCTCACTGTCCACATTTTCTCATCAGTCCCCATCATCACATCCTATCACCTCCTCTTTCATTCTCGCAATCACCACCTCCTACTTTCCAATTTTTCATCTCCATCATCCCTCACTTGGAAATATTTCTTAACCACTTCTACTGCATGAAAATATTACTTAAGGGTCCTCCTTAAGTTGAACTCGTCATTCTGGACTTCTCCCTCACCTCATTCTTCATTCCCTCCGTTGATATTTTCTTCCTCCTAGTCTCCCCTACCAACCACATTTTCATCTTACCATTATCCTTTCTCAACCTGTCATATCACAAAGTGCGTCTAACATATTTCACCTGTAATCATGTTCCTTTCCCCCATTTCCCCTTTCTTGAACCATCATCCTTCATACCATTTCCTACCATTCTTTTCATGTCTTGTTTCTTCATCTTCACCTCGTTCATCCTCATCCTCCGCATCCTCTCCTCGCCTTTATCTTATCACAAATCATCACTCATATTTTATTCACTCTTCTCATTCTATCTTCTCGATTTCTCCCACATATCCACCCCCCATTTCTACCCGCCATTATTGTTGGTTTTCCCCTAACATTATTTCATCAACATCTTGCATTTGCACACTAATAATTATTGGTGGACTACCCCTAAAATTCACTCATTCTCATTCTGCATGGCCTTGTTCACTCTCTTTAACCTTCCCCTTTTTTCTTCATTCCTTCCTTCCTTTGTGCCCACCAATAATTATTGGTGGACTTCCCCTAACACCCCTTAACTAGAATTGCCTCTTCTATTCTCCATCCCCCTTTTCACTTTCTTCACTTTTCCTCTCATCCTTCACCAATAATAATTATTGGTGGACTTCCCCTAACATCCCTTCATCGACATTACCTCTTTTATCCCTCCCTCTCTTTTTCTTCTCTGCCTCTCCATTTTCCATTCTTCCTGTAACATTCCCATTTTAAGACTTTAAAAACAAGGGATTTTTTTTAACACAATGTTCTCTATTATAAATAAAAAATCATTTAGAACACACATTCCATGCCAATCAATTTCATAACAGATAACCATATACAACTGTAATGACTCGGTAAATTATCGATCTCTATTCCATGCCTTGGTTACCAACCGATCTCTCATGTTTGTCTTAAAGTATAGAAAAAATTATGTATACCACGTATACTTGGTTTTCCTACCTTATTTTGGGTATTGAGTGATCTGTTTAAAGAGCCTATCTGAATATTTGTTACCAATATTCATTTGACATCATGTTTCTTTAAACTAGGTGATATAGGACAACACAACCAGCAACTTACGATACTTTGGCCAAATATTTTCAACATACTGTTCATGTTACTATTCCTAGATGACATACTCATCATTTCAGAATACATCCTTCACCTCACTCTACTATTATCTAGATTGGTCTTTACCGACTACTGTCAGTCCACTTGCCCAAGGTTTGACCCTAGCCCATTTTAACAACATAATTTATTATAGGAAGATGCTCACAATGACTTAGGATATATGGGCATAATCGACCGACCTAAGTCGACCGAATGTGCCTAGATACCCTGAGTCATAGAAAGCTACTTCCTATTTCAAACATGCTACCTAGCCTGACCTAGAGAGAAACAAAGTTCAAGTTCAGATGTGTGTAGATCTAGATGAACAAATATGGAAGGGTGTTGCCACATGTCAACTGCAACACTGTATCCTCGAGAAGCCCTTGGAATTATTGAAGGTACAATCCTGCTATTGGTGTGTGCCAACATCTGTTAGAACTAATTCATCCCGATGTACATACCCCCTTGGTGGTCATTAATTCATAATTAAATTGGATTTAGATTCAGATTACAACAACCATGCCTAACCCTAATTCCAACATTCATTAAGTTCTTTATCCATAATTGATCTGATTTGATATTAAGAACTTCATTAACTCATGTTTGCATTTATGTTTAATAACTCGTCATAACAAGAAAATATCCCAAAATAGGGCAGCAAACATCAAACATTTAATTTTTAATGCAACCTAGCTATCCAAAGCAGGGTGTGTCATCCACCTAGGTGCAACTAGTGTTTATTCAATATAAACGAAGTACAAAGACTAAAGATCATAACCACCATTCCTTTTATTTTTCATTCTTTTAAGAGAGGAAGAGTCTTCCTCTACATGGTTAGATGTTAGGGTTAACATAACCTTTTTATCATTCATTACTCATATAGTTTAATTATATTTCCAATACATATTTCATTATTAAACTATAGTTGTTTGCATTCATATCCAAAAATCACAGAGATTCTACAACCAAGAAAGTAAATAACTAGACAAAACATGAACCATTTATCTCATGAGTGCAGAATTATTTTAATGAAACATTTAGAAGAAAGCAAGAAATCTTAATGGGTAGAGCCTATCATGCATGATAGTGCTTCTGCCAATTCGAAGGAGACTTCCAGCCGAGCTACCAACTCTTTTTCTCCTCTATGAAAGATCAACAACCAAACATATTTCTCTCCAATGCCTCATATACTTTCCTTGGATCGAAAATAGACCAGAGAAACCAAAAATAGCCACAAAGTAAAAGTCAAATTGCTAGTTCGAAGAACTAGATAGCTCCATGCAGAGTAAAAATCATAAGGCACGCAAGACCAAACAACCTTAAAAAAATCCTCCTTCATTGTTTCCAAGACACTTTACACGTAAAATTTGAGGTTCATTAATGCAATTACTCCCCAATATCCCGTCTATCTCTCCTTGCCACCGCCTCCTAAAACTAACAATTGCTATTTCCACTTCAACATGCATTTCTAACTTTAGTGAAGACTCCACGTATGCTTCCATCAATTTTACTTGCCTTTACAAAAAATGGCAGTACTTCCCATTTATTTAAATAAATCAAATCAAATAAATGTCTTTAGAACCATCGCCATAATGCTATGCGACCCTAGGTTCCCTTTCATTAGTTTAGGATAGATTTCCATAACTTAGGTTATAACCTTAAGTTAAGTCAAAATAATTTAATAAGTAATTGCCACCTTAGGTTAAATCAAATTCACAACCAAATAATATTAGGTATTAGGTTAAAAATAGCCTAGCATTACCTTAGTTATTTATCCCTTATTCCGTTTAGCACAACTTAGGTTACGACACCATCCAAACAAAATAGAATAGTAAACTTAGGTTATATTGTCACCTGAATAAGTAGACATAGCTAGGAATTAGGTGCATTTATCTTAGTTTAGAATTCCGTTAGGATAATCCCTTAGGTTTAGGATTTAGATTCCTTTCATAGTTGTGAAGCAAGCTTCATTCCGCTTATGCCATTAAATGTCGTGAAGAGATCAATCCCAAAGATCTGAGCACTAACATACAACCGAATGTAGGAAAGATCTTACAAGAACAAAGAATTTGTAGCATACAAAAGTTCAGTCTGCTACATCTCTAAACCTATGAATATCAGTTTACCATTCAGTCCGGTGAGGAGATTTAAAACATTCCTTGGATCACTGAAATTGATACAAGGATGAGTTAGTTAAAAGAGATAAGTTTGCAATCCTCCAAACTAGATTACATCTCACCTATCAGTAGTGAAAATGGATTCTTGCAAGCCATATCATTTTGGTCTAAATAATCCAAGAGAAAAAATGATTTATCCATAACAAGCATGATCTTCAACAATCAAGGAAACACACCTCATTCAAGAAAATCACATGCCAACGCTTGCAATGCAAAAGAGAAATATAACAATTTATCAAAGGTGTTACATACTTTCCTCCTAAAAAGAATCACCATCCTGATGATTATATTATTTTGACCATTGCATTAAGTATAATAAATTTATTCACTTTCTTAACATAAGTTTGCAACAATATTAGAATTTAAAGTTCCAGAAATTAATATTCACATAGCTGCTTATTTGAAAATAATTAGTTATATGCCAAAAATTGGAAGACTTATTGACATATAAAGATAAAATCATAAATTTTTATCATTCATCATAGTCAATTATGATCAAATAAATATGGAAAATTAGTTTTCATATCTTCCAGATTTTCCCAGGTTGCAATTTCTTCATTAAACTGGTCCCACTGGACCTTACATTGACTTATTTCATGATTTTTTAAATGCAACTGGCGAGTTTCTAGCACTCGAATTGGTTTAACCATGATTATTCCTGGGTCTTGGACTTGTAAGGAATTCTAATTTAACACATGTGATAAATCTAAAACGTATTTCTTAAGAAAAGAAATATGGAAAACATCATGCATTCGTGACAAAGCAGGAGGTAATGCTAAATGGTAAGCTACAGGGTTGATTATTTGAACTATTTCAAAAGGTCCCACATAATGAGGTGATAACTTGGCAGCTTTGCCAAAATTTATAGATCTCTTTTTCAGTTTAACTTGAAGAAAGATCTTCTCACCAAGTTCAAATTTCCTATCAATCCACTTTAAATTAGCACAACTCTTCTACCTATCTGCTACTTCTTTCAAGCATTCACAAATCATTTTAACTTGTTGTTCCATTTCCGTAAGGATTTCAGGTCCAATTACCTCTCTATCCTCAATGCCATCCCAACTATTGGGGGTTCTACATTTTCTTCTGTATAATGCTTCAAAAGATGCCATCTTAAGAGAGGCATAATATGTGTTATTATAAGCAAACTCAACTAGTGGAAGGTACTCTTCCCACTTATACTGCTGATCCATACAATACATTCGTAACATATCCTCTAAAATTTGATTAACTCTTTCAGTCTGTCCATCCAATTCCAGATGATACACTGGACTGAAATTCAGCTTAGTTCCTAGAGCTGAATTAAGTGTTTGTGAAAACCTTGAAGTCATTCTAGGATATCTATCAGATATGATTAATTTAGGTACTCCATGTAATCTAAAAATTTAATGTACAAATCTTTTAGCCAATACAGGAGAATCATCCTTCAGATTATCAACAATAAAATGTGCTACTTTTGTTAGTTTATCAACAACTACCAAAATAACATCATGCATATTTTTTGACATAGGAAACCCTTGTACAAAATCCATGCTTATTACTTGAAATTTGTACTGTGGTATGCTATGAGGATACAATAAACTGGCTGGGTGCATATGTTCAACTTTAACACGTTGAAATTCTAAGTAATGTGTCACAAAATCAATAACATCCTTTTTCATCCCCTTCCAGAAATATTGTTGTCTTATATCAGCAAGCATCTTTGTAATACTAGGGTGTCTAGAAAAAGGTGAATTGTGAAATTCTGCTAACCAATTTCTTTCTTAAATCATTTAGTGAAGGTATGTATACTCTGTTTTCAAATCTTAAGATTCCTTTGTTGTCAAAGTGAAAACCTTTATACCTCACATCATTTGGATCTGCAGCAAGCATTATTTTTACTTGTTGAAAGTAAGAATCAGATTCCATAACACTTTTTACTTCATCCTTAAATTGAGTTCTCAATGTTATAAGAGCATAAATGTGCTTCCTATGACTTAGAGCATCAACCACTTTATTTTCCTTACCTTTGATGTAATTGATGTCAAAATCATATTGAGATAAAAACTCTAACCATCTTCATTGTCTTGCATTTAGATTTGTCTAAGTGAAAATATACTTCAACCCAAGATGATCAGTTTTTAATTCAAAAGGTTTACCAAGTAGGTAATGCCTCCAAACTTGTAGTGCATGAAAAATGGTAGCAAGCTATAAATCATGTGGAGCATAATTCAACTCATGTAACTTTAGTTTTCTACTTTCGTAAGCTATGACATGATCATTTTGTAACAAAATACCTCCTAGACCTTCCCTAGATGCATCAGTTACAACAGTAAAATCTCCATTAGGGTCTGGTACCACTAGAATAAGTGTTGAAGTTAACTGTTCCTTCAAATTTCTAAATGCAGATTCACATTTCTCATTCCAAACAAACTTCTTATCCTTTTTCTGTAATGAAGTTATTGGTGTAGCCACTTTATAAACATATTTTACAAATTTTCTGTAGTAACCAACAAGCCCCATGAAGCTTCTAACTTCATGTACATTCTTTGGTGTATGCCACTCAGTTATAGCTATAATTTTAGAAGGATCTACAAGAATTTCATTCTTACTTATTACATGTCCCAATTAGTGCACTTCTGTGTCATAGAAAGAACATTTAGATAACTTACCATATAACCGTCTCTTTCTCAAATTTTCCAAAACTATCTTCAAATGCTCATGGTGTTCCTCTATACTTTTAGAATATATGAGAATGTCATCCAAGAATACGAGCACAAACTTGTCCAAGTATTCTTGAAAGATATTATTCATTAAATTCATAAAAGATGCATGTGCATTTGTTAATCCAAAAGGTAAAACCGTGAACTCATAATATCCATACCTCGTTCTGAAAGTTGTTTTATGAATGTCCTCATCCTTAATCCATAATTGATGATATTTAGATCAAAGATCTATCTTAGAATATACTGATGCTCCACGCATCTGATCAAATAGATCATTAATTCTAGGGAGTGGGTATCTATTCTTGATTGTTCTTTGTTTATCATTTTGTAATCAATGCACAATCTAAGTGTTCCATCCTTCTTTTTCACAAAAATTGTTGGTGCTCCCCAAGGTGAAACACTTGGTCTAATCAAACCTTTAGACAAAATTTCTTACAATTGAGCCTTAAGCTCTACTAATTCTATAGTAGTCATTCGATATGGTGCCTTAGAAATAGGCTCGGTTCTAGGCTTGATTTCAATTGTGAAGTCAAATTCCCTTTTGGGTGGAAGACCCGGTAACTCTTCTGGAAACACATCACTGAAGTTTCGTAACAGTGGATATCATTCCATGACATCGCTGTTCTCTTTAGTAGTTTTTGAAATCTTTACTGAATATAAGGTACAACCTTTATTTTTGGCCTTTTTAAGTTGCATAGCTGACAATTTCCTAACAGAAATCTCACGTTTCACACCCTGAATCTCTGCTGTTTTCTGCAGATCATCTAAACAACTAATATGTTTTTCAAAATAGTCCATTTTGCCTTATGTTTAGCTAACTAATTAACACTTATGATTACATCATAAGACCCCAAAGGTGCAACATAAAGATCAACTTCAGTGGAAAAACTAGGTAAGTCAAGACTGCTCCAAAAAGACACATACTAACTGTATGAACAACATTGTTTCCATAATGTACAGTCCATGTTTTATCCATGTTTCCAGCTTTTCTTTTTAGTTTTGATGCTAATTTACTAGAAATAAAACATTCAGTAGCTCCGGTATAAAAAGAATAGTTATAGGTATGCCAAATAACTTACCCAGAACCTCTATGGGCGTGGCCTATTTTTCAGCCTGCTTGTCAGCTACTGCAGCGTGTATCTTGTGCTTCTGATTATGATCATCCTTTTTCAAAGGACATTGATTTGTGTAATGATCTTTGCCACAGTTATAACAGCCTCTTACAGGTCCCTTTCTGGGCTCAGATTTATTTCCAGCCCTAGAATTATCATTCTGACCTCCATAAGACTTTTGTCCGTTATTATTATTCTTGAAAAAGTTGTTCCGTGCATTACCAGCAGGCTTATTTTTTGCTGCTTTCTTATTATTATCATAGAAAACTTACTTTTGATTCTGAATTTCTTCCATGGTCCTTTCTTAGGTGCAAGAGATGATGAAGAGGAGTTGGGGACTTTCTTCCTTACTTCCTCTTTATGAGCAGAAATTGCCTTCAATTTTTGTTCCTGCCTAATGGATTTTTCAACAACCCCTTCCATCATGGTTTGGTTGTGAACATCCACCTCTCCTCCTATAACGGGATTCAATCCCATGATGAATTTTCGTATCTTGAACTTCTCGTCAGTTTGATACTGAGGTACATACTTAAGGAGTTTAGTAAACCACTCCCAATACTCAGTTACAGTTAGCTTTCCTTGAGCTAAGTTCTGAAATTCAGTCATTTTCTGATCATAATAAAGTTGTGGTAGCCAACGTTGCCTAAAGTAACCTTTAAATTGATCCAAGTGATATTCGTTTCATCTATATTCAACTCAGCCTTACGGTTGTCCCACCATGAAGATGCCTCATGGGAAAGTTGATATGCTCCCCATATTGCCTTTGTTTCTTATGAGAAATTCCTTATTGCAAAGTACTTCTCCATTTCGATGAGCCAATTCTCAGCTCCATCTCCTAATGTGGTGCCATCAAACTTGGGTGGACTTATCCTTTTTATATCATTAATGAGTTCAACTGCCAGCCTAGCCTTTTTGTTCTCAGGCTGATCAGGTATGTTCACATTGTTATTATCAACACCTAAATTGGTGTTGTCCTCAGGAGGTGGCTGATTATTATTATCAGTAGCTTCTTCCTCCTCATTTCCCATTACTTATTGTTCAAGTACAGCCAAACGATCCCTTGTGTCCAATAGGGCAACAAGGATCTCATTGAGTTTTTGGGTAGTTGCTGCTCCTTCCTCAGGTGGAGGATTATTTGTAACATTTCCTCTTGTTCTAACCATTTTCTGTTAACAAGAAAATTTAAGTTTCATTAGATTATGGACACAATAGGTCTAAGATATGCAACCTTCAACTCTGATACCAAGATGTAACATTCCCATTTTAAGACTTTAGAAACAAGAGATTTTTTTAACACAATGTTCTCTATTCTAAATAAAACATCATTTAGAACACACATTCCATGCCAATCAATCTCATAACAGATAACCATATGCAGCTGTAAATCAGTAAATTACCGATCTCTCATTCCATGACTCGGTTACCAACCGATCTCTCATGTTTGTCTTAAAGTATAGAATACTTTATGTATACTATGTATACTTGGTTTTCCTACCCTATTCGGGTACTGAGTGATCTGTTTAAAGAACCTATCTGAATATTTGTTACCAATATTCATCTGACATCATGTTTCTTTAAACTAGGTGACATAGGACAACGTAACCAGTAGCTTGCGATACTTTGGCCAAATATTTTCAACATACTGTTCATGTTACTATTCCTAGATGGCATACTCATCAGTTTGGAATACGTCCTTCACCTCACTCTACTATTATCTAGAATGGTCTTTACTAACTTTTATCAGTCCACTTGCCCAAGGTTTGACCCTAGCCCATGTTAGCAACATAATTTATTATAGGAAGATGCTCACAATGACTTAGAGTATATGGGCATACTCGACTGACCTAAGTCGACCGAATGTGCCAAGGTACCCTGAGTCATAGAAAGCTACTCCCTATTTAAACATGCTACTAACTTGACCTAGAGAGAAACTAAGTTCAAGTCCAGATGTGTGTAGATCTAGATGAAAAAATATGGAAGGGTGTTGCCACATGTCAACTGCAACACTGTATCCTCGAGAAGCCCTTGGTCTTCTCAAAGGTACAGTCTTGCAGTTGGCGTGTGCCAACATCCATTAGAACTGATTCATCACAATGTACATACCCCTTGGTGGTCATTAATTCATAATTAAATTAGATTAAGATTCAGATTGCAGCAACCATGCCTAACCCTAATTCCAACATTCATTAAGTTCTATATCCATAATTAATCTGATTTGATATTAAGAACTTCATTAACTCATGTTTGCATTTATGTTCATTAACATGGCATAACAAGCAGTTATCCCAAAAATAGGGCAATAAACATCAAACATTTAATTTTTAATGCAACCTAGCTGTCCAAAGAAGGTGTGTCATCCACCTAGGTGCAGCTAGTATTTACTTTATATAAACAAAGTACAAAGATTAAAGATCATAACCACCATTCCTTTTATTTTTCATTCTTTTGAGAGAGGAAGATTCTTCCTCTACATGGTTAGATGTTAGGGTTAACATAACCTTTTTATCATTCATTACTCATATAGTTTAATTGTATGTCCAATACATATTTCATTATTAAACTATAGTTGTTTAGTTAGAGAATGACATCTTTTGCAATTTAACAAGTTTCATTATAGTAAGGGAGATTGTACTATCCCCATTAATCCAACTTATTAATTGATAACAGTAATAGTACACAAATAGATATAAAGAATATTGACAAGATATCATTACTATTTCCTTCATATAAAGTACAAGAGAATTTACACCACAATTTGGAGTCAGTCTCCAAACCTTCAATTCATCATGATAAAATATACACTTTACAAGACTATGCATTTCAGGCATACTGCATGTCGATCAACATTAAGATCATAAAAGAACATAACTTTTCTTTTTCAATACAACTCAAGAATGAATCGAAATTCTTTACAAAAGATCCAGACTTAAATAAGCCAATACATCATAAAAGTTTTTACCTTCTTTTATCACTTACGAAGTCCATCTGCAAAAATTGCTAGCACGGGTCAGTTCATTGAACTGAGCATGATAAGCACTAAGCATTAAAATGAAGTGCATTCCACTAATTGTTCCATTAAAACAACTCTGCTTTAATGAAACAATTAATATATATCATACAAATAAGCATAAGTAATAACAACCAGAAAAGAAGAACAATTAATAAGTTTGAATTCACTTTTAGGAAAAGAGCATAATAAAATCAGCAACCACTGCATTATATCATATAAGAATTGACCCAATCAATTACTTATTTAAAACAAACAACAGATCTTGTCGTCTAATTATTTCATAATTCTTTCTGAATTGAAATACAAAATTTAACTTTACTACGTAACAAAAGAGTTACTTTCAGCATAGTATATAATTAGGATGCTTCATCCTACAACTTAAATAAATAAGAAGAAGAATCAATACAGACTTTCCACAATTCACTATTCATCTGAAAAATAGAAAACTGGTTCAAAAAGTACATAATTGATTACCTACATAGTTGCATCAATCAAGGAAACCAATAAAAGGATTCACCATTTAAGAGACAACATCAAATACAAGAATCCCAAATCAATCCGAGAAGGGATAGAGAATCAAAACATTCAACTTGCAAGCCTTAACTAAATTCTACATTATAGAAGATATCATTCAAAGATATGAAACCATACGTTCCAAAAATCAAAGCAAGACTCACACAAGGATAGTCTCTTCTAGTGTCCATCCAGGGAAGATTCATAACATGATAGAGTGCAAAAAGAGGAGTCCTTCCAATAAAAAATCCAAATGGAGCATGACTCAGTCAAACAAAGCAATCGGTCTAACATGATTACATTTTCCCTTCTAATAGGACAGACTCAGCTATTCACTTTCCACATCAATACAACAATTGACTTAGTACAAAATAGACTAAACAATCCACAAGGAAGTTTCTGTCTCTGAAGAGTGGTTTCCCACTATTTCCTACAAGACAAAAAGGACAAAAAGCCGAACCAAGAATGTCGAACATGCCTAAGAGAGTAATCACTCTATAATCAAGAAGAGAGTCGAGCTATAGAGAAGTTGATCAAATGAACTTATCTTTACAAAAGTTAAAGGATCTCAAATAGAAAAGATCCAATCAAGAATTCATTTCTTTTGTACTATCAAATGAATTCCCATTTCTATTTCAAACTCAAAATTTCTTTTGCTAGTTCCCAAAAGAGAACACAAAATCAAACACACAGTTTATAGAAAGCAACACTTCTAGTTTCCCTTATGAATTCAAATTTATTGAGCAACAATATCAACACTAACCTGGTTCATCTATTCCATGTTGTTTAACACAAGTTTGAATTCATTCCTTAGAGAGAAGTATATAGTACAGTCCCAAGATAGAAGTACAAAATCTGGACAAAACAACATATAGTCCACAAGAGAAATCTATTCCTTTCTCCTTTTAAAGACCCAAGAAATTCATTCAAATGAATCTAAAAGAGAATACTAAAACCCAACACTAGTATTAAGCTAAGAAAGTTTCTATAATACTCACGAACTCAATAGTAACTGAAATCCCAACAACAAGGACTTACACAACTCCATACAAAAGAACATATAGTTCATGATCATAATGAAGAACAAATTATATGAAACAATCTTGAACCAGAGGTATTAAATCCTTCCAACAAGATTCAGCTTACGAGAGTATTCAACTCTTCTTTTTTTTAAAAACCTAGAAATCAATTAAAAAGGATTTGAAAGAGAGTATGAAAACCCATCACATGTTTAAGTCAAGCAAAGTCTCAACATTACCCTCAAACTTGACTGAAACAAAAATCACAACAAAAGACTTTCATAGCTCCATCTAGTACATAAAGATCTAGACAGAGAAGGTAATTGTTCCCATCAACTAACACAAGAAGAAGTATGCACACTCTATTTCCATAAACTTAAAAAAACCCATTATCGACTATTTTAAATGAGCTCTAATTCATACCAAAGAGTAAGTAACAATACAGTATTGAACTAGATACATTTCCATAAAAGGTCCAACCTCCTTCTAACAAAACAGTCAAGCTTTTCAAACAAGACGCGGGTTACCTAGAGTAGAGGAGAGTAGAAGATCCTCAATGTTTACATGCCATCACATACTCAAAGTAAATGGTACAGTCTGGGAAAAAAGTACCACAATATTTCCAACTCAAGATGCGTCTAGGTGAAGAATCCAAACGAGACTCCAATCAAATCTATTTAATCAAGCTCTTTTCGAGAAGACAGTCCCGAATATGAGTTCAAACCACAAAAATTTTTGAATACAAGTTCAGAACACACAAGCCTCGAATACGAGTTCCACATGGATATCACCATCCAAATAGAGAGAGCTTCCAAATGTAAACATTATCATGCAATGGATTCATATCCAAAAATCACAGAGATTATACAACCAAGAAAGTAAATAACCAGACAAAACATGTAACCATTTATCTCATGAGAGTAGAATTGTTTTAATGAAACATTTAGAAGAAAGCAAGAAATCTTAATGGGTAGAGCCTATCATGCTTGATAGTGCTTTTTCCAATTTGAAGGAGACTTCCAGCCGAGCTACCAACTCTTTTTCTCCTCCACGAAAGATCAACAACCAAACATATTTCTCTCCAATGCCTCATATACTTTCCTTGGATCAAAAATAGACCAGAGAAACCAAAAATAGCCACAAAGTAAAAGTTGAACTGCTAGTTTGAAGAACCAGATAGCTCCATGAAGAGAAAAAATTGCAAGGCATGCAAGACCAAACAACCTCCAAAAAATCCACCCTCATTGTTTCCAAGATGGTTTGCACGTCAAAATTTGAGGTTCATTAATGCAATTACTCCCCAATCTCCCACCTATCTCTCCTTGCCACTGCCTCCTAAAACTGGTGAATGCTATTTCCACTTCAGCATGCATTTCCAACTTTAGTGAAGA
This sequence comes from Taxus chinensis, assembly GCA_019776745.2. Lineage (NCBI taxonomy): Eukaryota > Viridiplantae > Streptophyta > Pinopsida > Cupressales > Taxaceae > Taxus > Taxus chinensis. The sequence goes on from CM034154.1 coordinate 720,554,860, forward strand.
CTCCACGTATGCTTCCACCAATTTTACTTGCCTTTTCCAAAACTGGCAGTACTTCCCATTTATTCAAACAAATCAAATCAAATAAATGCCTTTGGAACCATCACCAAAATGCCATGCATACCCTAGGTTCCCTTTCAATAGTTTAGGATAGATTTCCATAACTTAGGTTATAACCTTAGGTTTAGTCAAAAATTTCATAAGTAATTGCCACCTTAGGTTAAATCAAATTCACAACCAAATAGTATTAGGTATTAGGTTAAAAATAGCCTAGCATTACCTTAGTTATTTCTCCCTTATTCCATTTAGCACAACAACTTAGGTTAGGACACCATCCCAACAAAATAGAATATGAAGCTTAGGTTAGATTGTCACCTGAATAAGTAGACATAGATAGGAATTAGGTGCATTTACCTTAGTTTAGAATACCGTTAGGATAATCCCTTAGGTTTAGGATTTAGATTCCCTTCATAGTCATGAAGCAGGCTTCATTCTACTTACGCTGTTAAATGTCCTGAAGAGATCAATCCCAAAGATCCAAGCACAAACATACAACCGAATGCAGGCACGATCTTACAAGACCAAATAATTTGTAACATACAAAAGTTCAGTCCACTACGTCTCTCAACCTATGAATGTCAGTTTACCATTCAGTCTAGTAAGGAGATTTAAAACATTCCTTGGATCACTGGAATTGAGCCAAGGATGAGTAAGTTAAAAGAGATAAGTTTGCAATCCTCAAAACCAGATTGCAACTCACCTATCAGTAGTGAAAATGGATTCTTGCAAGCCATATCATTTCAATCTAATGAATCCAAGATCAGAAATGATTTATCCATAACAAGCATGATCTTCATCAATCAAGGGAACACACCTCATTCAAGAAAATCACATGCCAATGCTTGCAATGCAAAAGAGAATCTTTTCTCTACCACCCCTACCTTTTCAATCATTATGTACTAGTTTCTCTTCTTTTCTTTGATCTTCTCCACATCTTCCTGGTCCCTTATAGTTTCTTTCTTTTCTCTATTCTATCATCTCTTTTTTCTTATTTAAATTCTTCATCTTCCTCATCTCTTCATTTTTCCATCCTTCTACCCCTTTCTCTCATGCCTCCCTCTTCATCTCATCTTTTATATTCCACTACCTTCATTTTGAACATTTCTCTCCCTTTTTCCTGATTTTACCCCTACTCTCATCTTGTCTTCTCCTTTTTATTCATCTTTCCTCATTCCCTTCTCCTATCACCCTTCTGTATTGTTTCTCTTCCTCCTATTTTTTTCTTCTCCTTCATCTCTGTCTACTATATTACATACCCTTGTCTTCTTCACCTCCTACTTCTATAGTTTGTTTCTTTTCCTCATTTGTATCATCTCTTTCATTTTCCATCATTTCTCTCCCTTCATCTCCTTCACCCTTCTTCTCTATTCCACTCCCTTTATTTTGAATCTCTCTCTCCCTTTTTCATAATTTCACCCTTTTCTCTGTCATTTTTTCTCATCTCATCTCATCTTCTTCTTGTTTTTCCTTCATCATTCCCTTCTTGCCATATCTTCCATGTCTCTTATTCTCTTCTACCTCTTTCATTCCTTTTTTCTCCTCCTCTGTCTCCGTCCACTCTATTCCATACCCTTTTCTCCTTCACCTATGAATTTTCTTTCCCTTCTCATAATCAACCACTACTCTTATTCATTCCTTTTTTCTTCTCTTTCCACTCTTACTCATTACGTCCTTCAAAAAATCCTCACACCTAACATTCAAGGCTGATTGAATCCTTTCCCCATTTATGTACCATAACTATTTTATTCTCTTACACCCCATTCTCATCCTCCTCTTCGCAGAGTTGAACTCTTCTCTTTTCCAGAGCTCTGTCATGTCTTCCATTCTCATCATCCCTCTAGAGGGGGCATTATCACTATTGATCAGAAAATATATAACACTTAGCAGAAGGTTTAAAAATATTCACGTGGAAGAGCATAGTGCATTCAAAGGTGCGGGAGGATTAGGAAGGAATCACGCATGGAGGACAAAAACATACTTGAGACTTAACTATTTTCATGGTTATGATCTATTTTTGGAAGATGGCATGTAGAGCACACAAATGTAATGAAGAATTTTGCAACACGCATCAGCTATTTTTGGAAGAGCGGCTATGGAGCGCTTTGCGTGGATGCAGGCTAAATATAGAATTATGACAGATAGTTAACTAAGAGAGATCTATTGTTAGAATTCTTGCATGGAATCCTATTATTGTAAAGGTGCATGGATATTTCCATCATGTAACCTATTTTAGGATTAGATAATAGGTGAAGGGAAAGTCCCCATCCTTATAAATATGTGATGAATTGTGTAGTAAAAGATATATGTAAGAACTGGATTACTGTGAGTGTATGCTGTCAGAACTGTTACGTGCATGAGATATAATGCTATTATTGTAAGAAGATTTTGTGTGTTCCTTTTTTTTTATATAATGGAATGTATTTTTTGAACTAGAGTATTAATCCTGAGTATAATTGGCTCTTGCATGCTTGAATTCATCATGGTTATAATTTAGTCTGTTGTTCTCTAGAATTAGATCGGTACTTACAATGTAGAATGATGTATTAATTATGGATATGAATGCATTAAGTCTTCATCATGCTAACATCCTATAATAGTAACCATAAAGAGGGGCTTGGTAACTTTGTGCGTTTTGAGTGAGTGCTCATTTTAGGCTGAGTGACGTGCCAACGCACCTGGGTGTTTATTGATAAATTCTAGGCTGCATCAATCACATCTATCCATAATCACATCTTCCCATGACATTTTTTTCTTCGAGGATACCATGACATCCGTCACCTACCACCTTCTACTCTCCCTAACAAACATTTGTTCTAATTTTTGTTTAGAAAACTTAGATTTAATTCTTCCCCCGTTATTACAAGCAAAATTTTGTTCTACTTTTTGCTTAGAGAATGCCTTCTCTTTTCTTCCTCTGATAATTTCTTATCGAAGGAACAACTTCCTTAAGAATAATCTCTTCAAAACCTTCAATCCTACTGCATGGGGAATATTCATCCATATCATGTACTATCTTTCAAAGGACACTACTTTCATAGTACCCTTCTAAAGAGGAAAAAATGTAGACACCCCAATTTTACACCTATCCTAAATCAATTAATTTCACCATTCCATTTCCCAAAAAAATGCACATTGAATTAATCGATTAATTAATCAATTTTAACCCCTAAATTAAACCCAATCTTCTTCACACGCCAAATATTCCCCATGTCCCCCCACTTGCTAATTAAATATTCAAGTTTAATTCTATACCATTCCTCATGTCTCCCACTCACCTAATCATGTTTACTTTTCCAAATCGTGATTACCCAAAACCCCTGAACTAATCCCACTTCTAGGCTATAAATAAAGCCTCACCCCCCTCTTTCAAAATAAGCTTGAAATCCTGTCAGATTTCTTGCATCCTTTGAGCATAGAACATCCTTCCATCTCATCCTAATGCCAAAATAGCCCCATTTTGACCATCCCAAATCCATTATCGCCTCTATCCATTGGTACAAAGTTTGAGTTGATCTTGTTACAGTGAAGTTCTTGTTATGGTTCAAAGGAAGCACCTACATTTCAAGCAATCTAGGCCCATCCACATTATGCTCACCCATTCCGAGGTTTGCTAAGGATTCATGAAGGAGAAGGTATCTAGTTAGTTGGTTACTTTTTTATTATCAATTTATTTTCCTCTCTTCTTTTTGAGAGATCCGTTGTCTCTTCCATTCTCGTCAGCCCTGTCGAGGGGGTATCATCACATCTATCCATAATCACATCTTCCCATGACATTTTTGTGTTCAAGGATACCATGACATCCATCACCTACCACCTTCTACTCTCCCTAACAAACATTTGTTCTACTTTTTGTTTAGAAAAATTAGATTTAATTCTTCTCCCATTATTACAAGCAAAATTTTGTTCTACTTTTTGCTTAGAGAATGCCTTCTCTTTTCTTCCTCTGGTAATTTCTTATCGAAGGAACACCTTCCTTAATAATAATCTCTTCAAAACCTTCAATCGTACTGCCTGGGGCATATTCATCCATATCATGTACTTTCTTTCAAAGGAAACTACTTTCATAGTACCCTTCTAAAGAGGAAAAAATGTAGACACCCCAATTTTACACCTATCCTAAATCAATTAATTTCACCATTCCATTTCCCAAAAAAATGCACATTGAATTAATCGATTAATTAATCAGTTTTAACCCCTAAATTAAACCCAATCTTCTTCACAAGCCAAATATTCCCCATGTCCTCCCACTTGCTAATTAAATATTCAAGTTTAATTCTAGACCATTCCTCATGTCTCCCACTCACCTAATCATGTTAACTTATCCAAATCGTGATTACCCAAAACCCCTGAACTAATCCCACTTCTAGGCTATAAATAAAGACTCACCCCCCTCTTTCAAAATAAGCTTGAAATCCTGTCAGATTTCTTGTATCGTTTGAGCATATAACATCCCTCCATCTCGTCTTAATGCCAAAATAGCCCCATTTTAACCATCCCAAATCCATTATTCCCTCTATCCATTGGTGCAAATTTTGAGTTGATCTTGTTATAGTGAAGGTCTTGCTATGGTTCAAAGGAAGCACCTAAATTTCAAGAAATCTAGGCCCATCCACATTATGCTCAGCCATTTCGAGGTTTGCTAAGGATTCGTGAAGGAGAAGGTATCTAGTTAGTTAGTTACTTTCTTTTTATCAATGTATTTTCCTCTCCTCTTTTCAAGAGCTCTGTCATCTCTTCCATTCTCGTTAGCCCTGTCGAGGGGGCATCATCACATCTATCCATAATCACATCTTCCCATGACATTTTTGTGTTCGAGGATACCATGATATCCATCACCTACCACCTTCTACTCTTCCTAACAAACATTTGTTCTACTTTTTGTTTAGAAAACTTAGATTTAATTCGTCCCCCGTTATTACAAGAAAAAGTTTGTTCTAATTTTTGCTTAGAGAATGCCTTCTCTTTTCTTCCTCTGATAATTTCTTATCGAAGGAACACCTTCCTTAAGAATAATCTCTTCAAAATCTTCAATCCTACCATCTACAGCATATTCATCCATATCGTGTACTTTCTTTCAAAGGACACTACTTTCATAGTACCCTTCTAAAGAGGAAAAAATGTAGACACCCCAATTTTACACCTATTCTAAATCATCTAATTTCACCATTCCATTTCCCAAAAAAATGCACATTGAATTAATCGATTAATTAATCATTTTTAACCCCTAAATTAAACCCAATCTTCTTCACATGCCAAATATTCCCCATTTCCCCCCACTTACTAATTAAATATTCAAGTTTAATTCTGGACCATTCCTCATGTCTCCCACTCACCTAATCATGTTTACTTTTCCAAATTGTGATTACCCAAAACCCCTGAATTAATCCCACTTCTAGGCTATAAATAAAGCCTCACCCCCTCTTTCAAAATAAGCTTGAAATCCTATCATATTTCTTGCATTGTTTGAGCATAGAACATCCCTCCATCTTGTCCTAATGCCAAAATAGCCCCATTTTGACCATCCCAAATCCATTATCCCCTCTATCCATTGGTGCAAAGTTTGAGTTGATCTTGTTACAGTGAAGGTCTTGCTATGGTTCAAAGGAAGCACCTACATTTCAAGTAATCTAGGCCCATCCACATTATGCTCACCCATTCCGAGGTTTGCTAAGGATTCATGAAGGATAACGTATCTAGTTAGTTAGTTACTTTCTTGTTATGAATGTATTTTTCTCTCCTCTTTTCGAGAGCTCCGTCGTCTCTTCCATTCTTGTCAGCCCTGTCGAGGGGGCATCATCACATCTATCCATAATCACATCTTCCCATGACATTTTTGTCTTTGAGGATACCATGACATCCATCACCTACCACCTTCTACTCTCCCTAACAAACATCTGTTCTAATTTTTTTAAGAAAAGTAGATTGAATTCTTCCCCTATTCTTACAAGAAAAAGTTTATTCTACTCTTTGCTTAGAGAATGCCTTATCTTTTCTTCCTCTGATAATTTCTAATCGAAGGAACACCTTCCTTAAGAAGAATATCTTCAAAACTTTCAATCTTGCCACCTAGGGAATATTCATCCATCTCGTCTAATTTATTTGAAAGAACACTACTTTCATATTACCCTTCCAAATAGGGGAAAATGTAGACACCCCAATTTCACACCTATCCTAAATCAATTAATTTCACAATTCCATTTCCCATAAAAATAAACATTGAATTAATTGATGTTAATCAATTAATTAATCCATTTCAACCCCTATATCAAACCCAATCTTCCTCACATGCTAAATATTCCCCATGTCCCCCCTCTTTTGAATTAAATATTCAAGTTTAATTCTGGACCATTCCTCATGTCTCCCACTCACTTAATCATGTTTTCTTTTCCAAATCGTGATTACCCAAAACCCCCAAATTAATCCCACCTATAGGCTATAAATAGAGTATCACCCCCCTCTTTCAGAATAAGCTTGAAATCTTGTTAGAGTTCTTACATCCTTTGAGCATAAAAAATCCCTCCACCTCATCCTAATACCCAAATAGCCCCATTTTGATCATCCCAAATCCATTATCCCTTTTATCCATTGGTGCAAATTTTGAGTTGATCTTGTTGCAGTGAAGGTATTGCTCCGGTTCGAAGGAAGCACACACATTTCAAGCAATCTAGGCCCATCCACATTATGTTCACCCATTCCGAGGTTTTCTAAGGAATCACGAAGGAGAAGGTATCTAGTTAGTTAGTTACTTTCTTATTATCAGTGTATTTTTCTAGCTCATAAGACTAGACAACAATTCCTTCAACTAGATTTTGCCAATCAGTGGGCCATCTATGAATCTAAGTTTATTTAAAACCTATAAAGTGGAATCATCTTGACTGGAGATGAGTTACATTTTTTTGACATGGATCATTGTTATAAATTGTGTCTTTGCAACTATCATCTTCACTTTCATATCACTATTCACCTTGTTATCACATCCTTCTTGGCTCTCGGTGATGAGACCTCACATCTTCCTAGTTGCATGGAGTCATGAGTGGAGTAGGACATCCTATCAATTACATCATCTACATTGTTTTCAATGGAATGAAATGCTTCTAATTTTTTTCACTTGTGTTCAAGTTTTACAATCCCTTTTACCAAGTTAAAATAAAAAAAACATTCAAATATGTTCCAAAATACCAAAAACATTAAAAAATGTTTCAAAAAATACAAAAAACAAATAATATTGTTTCTAAAATAAAAAATACTATAAAACTAAAAAAAATAAAACATTCAGATAATGTTTGACCAAATTTTAACAACTGGATAATAGAACTCACCAAATTCAACATTTGATGGTGCTCCTCATGATTGTTTTAGATCATCCTTCGTTAACCAATTTTCTTGCCCATGGTGTATATCTATGCTCAAGGTAAACAATCATTTACCCTTTTGTAATAAAACTTTGTTTGGGGCACACTTGGATAAAATCCGATACAGATCAAACTTCAATATGATCCAAAAAAAGTTGTTTGGAGTATCTAAGCATCACTTCACTCTTCAGTCTGACCCAATCTTCTCACATTCTAAGTTATCACTTGGGGGCATTCATATATGTTTGGTTCTTCAATGTGGAACACATTATGAGTATCATTAGATGTCATTTTTGTAAATGGTGTTGTACTGTCATGATTTTTCAATACCATGATGATGATTTTGTTTTCCTTTAGTTTGTTATTTTATTGTATTTTGTTTACTTGCATTGTAGACCAATTGCAGGAAAATTATTTACATCCTAGTTCACATATAACTTTGGTGTAGTTTCTTCTTATTCATACCGGGTTTGTTTGATATGTTTATTTGTGTTTTTCACAACATCATTCATTCATAATAAATCCTATGTAACAAAAATTATGCTCATCTTATTTACATCAAATTCTATAAAAAAATGCACAACCATAAAAAAATCAAATATATACAAATATTCAAAAAAACAAATCATAATTTATTTTTTAACAAACATTCACTTCTCACTAAAATCCTACAATTGGAAAACCTTTGAAGTGAATATTTCAAAATTTCAACACAGTCTTGATAGAGTCATACCTTTGTCTACTACCCTAGTGATCATTCCAATCTTACGACCATCACTTTCTTACCTTTGCATGATTGCTAACTCTGCTTGGGGAAAGTCACAAAATTGTTTTTCCTTCACGATAGAACTTTTCCCGGGGAAAATTCTTTCAAATAATTTACAAAATTGATACAATAAGAGTACCATGAGGTGTATCTAAGTATACTCCGCTCTTCTAGTTTTATCCTATTCTTAGGCATTTCATAATTTTAAATTCTTGGGGGAATTTGCATCTGCTTAATCCTCATTATGGCACGCATTAGGGGAATAGTTGATTGTCTTGTTTTTCAAAGTTGTGTTACATTATTGATGTTTACCTTCTTGGACCAATTTCAAGTAGTGTGATAACATCTTGGTTCCTTTATAACCCTAATGCATGCACCTACTATTCATATTGGGCTTGTTTTCCTTTTTATCTTTTCTTTGTTGTGTGTGTGTGTGTGTGTGTGTGTGTGTGTGTGTGTGTGTGTGTGTGTGTGTGTGTGTGTGTTTTACACATGTTTGGGTTACCCATCTTGATTCTTTCATAATCATGGTGAAAAATCTTTTGTGAAACAATAAAATAAAGGGTTCTCTTATATTCACACTCTCCAAATGACGCTCATGCTACGAGCACAATTCCTCCCATCCTAATTGTTCAACTTGTTTGTCTCTTTCCTATCAAGTGGTTGTCCACACAATTGAGGGGGCATTTCCTTACCATTCTACTTTTTGGGGCATCCAAATGCTTCACTTCTTTTTGCTCACTGATCTGCATGCATCTACTATCTTTAAAGAACTATTACTTCGCAATAACACTTTAAAGAGGGGAAAATGTAGACAACCTAAAAATACATACATATTTTTATCCCTCTTTTATCCAAGTAGAATTAATTAAAAATATTATCTAAGTACATATTCCTACCCTTTAGAATTAATTAATTTAATTATACTATGCCTTTGGAATTAATTAAATTAATTCCTACACCCTCTTAGCTAATATACTTAAACATTTAATTAAATAAATGGTTAATTATTCCCTCATAATTAAATACTAATTAAATTATTTATTTAACCAATTCCTCTCCTTAGTCAAATTAACTTGAACTCCACTTCTAGATTCCTAGAAATGAGGGGGCTATGGAATTGTACATGAAATTCAAATGCCGGATGTAACTTCTACTATTTCAAATGTCCATTGCCCCTGTAAATATGTAACTACCAATTGCCAAGTCTACTTGCTAACTTGGTTGATTCAACCATTAACCTGGAGCTTAGTCAATGTCAAATCCACCTTTCATGGATCTACCCTCAGCTATAAAAGCAAGCCATTTCCTTTATAAATCCATTCCTAGAGCTTTGAGAAAATTACATCCAACTTCTGCCAATTTGACATCCACATCCTTGTGAAATTTACTTGTAGCATTTGTAAATCCCTTAGGAGAGTCATATCAAAGAGTATCCACAATCCAATCTTCTACAAGATCAAACAAGTTTAACAACTTCTATGATCTTACTTGAGGTTTGCAAGAATTACAGTGAAGGTATATTCGGTTTTTTATTTCTTTATCTTCTTTTGTCTGTTAATTTCCCTTGTATACACCTTCATGTAAATTTACCACCACAGGACAATGAATATGACAAGGAGATCACACTAGATGCAGTGATAAATGGTTGGTTGGTGAGTACATTCTTATTGACATAGGTACAAAGGTCAATGTTTTGACATTGGATGCTTGGAACCCGATGGGGAGGGAACCATTACAGCCATCCTCTAATGTGTTGTACATGGAAAAAAAAATAAGGGAAATTCCTATTGGGGCGATAAAGGATGCTTCAATCACTATTTAATGAGAAAAATTTATAGGTGATTTCTAAGTATTGGAACTTACTGAGGTAGATAATTTCCCTGCACTACTTGGACTTCCTTGATGTTATACTAATAATGCAAATTTGTGCTTCAACAAAAGATATATTAGTTTTGAGAAAAATGAGGAATGTGTTGTCATACCCTTGGATAATGTGAAGATTGCACCTTACACAAATCCTATCAATGAAGACGAGCTTAACAAATTTCACACACATATAATGCATGTTCCAGAAAACATGGAACCATAAAAAATGCGTAGTTCACTAGGAATACGTGCAATCTATTGGTGATACTACCAAAATTTCTTATGACAATTAGGCCTATGGGACTTATGTGATGATAAGTCATGAGGTCAGGGGAAGAGTTACCAGGATTATTAGGTCGTGCATGATTAGGTGCTTGGGAAAGACTTAGTTACCAAGTTATAATGGAGAAGAGAAACTTGACTCTTTCTTATGCACGATGGAATACCAATGGAAAAACAAGGGAGATAAATTGAACACGATGGCCTACACATTATATAGGACAATGGTGCAATGGTGGGAAACACATAGGGACAACCTCTTAGGTTGGCACGATGTAAGTGTAGCCTTTCTAACAATGTTTACTTGGAGCAATGTTACCTCACCAGTACATGGTTATGATGGGAAGAATCCTATTTTGGTACACGTCCATAATTGTAAGAGATAATGGGTGCAAGGAAAAGAAGCTATCCCAATATCCCTTTGGGTACAAAAGTTCTACTCTACTCTATGAGGATTCACTTGTGCTTGATATGTAAATGCCGAGTAAAAGCAAGAAACTACAAGATGATGCGACATGAAAGAAGGTATTGCTCATACTTTTGACTATTTTTACACTAAACTAAAAGTACATGAGGCCTTAAAAATCATGCATGGGAGATAACACAAAGGTAGGAGAACTTATGATTCAGTTTGTTAGGATAACTTTAGACTGAGGCATGCTAGGATGTGAAGGAAAAATAAAAAACATTGTTAGGGTGTATATGGAAAGAGAAGCAAAAAGGAAAATTGGTCTACCTCATAGATGATGAGGAAGTTGCAGATTTAGATATCAAGCACATAGAGGGTGCATGTGAGGTATTGGATTGCATAGATGAGTAGGTGCGCATGTACCATATGTTCCTATAAAGACTAAAAAGGTGAATATAAGGATTGAGGATAAGATTAAGAAGGTTGTTATTGGGGCTTATTGGTCAGAATCAGAGGTGTTGAATATCACTGAGCTATTGCATGAATTATAGGATTTATTCCCAAGGGTATATCATGAGTTGAAGGGTGTTCACCCTTCATTGTGAGAGATGAAGATTAAGCTGAAGGATGAGACACATCCAGTTAGGCAGAGGCCCTTACAGGATGAATCTAAAATTGCATGTGAAGGTAAAGGATGAGATTGAACAAATGCTTAAAATTCATGGATCATTAAGCCTATTGAAGAATCTAAATGGATCAATCCATGGTGATTATTATAAAGAAGGATGAGCAGATAAGGATTTTTTTTGACTGCATGGTACTCAATGTTTCATGCATAATAGATCCTTCTCCTACACCATTCACAGAAGAGATCTTAGAAGGTGTAGTAGGGAAAAAAATTGATTCATTCACAAATGGAATATTAGGGTACCATCAAGTACACATTGTGCACGAGCATTAGGAGAAGACCACCTTGAAAATTGAATAGGGAAGTTTTACATACACTGTCATGATGTTTGGATTGAAGAATGCACCAACGATGTTCTTACACATTGTTGTTTAGGCATTCTATGACTTCATTCATAAGTTTTTATAGGTTTACTTGGATGATTAGACTATTTATGGGCCAATGAAATATCATTATGATAAATTGAGGCTAATTTTTGAAAGGTGTAGGTAGTTAAGTATCTCTTTGAATATCAAGAAGTGTATATTTTCCACCCCATTTGGCGCATTTCTAAGGCACATTATCTGGAAAGACAGATTGTTGGTAGATACAACTAAAGATTGTAGTGATTTTGGGGTTAGAAGAACCAACCAATCAGAGTGAAGTATGTGATTTCTTGGGGTACACTGGTTAGTATAGAAAATTCATTAAGGGTTATGCAAATATTATCACACCTTTGGATTAGTTGCTGAAGGCTAAAGGAAAATTTTATTGGGGGGATGAAAAACAACATGTTTTTGAGACCTTGATGGAAAGAATGACTAATGCGCCCATTTTGTATTTTCCTTCTTGGAACAAGCCTTTCCATGTACATGTGGATGCCTCTCACGTGGCCATTGGAGTAATTTTGGTGTAACAAGGAGAAGGAAACACGAATCATCCCATATGCTTTACAAGTAGGAAATTGACATCAGATGAGTAGAACTATACAACTACAGAGCGCGAAGCATTATCCATGATCTACATGCTTCACAAGTTTAGATATTACTAATTAGACACACCCTTTATCTTTTATACATATCATATGACATTGAAGTACTTGGTCAACAAATTGTTGCAAGGGTGCATATTCCGGGGGATACATATTTTTCAGGAATTTGACTTCACGGTCATAATAAAGATAGGAAAAAATAACCTGGGACCTGACCACTTGTCAAGGATCAACTCTGTTGAGTATGTGTATTGTGCAGAGCATTGAGGATACTATACATGATGCACAATTGTTCATGTTAAACCACACACCATTTGATTTGGAAGATATTACAGTCTTTTTGTGCACTGGACTAGTGCATGAGGGTATGAAAACTTTGGAAAAGAAGTAGCTTATTATTAGTGTTATGCCCTATCAGTTGATTAGAGGATATCCATATAAAATGGGAAGAGACAAGGTCTTGTGCAAAGATGTGTTCGGAGCATGAGCATGACGCTACTATGGAGGAAGCTCGTGGAAGAATAACAAGAGGTCATTATGTAGGTGATGCCACAATGCGTAAGATCCTTTTAGCAGGTCTATGGTGGGAGACATTATACAAGGACACTAAGGATTTTATCAAAGTATTTGATCACTCCCAAAGAATTGGAAATCTTGGGAATAGAGATGAAATGTCGTTAAGGTCCATTGTGAGAGTAGAACCATTTGAAAAGTGGGCAATTGATTTTGTAGGACCTATTGTACCACCTACACACATGACAAGTGTGCACTATATCATCACATGTACTAATTATTTGATAAGGTGGGTAGAGGCTATGCCTACAAAAGATTGCACAACATCAACATCAGCTAGGTTTCTTTGGGAAAACATCATTTGTAGGTATGGATGCCCATTTAGATTTACAAGTGATAGGGGACTCATTTCTTGAATGAGACTATTAGACTTTTGTTGAAATTTTTTATAGTGGCACACCATAAGACTACCCCTTATCACCCCTAGGCTAATGGAATTGTTAAGGATTTCAACAAGATCTTGGGTCAAACACTAGCGAAGTTATGTGATGTTGAAAGAAAATATTGGGATGATAAGGTATTAGTTATACTTTGGGCATATAGAAATACCTATAGATGGTTGAATAAGGCCATGCCTTTTTTATTGGTGTTTAGTGAAAATGTTGTATTACCTATTAACTTTCTATTGCCATCCATGGGTATTGAATGCACAAGAGGATTAGATGATGCACATGCAGTTGATGAGTGCATTGAAAAATTGATGCAATTGGATGAGCAATGCACCATTGCGTGTTGGAGTCAAAATATCGAGAAGATAAGACAAAAGGTATGACATGAGAGGAATATAAAGAAAAATTCCTTTGTTATGGGAAAAATTGTATTCCTATATGATTCCAAGTTTGTGCGCCATCTAGGAAAATGGAAAGTTCATTGGCTGGGACCCTTTGTAGTGACTAAGATACTGGAATCATGCACATATCAATTACAGGTGTTGGATGACACCATGTTTCTTGGTTACTTCAATGGGAGTAGGATGAAACCCTATAATCAATATGCTTATTTTATGTTTGTAATAAGGCAATCTTTCCACTTAGATTAGATTTCCTTTTCTATTAGGTTTTGCTTGGTTTTTTGTAATAGGCGTGTTCGCATGCAAGAGCTGATTCCTATCTGTTAAGTTGATGCATAGAGGACCACACATCCTTTTATTGTGGGGTGAAATTAGTGCAAGTTCATGTAAGAGAATGTGATTCTGGTACATCTTATGAAGTTGTTTTAGGAGTGCGTGTTCGTATAAAACATGTGCATGACAGAGGGATATGTTGGTATGTGGAATGGTATGGTGTTTAATGGATAACATGGGGATACATAAAAGGAAGTATCTTAGGTGCTTATGTATGATGGTATTTGAAGGTGATGGATATTTATTAGATTGGAATCCACACAAAAAATATGGTCATATAGTATAACGCGAGGGAGGAAACAACATGATAGACTACTTGGTAGAAGGCACAAAGGAAGATGAGGTGTAGTGCAAAGAGAGGCATGGAATGATGACTCTAGCATGGGAAGTATTTTCATGCTAGAAGGTTATGAATGATGTGTGTGGAAGGGAAGAGAGTGGAGGAAATCAAAAATTTCCTTTAAATCAAAAAAGTACTTTAAAACAAAAAGTGAGGGAAAAGCTAAAAAGTGTTTTAAAGACAAAAAGTGGTTATCGGTGGGGTAATTAAGTGTGGAAAAGATATAAATAGGGGAAAAATGAGTTTATTATTACCTTGCATTCAAAGATATTTGTGTGATTGAAGAGCTGAGTAACTAAGTGTGAAGAGTGCATTGCAAACAGTGAAGTGAAGACGAACCAAAGCACAACAAAGTGTAAAAGGCCATTTATTTGAGAGCTCCTTCATGAAAGAGGAAGTGGTAGCTTGGGGAAAAGGTGTGATAACACAAATAAGTAAAATTTGTGGTTCACAGAGCTAAGGTTTGTAGAGCTAGGGTTCTCAACCAAGTAGTTTTTGGTTGCTCAAACTTACACCCATGTTTTGTATTTGGAAGAATCGAGTCGTTGAGTCAAAAGTGGGAGTATCTCCAAGTTATGAGACCTTGCACGCTTGAGACAAACCTCAAAAAGGCCAGTTACTCTACCTATTTCTAATAATAATACTACTCCTAATGCTAAAAATGGAAATCTCAGCTAAGAAAGCCAAGGGACCAGGGATAGGAGGATAACATAAATGGAAAACTAAGCTAAGGGGAGGTGATAGCACCAGAAAAGTGGGATGAACACTATCTGTTCTTAGTGAAAACAAAATACAAATCATAAAGGGAGGCTAGGCACATGCAACACAAACTAGGATGCATTCAAATGATCAATTTCATGAGACACAACAAGAAAATAGAGTTACAAGAGATTTAAAATGACACAAAAAATATACAATGCAAAATGAAGTCAAGAAAGAAGAATATAAACTCATTAAGGTAGAGAATAGCCACAAAACGATGCTTCTATTACTTCCAGGTATGTACAATCAATTACAATAGTGTATGAAGGCTGATATCTGCATGCACAAACCTAATTTAGAGGTTTGCGACTCAAAATGTAAAGATATGGAGTCTGTAGCAAAAACTGAGGATCCAAAATGTGTAAACCTTTACAATGAGCCTTGGTCTTACATTTATAGATGAATCGATCAGAGAAAATATGAGGGAAAAACCGATTTAAAAACTCAACCACCAACAATGAATGCTTGTAAATACTCCTATAGATATGTAAAATATGCTTCCCCATGTCTATTTTGCATGTAGGAGAAGGAAGGAGGCGAGATCCATATCAAATCGGGTGGTTGGAGCAATTAGATCTGCTCATTAATGGCTAAAAAGATGTTATCCCATTTATCACCTACCAAATCCCACTGAAATTTGAATTTACTATCCTGCACTGTAGCCCACATCAGCCACTTTTGAATGAGACCCGACACATGTGTGTCAGAACTCAGAAGTAGGAGTTATGGCTATCAGAAGTCTACATGTCACTCTGACACGTGGTGCGTGTTGATTGATTTGAAGGACCGTCTAACTGAGTACTCACTTTGTTGTTTTCTGCCATGTGTAAATCAATTATTTGTCTCTAGGATTTGGTGCCTAGCTGACGTGCTTTGATTGGTTGCATGTAACACAATCAATGTCTAATAGATACCATATGGCATAGAAGAGTGCATAAGAAGGTGCAAGGGTACACATGCTAAAGATGAGGACGTAGAAGGAAAACATAGGGAAATGGCGTGTGAAGGAAACACACATAGATGGAAAGGGATAAATACCTATTAGAGGAATGTACGAAATAGGTGTAATCATTACAAAATGATGTGCGTGGGCATGTGAGAATATCAAGGACTTAGCTAGTTTTAGGAAGCAAGTCAAGGGCGCACGCATAGGGGAAAATGGAACAAAGAGGAAAAGGAAAAGGAAAGGATGGAAGATAGAGAGTAGAATCAAAGCATGCATGAGCACACAAAGAATTATCATCGAGGAAACATGTTAAAGAAAAAATGAAGTGTGCACAACTTGCAATGTAGAACATTTATATTTAGAATGGGGATGTAAGTTGTCCAAATAACTAGGGGAGTTATTTGGATAACAGTTTTGGCAAATTTTGGGGCCATCTGTCTGCTAGATGAAGGAGATCAGTAGCCTAGAGTATCCATTGGGCATGGAATCTGCTATGTGATTAGGAAATTATGATCGGTGACCTTGAAGAACTACCCCTGAGCTCACTTAATGAATCATTTATAAACTCTGTTCTGAACCCTCCTGAACTGTTTAAGACTACTAGAAGATGATTGGCGTCTTGAAAGCAACAAAAAAGTGCACGCAGGAAACACGTGAGAAGAAAGATCTATGTACAACAAGGAAATGTGCATGTGACACACTTGGAGGAATTGAAACTATTCTAATATATACAAAATGATGCAAAAAACTTAATGAAAGGGTTTGAGATAAATCCCATTGACTGGAATTGATAACGTGCCTCCATAAAGGTGAGATAACTCGAAAGACACTAAAATCAGGTCACACTCCCCTTTGGTCCCTCGACAAATAAGCACCCTTTATTACATTTACCTAGCCATGACCCCCCTTCACCCCACTAATATTAATTTAATTAATCTAATTAAATTAATTCATTATCCTCACTATATTTATTATTTAAATATTATTTAAATAATATCCACACATACAGTTCACTTAGACACCTCACCAAGCCAACTCAACCTAAGACCTATTCTTAGTAAGTTGCCATAACTAACTAAGACTTACCCAAACCCTAAAAATCAATGCCTACATTCCCTCTAACCACATTCCTGCATGCTCACAAGAAGCTCCCAGTCTAATCCATGGGATAATGACACGAGATCCAAGGAAATCAAGAGGATCTCCCTAGTTTAGTAAACCTAGGAAATCTTACCTTGACCGATGTCGGTTACCCCTAACCGTCACCGGTTAAGCTGGACCGCCATCGGTTACCCCTTTTAACCCCTAAAATACCTTATTCTCAAGGTTGGAAAACATTGAGAGAAGGTTGATGAGTAAGAACACATCTCAGAGAGATAACGCATCTTCAGAGAGAAAATTCCAGTGAAAAACTCACATGCAAGGAAGGAGATTGAGCATCTTCTCCTGCACAGCCATCCCAGCCATGATCTGATCTATCCAAGCAAAGAGGAGTGTACATGCAGCCCATGCAGAAGCTTTTCTTCAGTTGGTGATCACTTGCAGCCTTCAAACCCCTCATCAGCACCTCCATCCCTCACACACAGGCATTCAGGACCGGAATCCAAGTAAGTATAACATCATACTTTCTTGGTTTATTTCATTTCATCATCATTTTATCATCCATTGTTTATTTTCCCCCTATTGACCTTCTCCAACATTTTCACCTCCATATACCCATTAAAACCTCACCAAATCCTACTCCAGTAACCCAATATTTCACCCCGACTCACCAAAGTCCTTTGTGCAATCACAAAGGAGACCACAAGCTTGTTCTGTGATATTTCCAGATCTCACAGTAACTGGCACCGGTTACACCTAACCGTTGTTGATCACCCCTGACCGACACCGGTCTCTGTATTTTCCCACACAACCTAGAACAGAGACCTACCCACCAAATTTCATCTTACCCTCATTCACCTGTGATCTATCTGTGACCTCTGTCAAACCTGCAGAACCCAGAACCAATCATTTGACCTTTGGATTCTATTCTAGCTTAGCCTGTTAGATTAGATCTATTTCTTATTGTGTTTTTAAGTGAGATACCTAAATCATTTCAAACTACAATAGGATTTACTTTGTTTACAACATTAAATTGTTTAAAATAGTGGACTGACAGCCATCTAGGAAGTATCACACTTCCCGGATCTAGCATACGCTAGGCAGTTCACTGCCCATATTGTTTAATTCCTTCTGGTGGTCTTGCTTTGCATTACAGGTAGTTCCTCCTAGCCAAAAGGAAGCTCTCATGATCAGCTGTGGATTCGGAAGTCATACACGTGCAACAACCCATCAACCAACATTTGAACAGGTATTCCTCCTATGCCCGTTACCCTATCTGTTTCATCAACACTTCAAAGAAACGATCTAAGAATCAGGTGAAACATTTTGGCACGCCCGGTGGGACCCATCTAGGGTTCCTTGCATTTCATTCATTCCTAGAAAAAAATTGTGTGTTTGTTTCCCTTCTGAAAAGTGTACACACTAATTTTCTTCTTTGGTAACCCACCTCTTCTTTCTATTTGCTCTAAAGGAAACTTTTTCTTTTGGTGTAATTAAAAAGAACCATTTCTTCATGTTTTCTGCATTGTAGTGAAAGAGCATCCCTCTTCCTCTTCATCTTATTGTGTCATCCAATTTCACATTTTCGATTTGGGTTTAAAAATAAGTGCATTCCATTCTGATTTATTGCATTAGCTCACATTAATTGAGGGCAACCTATATGCTGGAAGTCATGCCCAGCTGATGGTTGACAAACGAATCGTAGAAAAGCACTTCTATCCTTTTCTCTTTCTCTGAGTCTTACCAAACATCACAAAAATTCAAAATACATACATTCTTAAACAACATCCTACCTGGAAGAAGCTGTAGGTGATCACACGATCATGACACAGTGGGCACCAGCTCACTGCTCTGTCGAGTCATACTTCAGAGCGAAGCCTGCCCCCACCATAACATACCTGAAACCTCACCTTTTAGATCTCCTTCTTTGTAGGAAGCCATCCTCACCAAAAACTCTATTTCACAATTCATGTGTCAGTCCCTAAATAGCATAAGCTAAACAAACATAATAGAAAAGGAACTCCTAGGATCACATTTTCTTAGTGTTTTTGCTTGGCTTGTGTTTTGAGGTGAGAGATCACGTTCGTCATTTTTTTTGTTCATCCTTGCACGCTCCTCATCACAGCTGGTGTATTCCGGCTTCACCTGAGTGTGCCTGGGCCATATCATCATCATTCTCAGAATTCTGGGTCTGATTCTACATCATATTTTAATTCACAACCACTTTCTTTCATCACTGTTTCAATTTCACAGTAACCGTCGTCGGTTACCTCTGACCGCCATCGGTTATATCCAACCGACGTCAGTTCCAGGTCCTTTTGCTAACCTACTCAAAAGGACATTTTACTTCACTTTCTTCCACTTTTCACAGTCCTGTCACTGTCATTATTCCCATTGGCATTTCAAACATCTTCAGATTTGGCATACCTGTCAGATTTTACCTTCTGCCTCACTGTTTACTCACTGTCATTTTCTACAGTAACCGGCAGCGGTTACCCCTGACTGGCATCAGTTTTCCCTAACCGACATTGGTTATCCTATTTCACATTCCAGCCACCATTTGGTACTTAATCCACTTTTTGTCACCAGATTCACCTGTTCCTTGCTATTCTCTTTGTGTCATTTACAAGAGAAGCACAGCCCTACCTGATTAGTACTGGTTCACATGGTGCTGACCCAAAGACAAGCAAAGCACACTCGTATTTCACGCCAGTTGTCAACCACTCCCACCTAGTCCTTCACCACCTTCCATTTTATCACCAGCCATGGATCCCATCCATCCTATTACTATCGCTACCAGAGATGAGGAGTTTGCACGACTCCTTGACCAAAACCCTGCCGCCTTGTAGTTTTACCTTTCCCACTCGTCCACTTGAGATGCCTCGGGTCAGTTGATATATGGCATGCCCATATCTATCCCCCCGACTCTCGCACCCACTCCTGCATCAGCCCCATCTGGCTCCGTGCTGCCCGCATCCACCTTACCCCCAGTCGTTTTGCAGTTAGGTCCTATACCCGCTATGACTGTTGCGTCTGCTACCTCTATGGCACCCATTACATCCACCGTACCCTCGACAACTACCCCAAACACAACCTCATCCACCCCTAATGTCTCACACATACCCGTAGCTACATTACCACCTCCAGTGTCAGTGACCCCTACCCCATTTCAAAACGTGGTTCTTTCTATTCCACAATCATTAGCCCCTATTGCCACTAGGGTTACCACGACCCTTCCACCCCCATATACATACTATCAACAACCTCCCATTTCATCCATTATACATTCTAGGTACGTACCCCTATGTCACTACCTTCTTCTCCACCACCCTACATGGCAGCCCCATACACTGGAGTGCCACCCCCATTATATGCCCAAAACCAACCCTCTCATGCTACGGGAGGCATCCAATCATCACAACCCACCAACGACCTAATTAAATTGATGTTGGACAAGATGCAGACATTGGAGGCATCGGTTTCCAGCTCCCGCAACACTCTCACCTATGACGAGATTTGTACAACGAGCCTATTCACCCATCCATTCCTATCCGTTCATACCCTGTGCATTGGGAAATGCCTAAATTCAATCATTTCAATAGCAAAGAAGACCCACAACAACATTTGTTGTCATTCAAACACGGGTGTTATCTGATCGCTCATGATGATGCCTTGCTTTTGAGAACCTTTCCCATGTCCCTCACTGGACCTGCATTAGATTGGTATAGTGGGTTACCTAAACACTCTATATTCTCATTCAATCAGGTAGCCCAAGCCTTCTTGGATCATTTCTCTATCAATATCGTCAAGAAGGTTACCATGACCGATCTATATTCCACACGTCAGTATGAGGATGAATCTATCACAGATTTTGTCACTCGCTGGCGCAGCCTGATCAATCAACTTACCTTCCAACTGCCACAAACTAGAACTCATCGAGCTCTTCACATGGGCTTGTGCTAGACATATCTCCCCGACCTTGCAGGTCCAAACCTTCCAAACATTTGATGAGGCATTCACTATGGCACGAAAGTTAGAGATTCAGGCCATCGAAGAGAAGAAAATCCAGTTATGCAATAAGAATTTGGCATTCAAGTCGAATGATACCTCTTCTTCTTCCAAACCACAAACCAATTATTCAAAAGCTAAGGGCACCACTAACGCAGTGGTACTCAAGGCTGGCCTAGCTCATCCATCAAATCAGGCTACACCCTCATCTAATCTCTCACCTATCCAAGACTTTTCAATTCAGACGAGAGCAATGAAAATATACCCCAATTGGGGAACCTTACTCTTCTATCTTAGAAAATCTTATCAAAGCTAGAGCCATCACCCTTCCACCTATAAAACCACACACTGGTTTTGACCCTGCTCGCCCCATGCCCGCATGGTATAAAGAACATGATTTCTGTAACTATCATAGAGTAAAGGGTCATAGTGACGGCAACTGCATCACTTTCAAAAATATTGTCCAAGAAATGCTTGAGAAAGGTGAGTTAACTGTGGATAATCCCAATGCCACCCCCAACCAAAATCTACAAATCTTCAAAAAACCATTTCCCAACCATGCCCCTTCATCCAATCAAACTAGTGAGACATCAACTCATGATACCCATACCCGCGAGGTTCACGCTATCTTTAATGAGGTACCTGTCACCTCCCAATTACCCCATATTCCTTCCATAGAGGAGATCCTAGCCTGAAATCCTCCTTCCACATTGGAACCAACCTCCCATGTTCCTTCACCAATAGAGGAACACCTTTCATCTCCTTCATCACCAATGGAGGGGTCTTCTACTAACATTGAGCCCATCTCACCCCTGGCTTCACCACTTAGAGAACCTTTACCTACAGTACCTCCTCCACCCATAGAGGAGCACCCAGTACCTCCTCCACCCATAGAGGAGCACCCATTATCTCCTCCACCCATAGAGGAGTGCCCATTTGTTCCTCCACTTATAGAGGAGCTCCCATCATCTCCTCCACCTATCATAGACCCAGTTGAGATACCTTTGCCTCTTGGAAAGCATTCTCCATCAACTACCCATAATCCCACCAGACCTACTTTTGGCTCTCTTACCCACGGAAGCTGAAGCTAGCCAATTCCCCATCTCTAAGACACATTTTACGGGAATTTCCATTAGGTCCTCACCAACTCCACCTACAAGACGTGTCATTCTCATGTTTGGCCAATCATTTAGATTATGTGGATAGGGATTTACTATGGGGGCACCTCTTACTCCCCGTCTCAACACAGATGCAGAGATCCCTCGCTGATACCTCCACTATCTACCCAAACACATTTCAACCAATCAAACCAAACACAACCACCTCTGTTGCAACCCCTTCCACGATACCTGTTAGCACTCAAACCACACCCTTACCCATAACCTAACCTACATCTAAACCCAAACCCACACCTACAATATTTGCCTCAACTAAACCTATTACCACTTTAGGGGTCACCCTGACCACTAGCCTTACTCATCCACCTATTAAACTGGATTTAGCTACATCCTCCAATGTCAATACCACACCTACTCTGACACCAAAACCAAAGAAACAAACTCATTGACCTCATACCTCAACTGCACCAATCACACCCGCACTTGTCCCATCTGTCTTAAGACCTCAACTGCCCAACATGGTCAAGCAACCTTCACCCATCCATAAACCAATAACACAACAACCCATTCCTTCCTCACAAACCTCTAACCTACCTAGGCACACAACATGACTTACACCCGCACCTACAGTCTTTTACCACCAATACCTCCAATACCCTCAACTATTGCTTCACTACCCACTACACTTCAGTCATTTTCCCTCACACCCCAAGCATGACCCGCATCATCTACCTTCACAGCACCCCCGTTATCCCCGTGGGTAACTCACCCTCTTCCTCCATCTACTTTTCCTTCTAGACCTCGTACACCCACATCACCTTTACCCAAGAAGGTGTAACCCAAAAAAAAACCCCACTACCCCACAATAAGGTAGTCAAAACAACCACACACCCTCCTACCCATCCATCTACTGTACCCCTACCCAAACAAACACGACCGATACCTAAAACCACACTGGCACCTAAAACTGTAACTCGACCCATTCCTACTCTTCCAAAAATAGTTCCTCGACAATCAACCACACCTACACCCAAACCCACATTCACTTCCCATTGTGATCCACTAGCAGGGTCCTATGCCAAAATTTTAACCAACCTCCTTGAGACTTCTGTTATCACATTACCGCCACTCCGACCTTATGACCCCCTCAAACCCAAGCCAAAAGGGTTTGACGATACTAAAATTTGCACATACCATCGTGTGCCAGGGCATGATGTGGAGAACTGCAAGGCCTTGAAAACCATCCTTATCCAATTGTGTCCACCAAAAACCAACTTTGATGATGATGAACTTCTTGACGAGGATCCTTCTTCACTGACACCCATTCCCACACTGCCCACTCAACAACCACAACCTCCACCCTCACAGCCCCTAGATCCACCCCCAAGAGTTTGAAATTAACATGGTTGGCATCAAGAGAACTTGCCATGCCACCACCCCAATGTTGTTGCACCTAGCTCACCTCACAAGGCTTTTCTCCTCCAGTAGGTTTTTTCCCTTCATGTCGTTACACCACTCACCCTACACCCTCCATTTTCTAACTCCCCTCAAATCAACATGATACACGTCACTACACATGCGTAGAAGGGAAAAGAAAAGGCAACTGACCTACTAACCAATCCTATACCCAACATACCATCTGCACCCATACCTAAAATAACTATTTGTGGCCCCACGTACCCCATTTCTAATGGCGTCACACATCGCACCATGCTCAAACAATTACACCAAATCCCCTCAAAATTTCCTTATATGACCTCATCCAAACCTGTGGAATCCCATTGTCAAGCTCTCATTGGAGGTTCTTCAATCTATTGAGGTTTTACCCAATGACCCTACATCTGTAGCCTCCATTATCACACCCCATCATGTAGCTTCTCTCACCAATTACCACCTTCATCCTCACCCCACCTTGTTCACCAAGTGGCCTCCCTTAGCTTCTCAAAGGAAGAGATCGTGCCACACCAAAATGATGACCTAGACCCAACCCTCTTCATCTCCATCCACATTGATGACATACGGGTACGCCATGTGATGATTGATGGAGGTGCTACCATTAACATCATTTCATCCCATGTATTTTCTCAAATGCGCATACATGACAATTGCATGCATAAACATCTGGTCATGTTGCGTTCATTCAATGACGCTATCACCTCCACACTAGGCACTGTCATTCTTCATGTTCGCGTGGGCCCCCGTACTGTTCCAGAATTGTTTTACATTTTGGAGGGGGAATTCCAATATAACTTTTTGCTTGGTAGACCCTGGATCCGTGTCATGGGTTGCGTTCCTTCCACTTTGCATCGTTGTGTAAAGTTTGAACATGAAGGACACACTTATACCATTTCGAATGACCCATCACCTTTCAAAATGTGCAACATGCTTTACTCGACCCAATGATGTGCTCATACTTGTCAAGTCATCTACCTCCGTAACCACTACCACTTCACCTTCACCTCCACCTACCAGTACAACCGCTACTTTCACCGCACATACCTCCTGCATTCCTACCATTGCTATAACCTCCATGGCTGACCCATTAGCTTCCCAATCCTTTAACTCCACCTCAGCAATGAGCCTATTCACCCATCCATTCCTGTGACTAATTTCATTGTAGAAAAGTCAATTGTGCAATGTCTTTAGGGTCTTATGTTCATCACCCCCTCCAAGGTATGATCTACTCGGTATGATCCTACCCAATCAGGTGGCTCTATTGCCCCCTCTTATCTTTTAACCATCTTTGTTTACGTTTTGATTACCTTATATAGGACTTGGTCCTCGACGCTTACCTTTTAGGTAATCCTCCCCTTTCGCCATAATCACATTCACCTACATCATTTTACCTATAATCTACCTACACCTATTAAACCTAAACCCACAACATGCCCAAAAACCTACCAACTCATTTTCATATTCTTCCCTAACTCATGGGAGAACTACATCGGCCTGAGGTCCCTTTTTCACCGGGACTATGTAGGCAACACTCTGAGGGCATGGGGCCCTTGGAGGTTAGCTCGTCCATTTTCTACCCTAAAACAATTCATTAACCATGCCTAACTCACCATTTACATCACATTTCACTTAGTTCCCCTTTTATAACAAAATTGGAAATTAAGCCACATACATAACAAGTTGCTTACCACAACATACATTTATTACACCTACCATTTCTCTATTATCACTATGCATAGATTATACCACATCTCACATATGACCCATAGTATCATTCATTGCCAAAATAATGAATCATAACTAAAACCTGACTCGACCATGCCTAACCTAACCTGACTCAACCATGCCTAACCAAAACCAAACATGACTCTATCCATGCCTAAACCAACCTGACTCGACCATGCCTAACCAAACCTGACTCAACCATGCCTAACCAAACCTGAATCGATCCATGCCTAACCAAACCTGAATCGATCCATGCCTAAACCAACCTAACTCCATCATGCCTAACTCACCTAATTTCCACCCATATCAAAGTAACAAATCCATATCTCATCTAACACAAGCCATAAACCAATGTCTCATAAACACATCAACAAATCACCACCTTACCTTACCTTACCTTTCCTGACCTCATCACTTCCTACCTCCATTTTTCCTCCTTTGGGGAATTCTTATTCTTTTACCCCTACCTTGGCCTTACCCATGCTGTGACCTAGATATTTAGACCTGGACCATCGCTAGTGACATTTGACCTCATGTGTTCGCTATACCTTGTGGCACTGTTACCTGTGTTGATTGATCTAATTACCTTACCTAGCCTATTACCATGACCATTTATCCTGACCCTACCTTTGGTGTACCAGAACATACCTAAATGTTCCTACACCTAACCTATGTTGTGTTTCTTGGTCATATCCTATACCTTGGATACCGGATTCACTTCAACCTTGTCTGGATAAACTTATCGACTTTATACGATGTAGAGTTTGCCTGCTCTTCAACCTGGTAGC
Organism: Taxus chinensis; assembly: GCA_019776745.2. Taxonomy (NCBI): domain Eukaryota; kingdom Viridiplantae; phylum Streptophyta; class Pinopsida; order Cupressales; family Taxaceae; genus Taxus; species Taxus chinensis. The sequence continues at coordinate 720,581,189 of CM034154.1, forward strand.
ATGCTGCAATTTATACATGTGTGTGCATTTGACCATTACTACCTTTGACCCTGACCCATTACCTAGATTTCCCAAGTATACCTTTCACCCTTTTCCTCTGTGCCCACCTGCCTTTTCCTCACATTTACCTATTATCAAACCACTCCCCGCTTCAGCTTGGTGCCTCATCAGTTCTTGGTTTGAGGGGGATCACCTTCACCCACACATGGGGCAACCAAATCTTATTTTTTGTTAGCGTTTCTTACCAATACAAGCTACGCAACAAAAACGGGCAAAATTTAGACACTAAAATCAGGTCACACTCCCCTTTGGTCCCTCGACAAATAAGCACTCTTTATTACATTTACCTAGCCATGACCCCCTTCACCCCACTAATATTAATTTAATCAATATAATTAAATTAATTCATTATCCTCACTATATTTATTATTTAAATATCTTATTTAAATAATATCCACACATACAGTTCACTTAGACACCTCACCAAGCCAACTCAACCTAAGACCTATTCTTAGTAAGTTGCCATAACTAACTAAGACTTACCCAAACCCTAAAAATCAATGCCTACATTCCCTCTAACCACATCCCCACATGCTCACAAGAAACTCCTAGTATAATCCATAGGATAATGACACGAGATCCAAGGAAATAAAGAGGATCTCTCTAGTTTAGTAAACCTAGGAAATCCCGCCTTGACCGACGTCGGTTACTCCTAACCATCACCGGTTAAGCCGGAACGCCGTCGGTTACCCCTTTTAACCCCTAAACTATCATATTCTCAAGGTTGGAAAACATTGAGAGAAGGTTGACGAGAAAGAACACATCTCAGAGAGATAACACATCTTCAGAGAGAAAATTCCAGTGAAAAACTCACATGTAAGGAAGGAGATTGAGCATCTTATCCTACACAGCCATCCCAGCCATGATTTGATCTATCCAAGCAAAGAGGAGTGTACATGCAGCCCATGCAAAATTTTTTTTTTTTAGTTGGTGATCACTTGTAGTCTTCAAACCCCTCATAAGCACCTCCATCCCTCACACACAGGCATTCAGGACCAGAATCTAAGTAAGTATAACATCATACTTTCTTGGTTTATTTCATTTTATCATCATTTTATCATCTATTGTTTACTTTTCTCTCTATTGAGCTTCTCCAACATTTTCACCTCCATATACCCATTAAAACCTCACTAAATCCTTCTCCAGTAACCCAATATTTCATCTCGACTCATCAAAGTTCTTTGTGCAATCACAAAGGAGACCACAACGTGTTTTGTGATATTTCCAGATCTCACAGTAACTGGCACCGGTTACACCTAACCACTGTCGATCACCCCTGACCAACACCAGTCTCTTTATTTGCCCACACAACCTAGAATAGAGACCTACCCACCAAATTTCATCTTACCCTCATTCACCTGTGATCTATTTGTGACCTCTGTCAAACCTACAGAACCCAAAACCAATCATTTGACCTTTGGATTCTATTCTAGCTTAGCCTGTTAGACTAGATCTATTTCTTATTGTGTTTTTAAGTGAGATACCTAAACCATTTCAAATTACAATAGGATTTACTTTGTTTACAACATTAAATTGTTTAAAATAGTGGACTGATAGCCATCTAGGAAGTATTAAACTTCTCGGATCTAGCATACGCTAGGCAGTTCACTGCCCATATTGTTTAATTCCTTCTGGTAGTATTGCTTTGCATTATAGGTAGTTCCTCCTAGCCAAAAGGAAGCTCTCACGATCAGATGTGGATTCGGAATTCATACACACACAACAACCCATCAACCAACATTTGAATAGGTATTCCTCCTACACCCGTTACCCTATCTGTTTCATCAATGCTTCAAAGAAACAATCTAAGAATCAGGTGAAACACTAAGTCCCCAAATTTGAAAGCTTGAGGCCTAGCCTTTATGTTAAACCAATTCTTTGTAGATTGTTGATGTTGTTTTAGCTTAATCATGACAACATTCCTTAATTCTTCAAGTTCAACCAACTTTTCCATTTTAATTTATCTCTGATCTGTACCCTTAAACTCTAACTGATGGGTAATCTCTAATGAATGCAATTCAAGAGATAAAGGAATTATAGCTTCCTTACCATAGACAAGCTTGTAGGGTGAAGTACTTATTACCTTCTTCACTATGAATTTTGTCTACCCAGAGTGTGTGTGAGGTCTTTGGATGCCACTAATTTTGGCTGATATTAGTTGTCTGCTTTATGATTCTGATTAGGTTCTTGTTTGTTGATTCTGTTAGACTGTTTCTTTGGGGGTAATAGTTGGAATAATTCTTCAAATATATGCCCAGATTAAGTTCCCAACCAATGATTCTGGTACCAAGAAATGCTTTCGCATTATCTAAAATAATTGTTTGAGGAATGCCAAACCTTATTGCAATACCCTCGAGAAAGTTCTAGGATGACTGACTTGGTTAATTATTTGAGCGTGATAACTTCTGTCCATTTGGTGAAGTAATCCATAACTGTCAGCACCCATATGTGGCCAGTTCTTGAAGGAGGATTGATCATGCCTATGAAGTCAATACCCCATTGTGAAAAAGGCTAATCTTCTTGGATTGGTTGGAGGCGAACCACTGCCAATTTTTTCTTTCCTATAAAGAAAGCACATTCTTTGCATTTTTGTTACCCACCTATGCACACCTGCAAACAAGGTAGGGCAAAAGAGTCATGCCATTATGATATTCATTGTTGTAGTCTTTGTAGAGAAGTGTCCACCAGAAAATTCATTGTGAAATTCTGCTAACACTTTTTCAGTTTGTGTGCTGTCGATACACCTCAACAACACACCATCAAGATTATTTTTGAAGATAAGGCCATTGATCATAAAATATGGAATATATTGCAGCCTTAGATGTATTCTATTTGATTTTTTTCATACCAGGAGAGTATACACCCTTGGAAAGGAATGTGATCATGTCCTTAATCAAGTCACACATGCCATGGGCTTCATTTTGTTTCAAGATCTGCATGCGGGAGATCATCCAAAAATAATGAAGTCTCAGGTCCATCTTGTGCATCTTCAACAAGCTACTTAAAAAGCACACTGTCTCTAACCAATCTCATGGATTTGATAGTCACATCATATTCCATGATCTTGGTCACCCACCTTGATCTTTTCTCATTGATTTCCGATCCCATGATGAATTCTTTAACACTTGAGTGAGAAACTAGCACCTTGATATGATTTGTGGCAAGCATACTCTTGAATTTCTTGAGCGCGTGCATGATGGCATAAACCTATTTCTCCATGTGACTATATTTCAATTCATAATAATTTAATGTTTGAGTAACATATGGGACCAATCAAAAGACAAGTAACTACCCACTTTTGCAGTAAAATCTCTTTACAGACAAAGTGAAAACAAAGGAGGAAAATCAATGATTGAAACATCTCAAGTTATTGTGAGACTTGGACATGTATGGAGGGTCAAATCAAGATATTAGATGGATCCTAGAATGGTAACAGTTGAGCCATCAAGTTGTAGGACTCCCTTGGAAAAGGGGTTATATTTAAGACCTAGGACATCAACAATTTTCTGAGGCATGACAAAATTACTAGTGCCTGAGTCAATCATACAATTATGGACAAGATGTTTTGCTATGATCAAGGACATATAGAAGGGTGGGTTTTTGATGAACTTACTTACTTGCTTCTCCTCTTCTTGGTAGATGTTGACAACAATGCACAGTTTATAAATAGTTGGATTAACATGTGGAAGTTGGGCTAGATCTTCATGCAACAGGTTGCGCTGAGATTGAATGGCTCAAGGTGTCCCACATTATGACATTTATATTTGTCTTTTTCATTTGGTCCACAATGTTGAATGGAAGACCCATTGACTTATGTATTTGGGGCACAACAACATGTCTCCTCAATTATTCAGGTGTAGAGGTAGGGGTCATAGCTGGTGCAGAGGCTTTGACCTACCAAAGGAAGGGTGCATGATGATTCAGAAGGAGCATTTCATGGAACCTCACATATAGGAACTTGTGTGCCTTTACTGATGGATTCCTTGGATGTATCTCTTTACTTTTGAGGATTGACCTGTGTTGTGGGAATTGAGACTTGCATGTCTAGAATCAAGCATTCTCTTCTTATACCTTGTGTTATAAGCAACCTAGGCACACATTTTTTTTTTATCATCTGCAACTTGATTGATTACATATAAGTCCTTGGCCCTAAAGAATATCAAGTTGTCCTCAGAAGGAGCTTCTAGATTTTTTTGATTTTTAGGATCATTTACGCTTATGGAAGGTTCACAATTAGAAGAATTATGGATCATGTAGGCCTGTGCGCTCACAACATTAATGTAGTGATATTGGCTACGAGGCATGTTACAAGGAAATCACCATTTTGACTCTTGTGCCATATTATTTTGAACAGGGACAAGTGTTTAAGTTGCACTGGGTGTTGGAAGAGGCTGTGCAGGAGGAATCACTCGCAAAGGCAAACACACATTGACATGCCATCTGTCATTCTAATAGTTTTACCCATATCTTTGGTTTCCATACTGATTTCACCAAGGCCTGATTATTTTAATCATGCACAGTTTTAGAATTATTTCTAAAGGCTTGGACCTATTGCTTTTCCAAAGATATGACTTTATTGGATAGGTTCCTAATGGGGCCTTCATCTCTTCTTCCTCTTTCTGAGGCATGGAAGAGTAGGATGTGGATGCAATAGGTTGTGTGCCATACACCTTAACAAGAGAAACACGAGGTTGGGGCACTAAAGACATCTATGGGAATAAGGACGCGAGAGGTCTAGGAGGCAACTTTACCACCTGAATAAGACTATTCTTTGTCCTTATTGCAATGTTGTAAGCAACATGCAAGGTTCTACCTCCCATGGATTGAATCATGATTGAGATGTAACTATTCAAAGCCCTTAAATAATAGAAAAACACATGTTGGGTTGTAGGTCTTACCACTTGAGGAATTGTATCCCAAGTGTTTTGGAATCTGATATTGAAATCAATCATTTTCTCGTTGGGCGCCCTCTTTGTTGTAGCTAGAACGGGGATGCAAGTTGTCCAAATAACTAGGGGTGTTATTTGGATAACATTATCTAGGGCATGAAGTTAAGGCAATGGGATCACAAGAATTGGGGAGTGTAGGGATTGAACATGAAGATTGGATGCATGGCACTAGGGTAAGTAAGTAGTGACCTTCAATACCTAGGGCACATTTTAGTGGGTTTTACAGTTTTGAATTAATTTGAGATTATAAATGGCACCATAAAGGGCACCTAAGAACAAGAAAAACATGGAAGAACCACTGGAGAATTGGTTCTACAAAATAGAATACCCTCAAGAGGTAATAGTGGGACAACCATGGACATCGTAAACTCAGGAAGTATAAAATCAGTGAATACAATCACCGAACACTAGGGAATGTGACCAATATATAAACAAGGATGTTTTGTGGGAGTTACCCATTAGGATGACAAAAGGGCAGGTGGTCATGGATGATTCAGTGTGGAAGGACCTAGAGAAGGTGGGGGTCCTCCAATTATTTGAATTGTCTTAATTTGGAAGGCCCACACAACTCTTCCAATGGCTTATGTCATGTGTGAATGAGGATTATTTTTACTTTGCTGAAAGGAGGATGATATTGACAACTAGTTTTATTGGAAGAGTGATAGGGTTACAAGATACCGGTGAGGAGATAGACCTTGATCTACATGATGAGACCAAGATCAATGAAATAGTCACAAAACTGAAGTATTGAATGGGAAATATAGCCATGGATGTCAATAAAGTTGTTAACCCTACCATGAGAGTAGTGACATGCTTGGTTATATGTAAGCTATGAGCCTTCGAATGATGGGGTGAGGTAAACCAAAAATTCCTTTATATTACACACAATATGGCACATAAAACTCAATACAATATTGTTTAATTCATAGCTAAGGGGATTGTAGAAGAGGCAGGGATCCAAATAGAAAGGGGAGAAAATAACTTAGGGATCTATAATGTTATTGATCATCTTCTGAGAAATTGGCGTATGAGATGGACAAGAGGATGATATGTGGATATACCCCGCAATAGACAAGTCTCTTGCAAAATAATTTTCCTAGTTTAAATGTGAGAGCACAATTTCAAATCCTTATAGGGCACACTTAGACACCATTTTTTTGGTACACTTGTCCCTCATATTACATTCTCTCCCCTTCATCACCATCTTACACATACATGCCTCTCTTACTATTTGAATTCCTATTTTCCCTCCCACATCTTGAGTTCCCACTTTCTTATATTTATCCTTATCATTATTTTATCCCCCCAATTAATCTCTAATAGAGTTCAGTTACCCCTAAACCCATCCATTATCTTAATCACTTCCATAAACCCTCTATTTATCACCCTTAAACTCTCATCTACCCTCATTGAATGCACTTCCATCCCCCCAACTACCTTTTATGCTCCCCTATGTAACCCTAACCCACCTAAAGAGCTTGAAACCCTAATTCCACCTCGTTAGGCACCTTTACATCAAGATAATCACAATCTCCACTACCCAAATCAAGGGTCATCTGCAGTCGATGGCCACCCATGCGGATCTCCTTCGACCTTATAGGTAAGCCCATACCTTCCTCTCCTAAGGATGTAATTTTGAGAATTCAACTCTTCTTGTGATTTTCATTGCGTTTCTTACTCTTCTTTGAAACCATCATCATGGAGGTATTTTAAAGACCTTATATGTAATAGTGGGATATTTGGAGTCCATTTCCCATGCTTAGAGCCGTAATCATAGCTTCATCACCCTTTTACATCAACCCTGCAGGTCTACCAGTTATCTTGGAGCTTCATTGTTATCAATGTTCATTGATCCTTTTCCCACAATCACTTTCCCATCCATTTAGTCCCATCAAATCATAAATCCACCCTCCCAATCGTCATCAAACCGATCCACATCAAATGTGTTTTTTTCCCGTACTCCATCTGGTCATCTGCCCCATAATTTCCTTTAACAATCAGGCCTCTTTGTTCTTGTGATCCACCTATTCAGGAGCCTGGATTTCATCTTCACTACACAAGTCGCCATCGATCTAGCCCAGGCGTTGTTAAACCCTGTCTACATTTATCAGATATACCAATTTTCTTACATCCTTTATGTCTCTCCAACATTCTAAAACCAAATCTAGGATTTCTACAAACATCTTAGTCTCATATCAATTTTCTAGAGTCTGTTGGAGATCTATTTTTTGCTTGTCTTTTAGCTCACCTTGCTAGTCTCGGGTCACCATCGACCCGATCAGGTTTGGTTTATTATCATTTATTATCATGATATATGCATATTATCTTATATAGTACATTTCATATCTCTAATTTAGTTCAGTTATCTATTACATCCTATCTTTTTATCTATTATTGTTTTATCTAATCTTTTATCAAAGTGGGTTGATATCCATCCCTGGGAAGAGATCACTTCTCGGGACTGACCTAGTTAGGAAATGCACCATCTTATCTATTAATAATTTTTCTTCTTTAGTTCCTCTTTATTGTGCAGGTTATCTAGGTCGCAGTAGAGATGATATTTTACACCCATATCCTCATCATCATCGCATATCAAGAGGTAGCCTTAAACCCTCTCATCATTAGGATTTTCCTATTTTCTTGTATTCCTTTTCATTAACTTGAAACAAGAGCGGGAAAATTTGATCAACATTTTGGGATGCCCAGTAGGGACTCACCCTTTGTCTTTGGTCAGTTCTTTCATTATTTCATTCTCCATTTTCTATTTCTTTCTTTCTTTCCAATAACCTCACAGATGGGAGCTTCGCTTTCTTGCATGCATGCTGGATTTCTTACTTGGATCAAGATTGCATGTGCTTGAATTAAAAAAACAAAAACAAAAATGAAAATAACGTTATCCAGGTATTCCTCATTTTGTCCCTTTTTTCTCTTTTTACATTCCTCTCATTCCTTTGTCTACATGAACTCATCGAATATAACTCTTTGTTTTGGGATTTTAAAATAACACCTTTATGCTTGCTATATAAAATAGTCTAAGTAGGAGGTAATTCGTTGAATTCGTACCTCTTCCACACACAACCAAAATCATAAATCAATTAACACATATGAAAGATCTTCTACCAGGTGGAACTATTGGGATTTAATCACCCAATAGGAAAGCCGCCATGGTGGTCGTGTAATATTTTTTTTGATTATCAGTATAAAGGCTAAACATATAACACCCTTAATGCTGCAGTGTGTGAAATAAGGGGGTAGGCCCCAATACTAAGACATGTACTGGTAATCATCACTGATTTATGCCTCACATACCTTCAAGTATATCAAGGATGTCAGCCAAAACAAATAGAAGCCATCCTTAGATTGGTCACTTCTTAGGTTCCCTTTAAGTCCCCTTCTTTCTTTTCCACACTTTTCTAATAAACAAGATAATTACCACTTTACTACTTGATTTGCTTATCATATTAAAAAAATAAACATAATTTCTTATTTCTTGTTTCATGCCTATTATCACTAATTCTCAATCCAAAAGAATGGATCAAGAAACTTCTTCCAACGATATCCCTACTTCCAAAAATATTTCCCATTTTTTTTTTTTATGTTTGTCGTTGTTTCCTCCACACCTATGATCACCACACCTTTGGTTTCCCAACCTCTTCTTTCTATGGTCCCTTCTCATGAGACCCATGTCATCCAAAATAATCCTCATCTTGGAACCAACCCTTTCCTCTATCATCATTTTATTCCCTCTAGACCAGCTACACCCCCATCTTCCACATCCTTTGGAGCATTTGGACCTCCCAGTATCCCTCATGGACGTGTGGAGTTTCAATATATTCTTGACACCAATACCACTTCCCTTTGTGAATATATCATCCATAAATATACCAATCTCCCCAATGATGGACTGAACCTTCAACAAACTTATGCTTATCGCTCACAACTCGAATCTACCCAAGTCATTACTTTTTAACTTGTTGTTTTCTTTCCGAGAGCAATGAGAAAATTAACAATGTCCCAAAGTGAACATATTCCCCATGACTCCACCATATTTCCTAAATCTCACAAATCCACTCAATTGGTGGTCCATAGTCCACCCAACTTACCTCACATCAACACCAATCATATATCTTTTTATTCCCATCACTTCTTCATCTACCGTGGTCATCAATGCTCCCATTAAAACCAATCAAGAATCCCATTTACTTCTTCCACCACCTAAGAAACATATACAAGGCTTGGTGCCTATCTGTACATCCCAAGTCCATGCCAACATCATCATATCACAACCCCACCCTTTAGAGTATACTTAAACTCATCACCCTCCACTCCGAGGTGTCTTTCAACACACCTTCCCCAATCAAACTATCCAAACATCTCAACCATCATGCATGCACATCCCAACTCATCATATGTAAGCTCAATCAAATATCCCCATCTCTAAAAAACAATCAAAAACATAAACATCTAATTATGTCCCCATCTCTCACCAACATCCTATCTCCCAACCTATTCAATCACAAGACTTCAATTATCTTCCACCTTATCAACCACCTCCACAAACCCCTACTTATCCCCAACAATATCAATCTCATCCACAACCTAACCCATCAAATTATTACAATCTGAAACCTCATAAATCAATCCCTCATCCTCACACATCTAATGACCCCATGCAAGATTTGCTAAGTAGCTGGCCGATCTTGAAGCCACTACTTTGGGTCCTAAATACTCATTCACCTATGAACAAATCTGTAATGAGCCTATCAACCCATCAGTTCCCATCAAAGCTTATCCTTCTCATTGGGATCTCCCCAAGTTTTCTAAATTCAGTAGTAATGAGGACCCTCAAAAACATCTTTGTGCCTTTAGGCATGCATGTTATCTTATCACCCACGACCAATATCTCATGCTTTGCACTTTCCCCATGTTGTTGGCCGGACTTGCATTGGACTGGTACAATGAAATTCCACATCATTCCCTCTTCTCATTTACCCAAATCATGCAATTGTTCATAGGACACTTCTCCATTAATATTGTGCATAAAATCACCATTACCTACCTCTATGCCATTAAATAATTTGATGAAAAATACATCACATATTTCGTCACTAGGTGGCATGACATCATTAATTAGCTGTCTTTTTCACTTCCCCAAACTGAAATCATCGAACTATTCTATAGATCATGTGTGAAACATATCTCATCAACTCTCCAAATTCAATATTTTCAAAGTTTTGAGGAAGCCTTCACCATGCTTCGCAAATTGTAACTCCATTCCCTTTAGGAAGGCCATGTCAAGCTTCGCTCCAGCAATCCAAAAATAAAATTCACCAAGCGATATAGCCATAATGACAAATATAAAAATGCAGCCAATGCCATCGTAGTCAAATCCTCTTCTGCATCTACTTCTCATACCAAACCTCCACAAAGGGGTCCTAGAATAACTCCTAACTACACTCCCCTCAGAGATTCCTATAGTTATATCTTTGAAAAACTTGTGGTTGTAAACCTTATTTTACTTCCTCCTATCCGACCTATTTATGATTCACGTCCCAAACCCATATGGTATCACAATAACCACTATTGCAAGCATCATCACGTCCACAACCATGATATTGAAAAATGTCTCACTTTCAAAGAATTAGTGCAATGGATCATCGATCGTGGGGACCTTCAATTGGAAAACCCTAACACTACTCCTAACCAACACCTAGACATATTTAAGCACCCCTTACCCAATCATCCACCAAAAAATCAAGTTAATCCCCCTATGGATCAAGCACCTGACATTCATAGGATCAATAATTTGGGCCAGGATTCAACATCACCACCCACATCTATTATCCCCTCTACTCTATGGCACATCCCACAAGTTTAGTCTATTTCGTAGAAAGGATACGTCATAAAATGGTGAATGGTTTACAAGGGAATGGGTATAAACACTCTTGCATAGTTGATTATGTAGTTACAAATGCGTATGTATATCCTAAAAAGGATATACACACTTACGTGTAGTTGCATGTGCAACCATGCAACGAAGTTTGTCATCTAGTGATTGTAAAGTACTTAACATTTATAACTTATTCTGCCTTGTTTTATGAGGTTATTTTACTTTATCGTGCTGTGTGCAATGATTTTAGTATATGATGTACTAATTGATTTCAGTATCTATCATGAATATTGAAGTGTTCCTTGTTATGCTGTGTGCATTGTTGAACTGTTTGGTTGTTGTACCTATCTTGGATGACTATGTTTTCTTACCGTTCATGATGATTACAAAATATTAATTAATTAACTACATGGGTGTACATTGTATGGGATGTTTTTAGCAAATAATGGTTGCTATCCTTAAGTTGGACTAATCATCTTATTAATAAAACAATGGTTCAACCAAAAAGCATTATAATAATTCCTTTGCTACTCGTAAGGAGTTTAGAAGTATTTTCAAGATGAGAGTTACTCATTTTAGTTATCTTGCTTAGTTGTTGTTAATCATGTTAGTGTTGGTATTTGATTGCATTGGGTAGTTAATTTCCGTAAGATGACATCAAGGTAACAATTATGATCATGATGATTTAATGGTCTTAACTTCTTTTGATATGTTAGTCATAGACCGCTAAGCATAATGAAGGTCTTCCTCAATGCTTAAAAAGGGGTATGAAGTTCGTCAAGTAAAGGTATTTGTTTAATTATCTTGCTAAACAATTGTAATTAACTTAAGTTATTATGTTGACTTGATGGTTATTCAAAGTTAGTAGTTGCAAGGCAATAAGGAGGGGGTAAGATAAAATATGTTTATCTTTGATGTTATTTAATGGTTATACACCATGATTTCAATGGAAGTAACCTCCTTGACGCTTGACATTTTATATGTTGTTTATGTTGGTTGCTAGCATCGGGCCATAGTGCTAGGAAATACTTTAAGGGTTTGATGAATTTGATTCTTGATGGGTGAGCCTAAACATTAAACCATGAGCACATTTTTTGAGGGATTGCACTAAATAAGATATAAGGTAAGCATCTTGTTTTATATTATGGTAATTACCTATTGAGAAAGGGTGCATGAGTTGATGTTGTTTCCTTAAGAGCTCCTTCATACTTTTGAACCTTGGCAAGCTTAGAAACATTAATGATGATAATTAACCTCATCATGCAAACTTTTTAAATCATTAAGATTTGGGGATGGTCATTGATTGACCCATGCAAGTTTGATTAATATAGTGTTTGTTGATTATTTATTAATACACTTCGCCATATGAGTTGTTAACTATTGTTTAAGTTTGAATAAAGTTTAAACTGCCGTAACACTGCCATATTCAGATAAAGAACTAGAGGAAAATAGTTAGAGCCACTAATTGGCAATGTAACATTAATGACATTCAATTTTTGGGTAAACTCGCGAAGCTTCCTCATGAAGCTAACTGCATGCATTTCTTGGTTTTATTATTTTGTTGGTTTTGGTTTTGTAGAGCTCTTCTTCTGGCGATTCATGCATGAGGGTTCTACTTGGGTTCTAAAAGCTATCTTCTGGTGAGCTATTTATGGATTCCTCTTATAAAATTAGATGTTTTATCTGGGCATATAAAATTGTATAAATTTAAACTCGATGAGGCTTGATCAGTGGTTTGAATTATTGATTAGTTCTGGAATGATTTTGCTTGTGAAATCAATTAAGATTTTTAGGAGTATCTACAGGCATGAAAAATATGAACTCTTACTTGTTGAATCTTTATGAGGAAAAATAATATAAGTCTATTTTCTGGCTTCTTTGTTTGAAAATTTAAAATAGTACGAGGTTAAACAATACATTTATGGTTAATAAACTTGTATAAATGTATTGTTGTCTGATGGGTGTTTTCTATATAGATTTATTTTGGTCCTATTCAACTAGGGCCTGATAAAATAGGAATTATTGTGTTGTTTATTCAATACTACTTGTTAGCTTTTGAGACGTCAAGACTTGTTAAACCTGTGAATATAAAAAAAATGTATCTAGGAGTATGTGAATATATTTCTCTCACTCGTTTAATAAATTATGAGTGAGAGAAGAAGTTGGGAAATGCCATCTGTTACATTGGTATCTTTGTCCAAAATGGTTGGAGGAAACATTGGCTCCATGTAGAATCTTAGTTAATAGAGTCAATTTTCACAAATTTCTAATGGAGGTCAGCTCGGGTATTAGAATATGTAGGCCGAGATACTTAGTTTTAAATTTTGTAGATGGTGTAAGGAATTTTTAAACCCTCATATTCATCCAAAAAAATAAAAGGGAGAACATTTAACATATAGCCCCTCGGGACAGGGATTTCATGAGTTATATATATATATATATATGACTGTGTTCATGGCAAAGAATGCTTATTTTTTAAAAATATCATTTACATAAACATGGTTTAGAGACCTCACAAGATCACCTTATAATGCTGAGAGAGGTGTGAAATCCCCCTGGCTATGAATTAATCATATATGTTTTATAAAAATTGTATACGCTAAACTATAGGGGTTGAAGTCCTTGGGACCATAAACTTTCCCAGATTTGTCTTATAGGCTTGGGCATACCATCAAAGGAGAGGGAGTTTATGGGTAAGAAAATAATAGTTAATTCTTGGTTATAACCTTTGTGTAGAGTCTTAGATTTAAGCTTAATTTAATTGGTTGGGTGGAACTTACTGCATGAGGTTCTGATTTGGGATTTTCTGCCTTGGATCTTCATTTTGTATGACTTGTAGTTTATTCTAGCAAAAAGGAGAATAATATGTTATCAACATTGTAGTGAATGAATTATTTCACTATTTGATCTAATATTATCCAGAAAAAGGAAGAAGGAAATCAAATTTATACTCTTATTTTTCATACTAATGCAACATGATTTAGAGTAGATGTTCCATGCCAATTCTTTTAGAGATGAACATGTACAACTATTATTTTTAGATGTAGGGTTGAAAGGAATTTCAAGTTAATTCTAGAAGGACATTATGAATTGCATTGATTGTATTGTGCCTATTTTTATGAATGAAAACAATATACCAGCTGTTGACCAAACTCTCTCGTTTCTACTCAGATTAGTGAACTAGTACTAAAGAAAATATGTAACTCCAAATATAAAAGGATTTAAAGTACCTTGGAATGGGATGAAAATGTGAATCGGGTGTAAAACAAGAGATCATTTATTCACGGTAATGAGCTCAGTGACCTGTAAATCAAAAATAATTCAATAGAAGATGTATTAGTAGACAGATGGGAGGGTTGCCTTATGAATGTCAATCCTGAGAAGTGATAAATTCCTAGGATTGATGTCAAACCTCAATTTAGATAAAGATAAGATGAGATCATATGATATTGATAAATTAGTTAAAGTAGGAAATCTCAGAACCTTGAAAGAGAAACAGAAACTAGTAAGTGATAAAGATGACAAAACTTTATATCTGAATGTAAATGGATATAAAGTGAATCAAACTTGTGTAAGTCAATGGTGGTCGACCAGAGTTTGCAGAGGGCCATTCGACAATGAGCTGGGGTTGAGATCAGAACTGGAAATAGTAGATAAACATAGCCTGCAAGTCCTCTTGAAGCTAGCTCTAAAGTTGATCTGGATATAAAATTAGATCTAAGCTGAATGATGATGCACTACAAAATAGGTTGGATCTGGATCCAATTGAAAGGATTTAAGAAAGATATATGAACAACTTATCTAATGAGAAATGATGTAAGATAGATTTGTTATAACGGCAATCAGGAAGGGTCGACGGCAACTTAGGACTAACATAACATGATTTGAGATCGACAGATGATCAAAATGATAGGATCTGAGAGTTGGATTACTGTAGACACAAAAATTGGATGGCTAATAAATATGAGTGATAGATGAGGGCATAGAAAATGAAGGTTAGATTGACGGTGACCAGAGATAGGGTAGATGGAAAAATAGGGGTTGATCTATACTTGGATGGAGAATGTATGGACTAAAATGAGGACTTGTAAATAAGAAATTAGGGCCTGAGAATGGAAGAGGACAGAGAGATCCTCAAGACAACTGAACCTTCATAAGATTTGATGATGATAGTTGCAAAAGAGGGCTCAAACATGCAATGATAAAATTAAAATTAAAATCTCCCAAAGGTAGTTAGAATATCTCTAAGAGGGATTGAAGATGGTTTTATTAGCTACAAATAAAGATCAAACAAGTAAAGTAAGATCGACAAGAAATCACTTGAAGACTTCCAGAATTACATCTTAGAGAAAAGGAGGGGTAGGGGCAGCTTTATAGGGACGAAGGTGACCCAGATGGGTCACCATTGACTGCGGGGATTTGTCTGTTTTAGTTGGTAGGAATGATGATGAGCTAGAGGAAAAGGATCCCAATAAGAGGTATGGATTAGGGTTTAGAAAGGATTAATGACAAACTAGGGATGTGTATAGGATGAAGGTAAATGGGTAGGTGGATCATGGATATTCTTTAATAAAGGACCATAGAGAGGCTAAAATCATGAAATGGGGGCCTAAAAAGGATAAAATTGAGTATTTAGAAAGGATAAATGAATTAAATGAGGAGTTGGGGCTAATTAAGGATGATGAGGAATGATTAGGAAAGTTTAAGGAATATTAGGGAAGATTGATTAAGTTGCGGAAAATAATGGTAAATAGGATAAATTAAATTTAGGATGGAAAGGGGAATTTCAAAAGAAAGAGATCTTGTATGTATGTTAAAATATGACAAAGAGAAAACACGAGGTGAAGAGTAGTAATAACAAAAAATGGTGTGTATATTTCCCCCTCTTTTTATTATTGGTTTGTGTTGGGCAAGACATGAGACACAAATAAAAAAAGTGATGAAAATATGATTAATTAGGGGTTCCCCCTAAAACTAGGGATCAACAACACAAAGGAATTAAGTCACAATTTTGAAAGAGATAGATGAAGAAAGGATGGAAATGATGAGAAAAAAAAGGGATAAGATAGGATATCCTATGAAAAGGATTAAACAAAAACTCAACAAGTAAAGTAGAACTATGGAGGTGATTTCAGAGTCACTCTAGTAGGGAACAAAGTACAACGTCAATGGAGATGACGAAGCCAATTTCCTACGGACCTGTGAGATGGAGAAAAAACCACTATGAAAAATAGATGGAATCTAAAGGGTAATATCGCTCAAATGGGTGTGTAATCCATGGGACTAACGCGTCAAAGGTGAGATATCAAATATGCGTAAGATAAATGTGAAAAATGGTCGAGAATACGGTCACAACAATTAAGGCTAGGGGGTTGGGTATGAATATGCATCCAGAGGTGGGAATGAAAAGTTCATATGATAATGGCTCCTTTGAGAGGGAACACAAAGATGGCTACAAACGTGAGATTAGGTAGGATGATATCTGACAAGGCCTAAGGGGACAAATAATGTTTCATAAAATTATGGTGCCCCTAGAGGAAACACAAATATGTCCACAAAATGCGAGATGATGTAAAAAGAAACATACAATAGATAACGAATCCTTTATGCGAGACACAATAAGGATGTGATAAGAATGTTACTCAAGGAAAGAGTGGAAGAAAAGATAAGTTAGAAAGGAAGTATTGGCCGAAGAAGGCAAGAAGTATTATTAATAATAATGATAGAGTTGGGTTAGAAGATGGCTAAAGATAGTCACATGATGACTAGGGCAAAGTGGCAATAACATCAAATATAATTCAATTCAATGATAATAATACAATAATACTATATCACATCCCATAGGTTAGGGGATCTCTAATCAAATCTTAACCTCTATTGCTAAGTGACGATCAAGAGCTGGGTAGTATAAAAGAGAGACTATTATTCTGAGATAAATCTCAGGTGAGAGAAGCAAAAAAAAAGTGCCAGAGGACTCATCTTAGATGGTAACTCACCCAAATCCTACGTGAGCTTTGTTTTCTCAACTCACCTACATTATTCACTGAATATAATAATATTACAAATTAAAACATTGGGCTCAGTGCAATATAGGGGCATGTGCACTGCACTTATTCCTAACATTTCCCTGTCGACTAGTGCACATGGGAAACAGGGTGTTCACCCAAGCTAGGATGCGCCGACCCAAGCAAGGTTAATGTTGACCAAGGCTACATTGATAGATTTTGGTTGCAATCATGATTATTTGGTTGATCAATGATGTCTCAATGTTTCACTTACTTCTTTCAATTTCGTAGGTCCTCAATGAAAAATTGTATCTGGATGAGACAGAGTTCTTTCCATTTCTAATCAAACTGTAGAGGAGACTGTTACATAACGTTGAGTGGGACCTCTTGGCAACATTTTCCAATTAGTTGAATTTCATCATTACGAATATTTTCCATGAGATATAGGACTTATGGTTCCCCACTAGTAGATAAAAAAAATACCCCTGTGGAAAGACAAATTATGGTCCTATCATGTTCATGAGATGGACTTTTACACTTCAAGGATGTATATCTCATCTTAAAATAAATTTTCACCAGTTAAAATATGAGCATATATAATCCATTACCCAGTGGATAAAGGGTATCGGGGGTTTGTGTTATCCCATGAATATTCAGATGCCAATGCCTTAAATAGTAATTTTTAGGATTGTTGAGGAATTTCAGTATGAAATCTTGATGATGGGTCAGGCATGTAGCATGGAGTAGCAAAAAATATGTCTGATTATGATTACCCACCACATAGCTATGCACTACCAGGATAAAATGTTGGTGCTATATTTTTGTGGATAGAAAAGCGGGTGTCGACATTGGTGAACTCACCAATACAGTTGATCCAACCTACAGATTGTGTTTTATTTTGGCTTCACATTCTAGAATCAACAAATATGGCATTGACATTGTGATGATGTGGTACTGATTAGGAGGAGTACAATCATTAGATGCTAGGGTTCCTTTTTGGGCCGGATTATTGGGCATATGAGCACAAAAAATGGATGACCAAGCTAAATCAAGGGATATCATGGGTGATGATGTCAAATCACATTAAAGGTATACAGTTGGATGTCGGAAAAAGTGACTTTATTTTCTTGTAGGATCACAGTGATAGAGGAGAGAGGCTTTGCAAGAAGTGAATCATGTAGACAGGAACTTGCATTAGTTAGATCCAATGAGTCATTTTTTAAATGATAGCCAAATTGTATGACTGAACCTGAATGCCCTAGGGTGGATGTTAAGTTGTTGGAGATGAGAAGGATCCATGATGGATCACAATATCCATAGAGCCTGAGAAAATAGACTTCATTGAGAGTCCATTGATTTTAACCAATGGTAGTTTAGAGAAAAGTTTAGAACTATCATCTAGGGAATCTATTATATATAGATTGAGATTTTTCCACCACATGAGGGATATGTACATGGCTCCTAAAAAGTCATACCTTGATGTAAGAGGTCCAATGCACCATGGGACGACGTTGACAATGATTCATCAAAGGAGGTCTGAAAATTTCGGGTTCGCAGTAATTGGATGACTAGGAAATGCTTGATCACAATGCAAGTAGTCATTTACTTTGTCGAGGAAGAAGATCAGGAAGACCCTTCAAAAATGTAGTACAACTAGGTAAAAACCTTCTATGTAGGAGATCATGATGGACCAGTTGATTGATGTAATTCCATAGAGAGAGACCACAGCTACACAGAGAGCATAAACATTTTATAACACATAGAGAGAGAAACCACACAACCAAAGGAGAAAGCAGGTGGATATGGGAGGAGGCTCTTTTCCTACGTCTGGGAGAGGGATGAAAACTAGTGAAGCATAATGAGATGAAATAAACTGGAGATAGAGGGAGAAAATACAGTGCACGGTATATAAGACCTGATGCACGTATATTGGCTATAGAGTCAGGGAGTGTTTCACCAGGTGACATCACAGTGAGGTCTGTGTAGATGACACCGTCTAGGTATTGTGTCCATTGTCACTTCTACATAGAGATAGGGGTCGATGCTACAAAATCCAAATTTCATACAAGGTCTGAA
This sequence comes from Taxus chinensis, assembly GCA_019776745.2. Taxonomy (NCBI): domain Eukaryota; kingdom Viridiplantae; phylum Streptophyta; class Pinopsida; order Cupressales; family Taxaceae; genus Taxus; species Taxus chinensis. Next base: position 720,600,169 of record CM034154.1, read on the forward strand.
TTGTGACCGTTCAAGTCTTGTCATTTGAAACATAATTGACTTTAAAACCAATGAATAGGTATGGAATAAGTGAGGATTGGGTGTCACAGAGGTCCACCTAAGAGTCTGGAAACCCATTTCCTTACAACCACACTTGAAAGATGCGGAAGCATGATTGGGGTGAGGCCTAGGGATTGATTTGGAGCTTACCTCTGATAGAAAATCTAGGGGGCTACCCCATATTCAGCAAGATCATAATGTCAGAGTTTACTGGTTTTCATGATGTATCTAGATTGAGACAATACCTTTAATGGCCTATCACTTGATATATACATGTATTTGGATCTCTAATATATATACTCCACTATACATATATATGATTCCTTTTGTGGTTCACTAATGTGTCATGTGGTGGATTCAACCATAGTTTATTCCATAATTTGGATGTGGATATCTTGATTATGATCCTCAATGTATTAAATTCAAATGATTATCCCATTTTAGATTTTGATGTGGATGTTGATGACTGATTTCAGATGTTAGATCACCTGATGTTTTGAATTTGATTTATATGTAAATGGACTTTGGACTAGATGCAAATTTTAGCTAGCACAATAAGGATGTGCACACTAGTTATGGTCCCTAGATTACAGATTCGATGTGATGAATTTGATTATGATAATTTAGGGATTGACTGATTATTATGGTTATGGATATTGATGATGTTAGACTTAGAAAATGTATTGGTTTAAATGTGATGTGAGATATTATTAGCATAGATAGGTGGGTATGGAAATGGTAAGAACACGATTTTGAATGTGATGTGATTTATATAGATGTCGAATAAATGTGATTTGAAATGGATGAATATTTCTTTAAGCATGGTGAAATAACGGATAAATAATGTAGTGGCTTTGTAAATATGTCAAATATAAATTATATGGATGATAGATGATGTACTTAAAAATATACACATCAGAACGAAATGGCTAGATTTAGGAAGAATATGCACAATGTAAGAGAATGGATATGCGACCTCGAATAGACTATGATAAAGTTTAGTGAAACGACCCTTTATCATAGTAAACAGTGCAGAGAAGAAACAATGCTTCGATACCATATTAGAGGATAAACAAGAGAAGGATCCATATCAAGGTAATACACTTACAGTTAATATACATGATGTTAACACACAACCATCGTTAGTCTAGTGATCATAAGCAGGGTCACAAGAGAGAGTATGGGAAGTGAATGATACTATAAACCTAATGGTCGATGTGAGGTAATTGGTTTTGGATGTACACTTGCATGTAGGAATATAGGTTCTCTATAAGTGGATTTTCCTAGGTTTATGCCCCAACTTTGAGAAGTATGGTACAAATTAGATAAATGTCAGCAAGTTTTTTATGAATGAGAAATTTGGATCAATGGGGGGACCTTTCTCAGGATGCTTACTTTTGAAAATTTAATGTTTTTTCTTTTGAATATATAGAAGGTTGGTTAATGCAAGAAGCCTTCACTACCATGATATGACATGGTAGTTATTCTTTGAGGGAGTGGTCTACATTTTACTTTTGGATGTTTTTAGAGTTTTTTGATTTTTCTTTTAATGAATGGCAGGATAATATATGCATAATACTTGTCGTTTGAGGGATTAATTCTATGATTTTTTTATAATTTTTGCATTAATGAACAAGTTATCCTTCAAGGGAGTAGTTTGTTTTCTTTTAAGATGATAATAGTTTTTTAGGTGAGCATATATGAATTTTGATTTTTAACTGAAAGAGTTGGGGATGGCTAAGTAGAGCACTTAAGAGGGGATGAGAGGAATGTAAAAGTAACACTTATGGACCCTTAGTGTGGTTCTCAATTAGGTAGATAAAAGGGTAATGAATATGTAATGATTGTACGTATTTCTCAGTAAGAAGTAAGAACTTGCCGATTAGAAATGTATTATGAGAAAAGCCGTGGTGCCCATAATCAAGGTCTTATATAGGAAAGTGACATGGTAGACCACATAATTCCCAGATCATTACTATGAAATATGGAAATAGACTAATAGATGGATGGATGACCACTGAGAAAACTACATACACGATGGTAGGTGTGTTAACAATAGAAAGGTCGTAAGTGTAATGCGTTAATATTTTTGTTTCCATTTTACCATAAAGGGAAGCCAAACAATAGGCTCTGGACCCATACTTATGCTTGATAATATAAGGTCCAATCTAGCTGGGAGAAAAATTTCCACGTTGACTCCCTTCTAGCGTAGTGACATTTTGATTTTCTTTAATAACAAGGTCACCTATATTAAAATTTCATTCCTTGAGGTGTTTTTTATAAGCATCTTTGACGTACTCTTGATAGACATGATGATTTTCAAGAGAGATAAGATGATGTTCGTCTAACAACTCAAGTTGTGTTAGACACTCTTGGAGATAATATTCATCTGAAACGAAATGGCGAAGATAAATACACAAAGAAGGTATTTGGACTTCAAGAGACAAAATGGCCTCAAAGCCGTAGATGAGAGAGAAAGGAGTAGCACCCATAGAGGTGTGGATGCTAGTCCGACAGGCCCAAAGAGTGAAGGGGATGTTAAGATGCTAATTGCAACCTGATTTATAAATAGTGTTGGAAAGGATGTTGCGAGGAGCTTTATTAGTGGCTTCGGTTCAACCATTAGTTTGAGGACAATATAGAGAAGAGAAGCTAAGCTTAATATTGAATGATTCACAAAGCTTCTTGATATCTTTGTTTTTGAAGGAATTTCTATTATCCATGATGATTTTGTGAGGAACGTCGAAGTGAAAAATTATATGTTGGTAGATAAAATTAACGATTTGATGAGCTTTAGTTGACACGAGTAAAATTTATTCCACCCATTTGGTGAAGTATTCGATAGCAGTGATGATTGAATGATGATGTTGAGAAGAGTGCAAATTGATTAGGAAAATGAGGTCTATTCCCCATTGTGAAAAAGGCCAAGGGTCCTGAGCCGGCTGCAAGGACTGACTAGGAATGTGGATTAGATTAGAATGCCATTGGAATTTGACACATTTCTTAACATATTCACAACAATCTTAGTTGAGAGAGGGCCAATAATAACCTATGCGAAGGACATGCTTAACAAATACCAAACCACTAAAATGGCCACCACAGATACCATCGTGGACTTATTGGATAGCTTGAGTGGATTCATGAGATTTAAGGAAACGAAACAATATGCCATCAAAGCCATGTTTGTAGAGGATGCCGCCAAGGATGACATAGTGGTTAGCATGTTGGAGAAGTGACCTCCTACTATTTTTAGATACGTTGGAGGGGGTGATGGATGTCAAAAGATAGTCAAATATTTGAGAGTACCAAAGATCATGAGGATTAGATTCGATGAGATTGACACCAGGGAGCTAACTAAGATAAGTTGGTTTTTCAATATGTTGGAAAATAATAGAGAGCTTATAATTTTCTGTAGACTAAGGGATGAGAGAGGCAATAGAATCCATAGTGTGTGTGAATCGGTTAGATGACCAAGGGATGGTTTGAATGGTGTAGAAATCGAAGGCTCCAAGAAGGAAGTCCACAATGTCCTTATACTTTTGAAGGATCTCATTTTTACAATGATAGATGCCTTTGACTTGATTAATGATGAGATGGGAATCCCTGTAGATGTCAAGGATTTTGACACCAAGTAAGATTGTGGTTTAGAGGCCTAAGATGAGAGCTTCATATTCAGCCATATTTTTAGTGCATTCAAAATCAAGCTTGTAAGCGAGGGGAATAAGAGTGTTCCTAAGGAGGAATGATAATGATGTCGATGCACCTCCTCCTTGTCGACACTTAGAGCTATTAAATAGGAGTGTAATTTTGAGAGGAGAAAATTCATGTTCAAAGTGGTTGATATATTTGTCATGGAAATTACTCGTGAGGAAGGTGAATATTCAGGAATAGGGGCATCAACTAATTGATCTACGATAACATGGCCCTTATTTGTTTTTTACAAGATGAACTCTAGGTAAAACTCTGTCATGAGTATGAGTCATTGAGTGATGTAATCACTATGATATGAATTAGAATTCATGATCTTGAGAAGATGAAAGCTAGTGATGATATAAGTCTTATGATTGAGAAGATAATGGCGAAGCTTGGAAGTAGTGAAGAAAAGAAGACAACACATATTTTCATCTTCAGTGTAGTGAGTCTCATAATTGTGAAGGTTACGACTAATATAGTATATGACCTGTTCCCTACCTTGCTCGTCGCGATGTGCTGACATGGCACCCAAAGCATGATCAGAGGAAGAGATATAAATATAAAAATGCTCCCCTTCATGTGGAGGGGTAAGCACAAATGGAGATAGGAGATAATACTTAAGATCATCAAAGGATTTTTTGGCAGTTATCATCCCATTTGAAGTCAATGTCTTTATGAAGAAGGTGATGAAAGGGTTGGTAACAGTCCAAGAGTTGTGAGATGAAGAAGTGAACTGATTGAAGTTGGCCTCGAAGATTGTGAAATTGTTATCCAAAATGAGCCCCCTACTCATTTTGGATAACTTTCTTTCATTTTATGCCTTAGTCAAATTTTTCACACATTTAGAGCACTCAAAATATTTTGGAAATGGCTTCATCAGATAGGATTTTTCTTCCCCTTTCTAGAAAGGTAAAATTTTCCTCCTAACTCCTTGTAATTTTTGAGTTATGGCTCGATGGGGTTTGAAGGGGAAATTTTCCCTAGACAGGCCCGCAGCCAGTGAAAAGATGACATGTGTCATCGGCAGGAGAGGCGGGTATCGGGGGGAGTTTTGGAACTTATCCTCTTTGACTAAAAATGTAAAAGGCAACTTTCTAGCCTGAAATCCCACAAAAGAAATGAAAATCCGCCACGTGTCCTGTCAGCAGCAGGAGTCAGGGCGGGGGAAGAAGTTGGTGAAATTTGCCAAAGTTTTCAAAAGGCGCAAAGGAAAAAGTTGAACCACATCCATGCCAAGCAATGAGAAGGTGCCACGTGTCCCAGAGGGTGGGGGCATAGAGAATTTTTGGGAATTTTTCCCAAATTAAAAAAAAAGAGTGAGAAAAGGGTAGGTCTTTGGCCCACAATCCCATCAACAAACTAGGTGGTGCCAGATGTCCTAGGAGGGTAGGGGCACAGAGTTTTTTGGGAAAATTTTCCAAATGGGAAAATTTTAAAGTTTTGGCCCGTCGACCCGATTTTTGCCTCATTTTTGCCCTAAATCTTCAGAGGGCCATATCTTTCGAACCAGAGCTCGGTTTTTCATGATTTTGGTGTCATTAGAAAGGTATTGAGATCCTCTACATGATGGATAGTTCAATTTTGAATTTTTGATGGAGTTTCATGGGAGAAAAATAGGAAAATGTCTCTGGCATGTAAAAATGTAGAAAAAGGACCCCAACCACCAAAATTAATGAAGTATGGGCCTCTGTTTTGCTCTGCAAAGCAATGTACAAAGAAGTATGGGATTTTTCATGGAAAACCCATAATTTTGCAGGCCATTAAATAGATCTTGTCGGTGGTTGAAGATGTCAAACTGGATTTTCCCACGTTTTTCTCATTTCTTTCATTTTGTTTGATGGTTAAAAGCCATATTTGGCTCATTTGTAAAGGTTGTTCATTATTCTTCTCTGCCTCTCCCTCCTTATTTTTCCCAGTGTTGAAAATGGAGTTTGAACCTCCTCCCCTGCTCTGTAATGGTTTTTTTTGTCTCTTACCCGTGAAATGATGTTTTGTGTAAACTTCTGAGCAATATAAAAAATGTGTTTTGTGATGCATTTGTCCATCCTTGCTCGTTTTTAGTTGTTTCCTTCTTACCTCTCTTCATTGCAGGTATTTGTGCATGTTTGGATGTTCATTGTAGGTTTTGGAGCTGTGTTCATGAAGTTTTGGAAATTTTTTGTGTGAAATTCATCCTTGGTTTTGTGATGCACTTGTCCATCCTTTCCATTTCTCACCTCTTTTTTTTCCATGGTAATTTTGATAGATGTTCAACATTTTCCTTCTCTGGTGTATCACCATTTTAGTGTAGACTCTACTTTTTCCTTGTTCTCTTTCTCTCCATGTCTCCTTGGAAGTTAGATTAGGATTAGATTTAGTTTTTCTACACTAGAATAACTTGTGGCAGGTAGTTTAGGAAGAGGAACCAACCTTCTCTGGAGAGATTTCCCCATTTGCAAAGGTCCCACACTTTGGGAAAGCTCAATGTTATGCATTCACACCAAATGACATTACCTTAGAAAAGAAGATCCATAGGTCATTTTGGGGGTGCTGTGAATTTTCCCTAACCATTTTGGCATGCCTGGTGGGACCTTAGAGGTCTTCCACTTTGTTTTTTGCAGGGTTGATGTGTTCCTGTGAAAATTTCAGCCTTTGGAGGCACTTGTAAACACATTTGGTGACTTCATATGATCAATAACTCATTCTCTGAGTTATAGACCTGTTTTTCATCCATTTCCATTCATTCTTCCTTCCATCTCTTCCATCTTCTTTCATCCCATGAAGTTGTGCAATCATGACTTCATTTCCATCATGAAATTCACATTTACAATGCAGTATATTCCACCTCCAACATGCTTTACAACTCCTTCAAATCAACATTTTGAACAAATTCAAAATCAACATGCATATCCATATGAGCAATACCAAAATCAGTTTGGTTATAAAACATATCAAGAGCAAGGGTATGCATGTAATGAGGGAAGTCAAGAAGAAAATGTAGATTTCTTGGAGAAGATCCAAAAGATGGAGATTGGCATGGTGCAATCAAGAGCAACAACACAAATGAAGGCATTTCAGATTGGTTTCAGAGCACCCTGTCCATGGGGAGGCCCTTTTCCAAGACACTTCAGGCCCTCAGGAGAAGTTGGACTTCATGATTGAGATGCTACCCCAGCTTGCATGATGGACAACAGAGATAGAGGCCTATAAACTTGGTGCCTGAGCAGCCTTGTCAATGGGTAGATCCTACACCATCATCTGGTAATTTTCTCTCCATTCCTCAAGCAGCACCATCTCATTTTGAATGCCAAATTCCAAATCCATCCCATGTTGCTCCAAATTTTGATTCCATTTCTCCATTCCCTAGTCTTCCACCTCATCTCAATTATTCTATCCTTTTCCCTTTCAAACAGTCATCCCCTCCACAAGAGCTAAAAGTTTCATCTCTTCCACCACCACAAATAATTGCAAAACCAGTTGAATCACAACCCACCCCTCCTCTTGCATTCCCAAATCCATGTTGGGAAAATGAAAATAAAAAATCAGTCATGAAGGACAAGCAAGAAGAGGAGCCCAATAGGAAAGAAATGACAGACAACTTGAGAAGTTGGGCTCTCAAATTTGGGATAACAAAGATCCCCTTGATGGTCAAGCGTTCAGAGGAGGTAAAGGTTGAAGAACAAGTGGTGGTTAGGACTAATTTTGTTGCAGCAGAAGAAAAGCAAAAAGAAGAAGCAGATCAGCAATCATTTGGCTCAGAATGTAGTGTCTATGTTGGCACTCTACTTGAAGAAGATGCTGGTCCAATCCAAGTTGCACAATCAGCCATGGAAGAGGAAAGCTCTAAAAGAGATCTTGCAGCCCCAACCTGTCCTCTAGAGCAGAAGATTGAAGAGTTTGATTTGAAAAATTTCATGCTAGAGGAAGAATTCAATCAAGAGAAAGATTGTCTTCAAGCAACTAGAGGAAGAAGAAGCTGTTCCAAATCTAAAAGAAGAGGAGTACATTCCAGCTATGGAGGAGATAAAAGTGCAGATCCAAAAGCTTTGAGCACAAAACAGGCTATAGAAGAACCTTCAGTTCTTCTTTCTACTTCATCTCTCTCAAGTTCTAGTACTTGAAGAAGAGTTTGATCTTTCAAAATCAATGATTGAAGATGAGAGAAACCATGGTGATCAAGTTGCATATCAAAAGAACACCATGGGAGAGGTTGAACATTTACAGTAGGACAATAATGAGGCAGTCTACCTATCTGATTTGGAGGACTGTTTTGATGAAGAAGAACCGATTGAGTTTCCACCATTTTCTCCTTCATCATCCACATTCCAAACACAAGAACCTGTTGTCATGGAGGAGAGATTTAATTTGTGACAACCTGCATTTTATAGCAGCACTTTTGGAGCCAAGATTGGAAGATTTTAATCTTCCATGTTCTTCACTGGAAGAGGAAGGAAAATAGTGGAAGAGTTCCACCTCTTCTTCCACACCATCCATCCAAGAAGGTCTACAAGAAGACTCCATTTTTGGAGTTATATTTCAGAGCTATGGGCACATTCAAAGGATCAGACCTTGCCCAATAAGATATTTGGCTTCATTGGATCCAAAGGAGAAGCCATAACCAGTCATGCTTGCCTCTAAGCATGACTGATGATATGCAAAGTTCCAAGGATCAGTTGCAATACCTCTACAATCCAAATGCAGAGCAACTAAAAGAGGTATTCACTTTGTTTTTAGTTGACACCTTGCTAATTTGGGTAGAATACCATCTTCTTGTTGATTTTCCACTCATCCTAACAACCATGATCAACTCTAAATCAATTGCATGGCTACCAATTTTGAAGAAAGGAAGCTATTTTACACAACCAATTGCAGGGTTTTTTTAGCTTACCTTTTCTTCCAGTTAGAGTAGAGTAGGTAGGTTTTCTTTCAGTATAAAAAGTGATTGTGCACACTCTACATATTCCACTTAGGATATGTATGATTTTCAGTTTGTACATAGTTTTTGTGGTGCTGGTTTTTGTTCTTGCACAGTGCATTCAGTTGGTTTTTTGGTGAAGATCAACTCAAATTTTCAGTGGGTTTCCAAGTGGATCAGAGGTCATATTTTCATAGTCCATATCAGAATTGGTTATCAGGCTTGACTCCATGCCCAATGGATGCTTCAAGGGGCACTGATCTTTCATCTAGTAGGCATATGACTGCTAAGAGTTACCAAAATTGTTATCCAAAATGAGCCCCTTACTCATTTTGACTAACTTTCCTTCATTTTGTGCCTTAGTAAAATTTTCACACATTTAGAGCACTAAAAAATATTTTGGAAATGGCTTCATCAGATAGGATTTTTCTTCCCCTTTCTAGAAAGGTAAAATTTTCCTCCTAACTCCTTGTAATTTTTGAGTTATGGCTCAACGGGGTTTGAAGGGGAAATTTTCCGTAGACAGGCCCTGCAGCCAGTGAAAAGCTGACACGTGTCATCGGCGGAGTGGTGGGCATCGGGGGGAGTTTTGGCACTTAGCCTCTTTGACTAAAAATGTAGAAGGAAACTTTTGGCCTGAAAGCCCGCAAAAGAAATGAAAATCTGCCACGTGTCCTGTCAGCGACAGGAGTCATGGGGTGGGTGGCAGAAGAATTTGGTGAAATTTGCCAAAGTTGTCAAAAGGTGCAAAGGAAAAAGTTGAACCACATCCATGCCAAGCAATGAGTAGGTTGCCATGTGTCCCAAAGGGTAGGGGCGCTGAGAATTTTTGGGAATTTTTCCCAAATTAAAAAAGAGAGAGAAAAGGGTAGGTCTTTGGCCCACGATCCCATCAACAAACCAGGTAGTGCCATGTGTCCTCAAGGGTGGGGGCGCAGAGTTTTTTGGGAATTTTTTCCAAATGGGAAAATTTTAAAGTTTTGGCTCATCGACTCGATTTTTTCCCCCATTTTTTCCCTAAATCTTCAGAGGGCCATATCTTTCGAACTAGAGCTCAGTTTTTCACAATTTTGGTGTCATTGGAAAGGTATTGAGATCCTCTACATGATGGATGGTTCAATTTTGAATTTTTCATGGAGTTTCATGGGAGAAAAATAGGAAAAATGTCTCTGGCATGTAAAAATGTAGAAAATGACCCCAACCACCAAAATTAATGAAGTATGGGCCTCTATTTTTCTCTGCAAAGCAATGTACAAAAAAGTATGGGATTTTTCATAGAAACCCATCATTTTGTAGGCCATTAAACAGATCTTGTCAGTCGTTGAAGATTTCAAATGGATTTTCCCACGTTTTTTCTCATTTCTTTCATTCTGTCTGATGGTTAAAAGCTAGATTTCTCTCATTTGTAAAGGGTTGTTCATCATTCTTCTCTGCCTCTCCCTCCTTCTGTTCCCCAGGGTCAAAAATGGAGTTTTAACCTCCTCCCCTACTCTGTAATGGCATTTTTTCCTCTTACCTGTGAAATGATGTTTTGTGCAAACTTCTGAGCAATATAAAAAGCATGTTTTGTGATGCATTTGTCCATCCTTGCTCGTTTTTAGTTGTTTCCTTCTTACCTCTCTTCATTGCATATTTTGGAGCTGTGTTCATGAAGTTTTGGAACTTTTTTTGTGTGAAATCCATGCTTGGTTTTGTGATGCACTTGTCCATCCCTTCCATTGCTCACCTCTCTTTGTTTCCATGGTAGTTTTCATAGATGTTCAACATTTTCCTTCTCTGGTGTATCACTGTTTTAGTGTAGGCTCTATTTTTCCTTGTTCTCTTTCTCTCCATGTCTCCTTGGAAGTTAGATTAGGATTATATTTAGTTTTCCTACACTAGAATAGCTTGTGGCAGGTAGTTTAGGAAGAGGAACCAACCTTATCTGGAGAGCTTTCCCCATTTGCAAAGGTCCCACACTTTGGGAAAGCTCATTGTTGTGCATTCACACCAAATGACATTGCCTTAGAAAAGTAGATCCATAGGTCATTTTGGGGGTGCTGTGAATTTTCCCTAATAGAAAATTATTTAGATTAGAAGGTGGCATCTTAAGGATGGATTTGATTTTGGCGGGGTCAACTTCAATACCCCTGATGAAAATGATAAAGCCAAGGAGTTTACCAGTAAGAACTCCAAACACACACTTGGCTAGATTAATACAAAGGAAGAAGTGGATAAGGAACTAAAAATGACCTCAAGGACAACAAGATGGTTGCTACGATGCTTGGATTTACCCAAAATGTGATCAACATAGTCCTCTACAATCTTATGGATGATAATGTGAAAGATGTAAGTCATAGCTCCCTGATAGGTATTTTCAACATTTTTCAAACTGAAGGGCATAACATGATAACAAAGGTCCCCCATGGAGTGATGAAAGAATTATTATGTTGGTCTTCTAGTGTGATGAGGATTTTATTGTACCTAGAGAAACCATCTATAAGAGAAAGCATATCATGGCTTACAAAAAGGTCTAAAATCCGATTAATGTTAGGAAGAGTGAAATCATCTTTAGGGTAAGCGAGATTGAGATCTCGAAAGTCAGTACAAATACAAAGCTTGCCTAAAGCTTTGGAAATAGGTACGATGTTACAAACCCATTGCGGATAGTCGACGGGGATGATAAAATTAGTGGAAAGGAGGCATTGTAGTAACTCTTTGACAAGGAGGGAAACTCGAGGATGCATAGGGTAAATCTTCTGCTTAACCAACTTAGCATTAGGAAAGGTGACAATATTATGGAAAAAAATAGATGGATACATGCCTGACATGTCAGCGTACGACCTTTTGAAGGCTTGACTATGTCAAGAAAGGAAAGTGGTGAAATATTCAAGCTCTTGTGGATCAAGGGATTGACCCACTTTGAGAATGCGAGGCTCATCTGGAGTCCCAATGTTGATGTTGATGGTGGATTCATTAAAAAGGGTGGAAGTGTTTGGTAGTAAGGTCTTATAAAGATAGGAATCTTCTTCTCCCATGTGAGAAAGGATGGAATCATCGTCGGTGCATTGAAAAATGGCATTGGTAGGGGAATCTTCCTCTATCATTTCCAAAAATTGGAGAGGGAGGGATGTATCTTCACCGTCAAAATGATAAGTGACCATTCCTAAGGTGATGGTGGAGATTTAAAAAAATCCAGAGGTGATAGACATGGGGTCATCCATATGCATAACCTCATGGGATGGAGAATATGGAGGTTCCATCTCTATGAGAACCAAAGATGGTGGAAGAGGATATACAAATTGTTCTTTTAACAATAGGTCAAATTTTTCATGGGATTTATGAGATTGGTCAATGATAAGGTCACGCCTATCTTGTTCATAATGTCCCATTCCAAATCCTTTCTAGGCACAACGATGAAGATATGTGTAGGAAATAGATTTATTGTGAATAAATTCAAAGCAGTTGGTATATGGTTTGGTGTGTGGTTGAGTATCAATGTGTGAAGAAGGGCGATCAATGCCACCATAAATGAGATTAGTGTGAAGATGATATGGACCAAAGGAATGACATCCCCGACATTAGGTTGATACATTGGATATTTTTTTGTTCTACCAAGTCTATGAGGCATGGGAAGAGCGTTAAGTGTGAGAAGATTATATTGCCCCAACATGAGTTGATCCATCACTTTATCTAAGGAATCATTGTTAGGCAGCTTGGATGTAGAGACAGATGAAATAGTGGATGCTTAAGAAGAATCTTGCGTGGGGATGAGCATGTCATTGGGATGATAAGTCATGTGACATGCTTTGAATGCAGGGATGTATGTGGGAGATTTAAGATTTTCCCCTCATGTTCATATTTGATGCATTAATGAAGGGTGGAAGGAACACAACGCATGACGTGAATCCATAGTCATCTAAGGAGGATATTATATCAAAAATCCCCTTCTATGATATAGAAGAATTCTTGGAGGAGTTTTTCACCAACGCAGATGGGAAGAAAATTTTTTCCTGAGGTGGGGGGAAACAACATCATTAAACGTGCAAAGGACTATGGGTGATTGGGTGACAATGAAATTTGGGAGCTTGAGTTGATCAAAGGTGTGAGATGAGATGATTTTAATGCAAGATCCATTATCAATCATAGAATGATGAATGAAGATGTCATTGATGCACACAATGATGAAGAGGGGAAGATCATGTTCTTTAGGTTTGATTTCAGGAACTTCAGTGTCCTCAAAAGATATGGAAGTTGAAGCAACAAGTGCTCCAAAAAGAGATGCAAAGGACTGAGCCTCATCATTAGGAGTGGGGATACACTTGAGAGCTTTAATGAGGGTTTGTTTTTGGTCAAGATATATTTTGATGAGCTCATAAAGGGATATCTTAACTGGGGCTTGATAGAGTTGTTTCATAACACTCTACTCAATAACAACAGTCCAAGGAGCAGCTAAGATAAACACCTTAGGTTTTGATGAGGAAGGGGATGGTGTAGGATCTTTAGGAGGATCCATGATAATGAATTTAGATTTGGATGGAATGGGAGATTGGAATCCTTGGGGATGAGAAAAATTTATAACCTGAACAACATTGATGAAAAGAGGGGGACCCTCTTTGTGAGAGGTTGAGGTTAGAGGTGGGATGACAATATAAGTATTGGATGAGCGAGGAGATTTAGATGCCTTGATGGATGAGGGTTGGGATGAGGAAGCTGATTCAACAGGTGGAGGAATGTGATACCCTTCAATGATAAGGTAATTCTCATAAATAAGATTATGGATGATGGTTTGAAGAGATATAAATGCTCAGTATCATGTCCACGTACATTATAGTATGTAACAAATAAGATTATAGACAAACCATGAAGGTCTTGGGGCATGTGGGTCGAATGGTTTCATAGATAGAAGGGTGATTGCAAATTCTTGAAGGAGACATTGAAATATCTATATGTAAAATCCAATGGGGGTGGTTGGAGAAGATGTTAATGTTGAGATGGATTTAAGAGTGGTGGATGAAGAAGGTTTGCTTTGAGGTGTTTTCGTGGGATCCTTTGGTCCTATCTTGGGCTTGAAAGAGAAAGCGGATTGTTATGTTTTGGTGTCAGTTTTGATGATTGGTGACTTGGATTTTGCCTTGATGATGGGAAATGTAGATGATTTGGGCGAAGGGTTAGGTTGTTGTAAGTTGGATTTTGATGAAGGAGCTAGCCCTAAAATGGAAGATGATGCTCCTAAGAGTGATGATGTGACACTGGATTGCTTAGGAGGGTTAGTATTAGTAATAGGGATCTCTAATTTTTTGTGTGGATGTGTAAGAAATTTTTGGATAGGCATGCCATGGTTCTTAGGCTTTGGCTGCAAGGATTTACCTTTGGTAGGAATGATGACTATTTAACTTGGAGGATCCGTATGGGTAGAATTAATTGATGTAGATTGGGTCATAGATATCGATGGTGTAAGTGGATTTTGAATGACATGTTTAACAAGATCTAAAAGGGTGGTATATTGTGTGGATTTAATGTTGGTGGATGTAGGGATATTTAGAGTCATAGATGAAGTGAGACTATAATTTGTAGATGTATTGAGTGTGGATGTTTGTATGGTGGATGATTCAAGAGGTGGCATGGATACAAACATAGATTTAGATGTTGATGTGGGTATAATCATAATAGCAGATGTGATTGATGTGGGAATATATGTAGATGTGTGGGATGAAAGCGTTGAGGTAGTTGTAGGTGAAAGACTAGATGTGATGGATGAGGACATGTATGATATGGGTGGATAAGTAGGTATTGTCAAGGTTGATGTAAATATCGTAGTTGTAGTTGTAGTTGATGTTGATATGATGAGTGTAGAGGTTGATGAAGTTGTGATAGTAGGGAAAGAACCTGAAATAGGGGTACATGTAATGGATGAAGAGCTGATGGGTGTAGATAACGGGGTTGGACTTTTCTCTAAATTGTTAATTGTATAGGAATTAGGTGGTTGTGATGTGGGGGGGTGGAGCTGAAATGAGAGTGTCATTCGTATATGTATTGATTTTGAATGTTTGTGTGGTGAATGATTGAAGATGCAATATAGATACAAACGTAGATTTGGATGTTGATGTAGGTATAATCATAATAATTGATGTGATTGATGTGGGAATAGATGTATATATATGGGATGAAGGCATTGAGGTAGTTGTGGATGAAGGACCAGATGTGGTAGATGAGGACATGATGATGTGAATGGAGAAGTAGGTATGGTCAAGGTCGATGTTGATGTCGTAGTTGTAGTTAATGTTGATATGATGGGTGTAGAAGTAGATGATGTTGTAATTTTAAGGGAAAACCCTGAAATATGGATAGATGTAATGGATGATGAGATGATGGGGTTGGAAGAGGTGACAATAGTGTTAACGTGAGGCAAATTAGGGGGGGGGGACCACTAATTGAGTGGTTTGGTGATTATGAGGATTCAAGGAAAAAGGTTGATTAGGATCAAAGTCACATTGGGCCATGACGAGCTCATTCATATCTACAGGGAAGAAGATGACAAGTTGAGATGTGAGAAGTTGCGTAGTATCGGGATTGGAATGGTAAGCATATTTTTTTTTGCAAAGGTGGTCCATCAATGGAGAGATTGGTGGCATTGTGAAGAAGATATTCACGGAGAGAAAATGGATTAACATCGATGAACTCTTGGAAATCCACATACCCATGAGGGATGAGAGGAGGACTAGAAGCATTGATGGAGGTGGTAAAAGGGGGTGTTGTTGGTCTAGAAGGAATGAAGTGATTATAAATATAAGGATTGGTCTCGACATGAGTGTTAAGTTAGATCAGTTTAAGATCTTGAAGAGGGGGGATGGAAACCATGGGTTGGGTAATTGCAGAAGAGATGACAAAAGGGGTGGAGGTAAGGACATAAAGTGCAGAAGTTTGTTGAAATGAAGTGTTGGAAATAAGAATTCTGTTTGATGTCATGTTTTGTTCCATTTGTCTTTCTTGGGATCTTATAATAACTAGCATGAAACAAACACTAAAATAAAACTATGTTGTTTTTTAATTAACACAAAAAAGTCAAGCAACAAAGTTTTGATTATCTTGACTATTAAGATGTAGAAAAGGAATGAAAATGGGATTAAAGGATGCCTAGGACATGGAAATCTATGGATGGTTTCCAGTAGTTTTAGATGGAGTTGTTGATATACTTGAAGGTACGTGAGACACGAATATGTGATGGATACTGGTACGAGGCTTGGTATTGGGGCCTACCCCTTACTTCATGGTCTTGAAATGATAAGGGAGTCTGGTCAAAACATCGTGGAGACTTTCCTATTTGGTGATGAAATTCCAATAGTTCTACATGGTGGGATATGTTTAGATGTGTAATTTGGTTTGTGTGTTCATATGTGTGTGATGAAGGTGTATGAAAAGAGTTAAACTAGATTTCCAAGAAAGAATGAATGGTTTTTTTAGATTAAAAAAGAAATGTGGAGATTCGATGAGGACAAGCAAGAAATAAATTCAATGTAATAAAAGAAATAAATGGGGAACACAAACAAGGAATACCTAGATAATGCTTTTCCTTTTTATCTAAATTTTTAATTTTTAAGCAAGAAAACAAAAGCCAATCTAAACAATGTGATCCATGCACACAAGTAAAAAATGCTCCTTCCTGTGAGGTTAGTAGAAGATGTATGGAAGAAAATGAAAATAAAAGACAAATGAAAAGACTCGCCAAGAAAGGGTGGGTCCCACCGGGCATGCTGGAATGTTGACCAAATTCCCTCGGTCCTGCTCAGATTAGTGAACTAGTAATAAAGAAAACAAGTAACTCCAAATATGCAAGGGCTTAAGGTACCTTGGTATGGGATGACAATGTGAAAAGGTAAAAATGATGGATCATTTTTCTGTAGTGAGCTAAATGACCTATAAATTAAAAGAACTCAATAGAGGATGGATTAGTACATAGATGGGAGGGCTTCCTGATAATGTCCGTCCTGAGAAGTAGGAAATTCATAGGATGGATGTCAACCCTCATTTTAAATAAAATAAGATAAATAATATTGATAAATTAGATGTAGCAGGAAATACAAAATCTGGAATGAAATAGAAACTGGAAAGCAATGAAGATGACAAAATGCATATTTAATCTAAATGGATGTAAGATAAATCAAACCTAGGTGGGTCGGCGGCGACCCGAGGATGAAAAGGTTTAGTTGATGGTGACTGGGGTTGGATGAGAAGAAAATACACCAAAACAGACCTAAAATTTCTCCTATATATGTATCTGAACTAATCTGGATCTGAGCTGAAGGAAGAACATTGTAGAACATGCTAAATATGGATCTAATTGAAAGGGTGCAAGAAAATTATGGAAACTGATGATAAGTGGTATGAAAATAGATTAGGTCGACGATGACTAGATAGAGTTGGTGACAACTGGGGGTTCACAGAATGGATCTAGGATGACAAAAGGTCAAAATGACAAGATTTAAAGTTGGGATGATCGTGGAAACAGAAAGTGGATGGGTGGAGATTTGAATGACAAAGGGGAAAAAAGTGGAGGCTGAGTCGACAATGACTAAGACTGATCTAGACTTGGATGAAAATGGATGGGATGAAACGAAGACTCACAGACAAGGAATGAGGGCCTGCGGATGATTGAGGCAGAGAGTTCCTGATGACAGTTAAACCTACAAAATATTTAATGATGATATTTGCAAAAGAGATCCCAAACATGAAATGATGAAATAAGGATTCAAATATCTCAAAGATGGTCACAAGACCTCCGAGAGGGCTTCAAGATAGTTGTAGCAGTTGTAAGAGAGATCAAAAAAGGAAGCAAGGTCATAAGATCACTTGAATACTTCAAAATCGTATCCTCTGAAAAGGAGGGGTAAGGGAGATTTATAGGGTCGGCGACGACCTGAATGGGTCACTACCAACTATGGGGAACCCTTTATTTGGTTGATGGAATGATGATGAACTCAAGATAATGAGCCCATAAGAGGTAGGATTAGGGTTTATAAGGATTAAGATGAATTAGGGTTGCATAGAGAAGATAAATGGGTAGGTGGAGGGTGTAAAACATTAAATAAGGTCCATAGAGGGGTGAAATCATTAAATGATGGCCTAGAAAGGATAAAATAGAGGATTTAGGAAGTCTAAACAAATTAAATGAGGATTTTTGGCTAATTAAGGGTGATTAGGGAAGATTAATTAAATGGTGGGAAATAATGGTAAGTGGGATAAATTGAATTTAGGAGGGAAAGAGAATTTGTAAGGGGAGAGAGGTATGTATGTGAAAAGATGATGGAGAGTGAATGCGGGATGAGGGGTAGCGATACAAAAAATTGGTGTATACACCAGCATTTGATTAAAAGTGAAATAATTTCTTAGTGATTGATAAAAGGTCCTTGGGCCTAATGTATATTTGACTGTCTCGATAGTCTGTATTGGCTATGTAACAAGTATTAATTTTTAAGTTACCAATTAATGGAATGATTATAAGATTCTGTTTATGACTTATTTTTGTACTATTGTTGACAACCAAGTGTTCAATATAAATTAGTATTTAAGTAGTAATCCTATTGTTTTAAATATCTTTACAAATATTTAATTATTTAACAAAACAGTAAAGATATAATACAATATGGTACAAAATGAATACAAGTATGTCTAATAAATCTATATCTCTTCTTCTAAATATGAAATAGTGTGAACCACACTGCTATCTTAATGACATCAATTTTCACAAGGATGATACCTATAGTTGAGTAAACAAATAAAATAATAATAATGTAAGAAAGAACTTATGGAGGTATACAAAAGAGATATTTATAAATTATGAACTTATAAATATTAACCTTAGGTAAGTAAGATTATATGAATTAACTTATATGATTGAATCATTGAGATTTTAAATGTTGTATTTTTTTGGCAATAACTTACACTTCAAAAGATTAAGTTGTATTGTTGTACAAAGAAACCTAAACTCACTATACAACATCATGAATGAAGATATGATTTTATGTAACAAGGTACAAAAGCACATTACAAAATCATAAAATAGTACAAATGTATATATCTGACTAAATGGGTATTAATGATGTTTAATTAATTTTATGAAAAGGTTTCAATTATTGTACTTGACTAAACATAACTCTTGATTATAAAAAGGATATAGCTGATTGTCATGCAGTATGAGGTGTATACATCATTTTTTTAACTTGTAGAGATCATTGCATACATCTAGCATCATGTTTGGGATAACTTAATAAGACTTTGTTAACTAAATCATATGAACATTAATCGAAGGTAGAAATCACGACATGAACTTCATGTCATGTGAGTAATACCTGTACCATTTTGGGATGGCTACGAGGAGAGGGACATAATCATAATAACTTGGGTCATTACGTGAATGTACCTTTTCCTATAGGGATCTTGAAGTGATGCAGACATGAACCGCATGAGCCGGATGTTGAGTTATGATATTTGTAGCTTCATTGTCTGAAATTATTAATTAATGATTACTTGAGAAGAGTAACAATAAACTTAATAATTAAACAATGGAAACAAATATAGATGATTATGAATGAAATGGTTTTTGTGGTGAAGGGAAGACATGTTTCAAGTGGCTTATGTGTAGTCACAAAACTAGGCTTACTAGCGTAATGTCAAAAACTACGGCCATGGTTGTGTAAATGAATGATTGCGTTGTTTTTTCACCATTTCTTCGTTTAACTATGTCATGAGTGGGAGTGAAGTAGTTTTATACTTTCCTAGCTAACACTAAGAAGATGCACATGATTCTCTATACCTATAAAAGGTCTAACCAAATGATTACTGGGTATATTGGCTTGTTAAGAGTGTTTGATGGGGATCGAGAAGGATATGTAAACCCTTACTATTGCACATGGTTATCATATATTTTCTAAATGGATTTTGAATATTAATTAATACTAGAATAATTCAGTAGTGGCTATAAATGATGTTACCCATTTAAGCCTAAGAGAAATTAAGGGATTTTATAAAATCTTGAATGTTGGGTCATTTTTTTTGTGTGCTAATAATCATTGAAGGCATAAAGTAAATTAAATTGTTAAAAAAATCCCTTAGTTTGTTGAAGCATAATATGGGTGTTACACTCTACCTACATCTATTATGCTCATGCCTACCTGGACATCAACCCTTACCTCTACAATCATATATACATCCGTACCCATATCTACAACTATTATATTCATATTCACTATTCTCACATCTATTACTTATACATATACCACATATATTACATATACGTATACCACATCCACACCAATCCCTACACCCATATATGTATCTACATGATATTCCCTATCTTTATTTATAACCACATCCATAACTGTATCCATCCCCATATCTACCTTAAAATCTATACCTACTCCTTTATCCACATCTAAGACCATATCCATAAGCACATCAACATCCAAATCCATGTCCACGTCTATATCATCCCTTAAGTCTTCTATCAAGCAGACATCCCCCTAAATGAAACTATAAGTGATGTTCCTACCTCATCTTCATCATCAATAAGTTCAATCGCTTCCACACCAACACTTCCACAACCCATAAAATCTGTAAATCCTTCTAATCTCATCAAACATGTTATCCAAAAACCACTTCCATCTTCAATCTCCACAGCTCTAACACCACCTACACCCAAATTATCTAATTCTTCCTCGAAGGATCCCCTAGTTGAAATCATCGTAATCCCATCCAAGAGTAAATCCTCACAAAAAAAATATAAAACCTTAACATCCCTATTCAAAAATATCTCACCCATCCACATAATTAATTGCACCTCCCTTCTCTAAAGCCCCAAAAATCCAAACCATCTAAGAAATATGATGTCTCATCATCTATATTAGGAACTTTCCCATCTATTTTGGGACCATTCCCTTCATCCAAATCCCCCATCATTAAATCTAAATATAAATCATCCACCCCTCTTTCCAAATCTAAATCAGAGCCTAAGGATCCCATAAAGCCTCATAAGAGTAAGGAACCTCTATTGCCTTCATCCAACGCCTCTAAATCCAATCAATCTGCAATCCAAAAAACCCCTTCATTAAAAACCCTGATTGGGTCATACACTGAAATAGGTCAACGTCTCATCCAAACATCAGCAATCACCCTTCCCCCCATCGAATCCTTTAGTTCACATGGGAAAGAAACCAACATCATTTTACTATAATTCCATGTGCGCTTATCACCGTACCCATGGAAAAGACACTAAACATTGTTGGTCCCTTCAAAATCTCATTGAAATATCATAAAAAGAGGATGACCTACTCATTGAGGAGTATCACCCTCTCCCTTCACCAGTTCATCCAAATCCAATTAAAATCATCCAATCAAATCCACACCTCTTAAGGCCTATAAATTTCCTTCATCATCTAAATCCTTTTTCGCAACCCTTCCTCCAAACACTACCTCCTCCAAATAAGGTCTTCCTCTTTTCATCGATGATGTTTGTATCATCACCCCACTCTTTATATTATGATCCTTAGTCATCTACTCAATATAAACCCAAGGTTGTCATCTTTTATCCTTCTAATGATCTTTTTCCATCTTAATCTTCATCCAAGGCCAAGGTATCCATCTTAGCCACTCTTCCTACTCAAAATCCTGCTACCATAGAACAAAGTATCGTAAAACAACTCCATCAGGATCCTGTTAAGATGTATCTCTATGAGATCATCTAAAGCTCCCATATTCATCGAAAAGCTCTCATTGAAGCCTTGCAACGTATTCCAATTAGCAACGATGAAACTCAACCTTTTGCGGACCTTGTTGAAGCCCTCGTGGATTCTACCACTATCTATTTTGATGACTCCAAGATTCCTGACATTTTACCCAAGGATCATGACCTTTCTGTCTTCATTACTATCTGCATCAATGACACTTTCATCCATCGATCAATGATTGACAATGGTGTCAACATCAATATCATCTCATCACACATCTTTGATCAACTCAAACTTTTCAAATCAATTGTCACTCAATCACCCACATTTATTCAAGACTTTAATAATGCTATTACCCTCACTTTGGTTATACTTATCCTTTCCATCCGCATCAGTACAAGCTCTTTTACATTGTTGAGGTAGAGGTCAAATAAAATGTCTTAATTTCATGTCTACACGTTGTGTCCCTTCCAATCTTCATCACTGTATCAAGTATGAGCATGTGGGGAAAATCCATACACTCCCTATAGATCTACCTCCATTCAAAGAATTGCACATGACCTACAAGACAAATGACGTGTTCATCATTAAACGAAATCCATCTTCATAACCATACGCTATCTTGTTTATACCTGCATCCAAGCTACCGAATAACAAATCTCTTGACACTGTGATTCAACATAAATGTAGACATATTTTTTTAGTATGCTTGTCCCTCATACCATTTTCACTCCCTTGCATCATCATCTTTCACATACATGCCTCTCTTCCTATTTTCCCTCCCACATCATAATTTCCCACTTTCCTCTCTTTATCCTTGTCATTATTTTATCCTCCTAATTCATCTCTAATTGCGTTTAATCACCCCTAAACCCATCTATTATCCTAATTACTTCCCTAAACCCTCCATTTATCATCCCTAGACTCTCATCTACTCCCATTCAATGCATTTCCATCCCCCAACTACCTTTTATCCTCACTATGTAACCCTCACCCACCTAAAGATCCTGAAACCCTAATTTTGCATCATTAGGCCCCTTTGCATCAATCTAATCACCATCTCCACTGCCCAAATCAAGGATTAGTCACATTTGATGGTGACCCATCATGCATCTTTCATCATATCCAATAGCCCACTTTGTGGCCATCCTCATGTTCCCTCTTGGGGCACCTTCATTTTTTTAAGCCCACCTTGGTGGTCGTTTTTTCCCTCGTCCCACCTAGATGCATACTTGGTCTATTTCTCATGTATGAAGGATATCACATCCACTTTTCCCCCCCGTATCTTGTCAGACCTTTGTCTTGACCATCCTCACATTTGTTTGCGCATCATTTTGATGTCTTCATTTGAAGCATCGGTCCCACGGCTTGCACATCTATATGAGTGGATTCCCATTGGACTCCCTCCATCTTGTAGTGATTTTTTATGACTCCTAGGTCTGTAAGACATTTTCAACATCTCCGTTGAGGATGTACTTTGTTCCCTACCGAAGTGAGTCCAAATTCAACACTATATTTTGTTTTTATTTGTTTTTTAGTTTTTATCCCCTCCACTTAGGGAGTCTTCTCTCATCTTATCTTTTCTCATCCTTTTCATCCTTCATCTATCTCTTTCATCCTAGTGATTAATTGTTCTTCGTGTCATTGATCCCTAGTTTAAGGGGAGAACCTCAACCATCATATTTATCACTTCTAGTTTTTGTCTTGTGGCTTGCCCAACACAAACCACCCAATAAAAAGGGGTAAATGTAGACACCAATTTTTGGTACGCTTGTCCCTCATCCTGTGTTCGCTCCCCTTTGTCATCATCTTACACACACATGCCTCTCTTCCTATTTTGAATTCATATTTTCCCTCCCATATCCTAATTTCTCAGTTTCCTATCTTTATCCTTATCATTATTTTATCAACTTAATTCATCGCTAATCACATTTAATTAAACCTAAACCCATCCATTATCCTAATCACTTACATAACCCTTCATTTACCATCCCTAGAATCTCATCTACTCTCATTAAATACATTTCCATCCCCTAACTACCTGTTACCCTTCCTATGCAAGCCTAACCAACCTAAAGATTCTGAAACCATAATTCAACCTCATTATCCCCCTTTGCGTTGAGCTAATCACCATCTCCACCACCTAAATCAAGGGCCAGTCACAGTCAACAGTGACCTATGTGGGTTGTCATCGACCATATAAGTAAGCCCATACCCCTTTCTTCTTAGGATTTGATTTTGAGATTCAAGACTTTTTGTGAGTTTTTTTGTGTTTCTTTCTCTTTTTTGGAGATGCAGCCATCATATTGGAGCTACTTTGAAGATATTGCATGTCATCTTTAGAGATAAAAAGTCTATTTCCTTTCTTGGAGCCCTCATCATAGCTTTATTACCCTTTTACATAAACTTTATAGGTATTTCAGTTATCTTCGAGCTTCATCGTTATCAGACTTCATTGATACCTTTCCCAGTCATCGTCGACCCTGCCAAGTAACCATCAACCTGATCCACATAAACATTATTTTTGTCCCTTGCTCCATATGTCATATGACTTAAAGATTCCTTTAGAAATCAAGCCTCTCTGTTTATATAATCCACCTATTTAGGAGCCCATATTTCATTTTCACTACACCGGTTAACATCAATCTAGCCCAATCACCATCGACCCTGTCTGTATTAGTCAAATCTATTAATTTTCTTACATCCTTTCTGTGTCTCCTGCATTACAAAATCAGATCTAAGATTTCTATAAACATCTTAGTCTCAGATCATATTTCTAGAGTCTATTGCTGATCAGTTTTTTGCTTGCCTTTTGGCTCACCCTATTACAGTCACCATCAATTGTACCTTCCAGTCTCAGGTTTCCATCGACCTGATCAGGTTTGGTTTATCATCATTTATTATTATTAGATTTGCATCTTATATTATCTAGTAAATTTTAGATCTTTGTTTTAGTTCATTTATCTATTGCATCATATCATTTATCTATTATCAATTTATCTAATCTTTTATCAAAGTGGGTTGGCATCCATGTCTAGGAAGTGATAACTTCTTAGGATTGACCTAGTTAGGAAATCCACCATCTTATCTACTAATAATTTTTCATGTTTAGTTTCTCTTTGTTGTGCAAGTTATCTATCTCGTAGCGGAGAGGATATTTCATGCCCGTATCTTCATCATCATCGCATATCAAGAAAGCCTTAAAACCTCTCACCATTTGAACTTTCCTATTTTCTTGTATTCCTTTCCATTAACTTGAAACAGGAGTGGGAAAATTCAATCAACAATGCACTTGATAAAGTGGTATAAGAGAATGCATGAGGCATTTGAGAATGAGTGGCACATGCCTAGGGAGTTGTCTGGAGTAGTAGGCCAACATACAAAGTTTGAAATTATGCAACACTTTAGCCTTGCAATATTTTTAATGAATAATGATAACATGGGACCGTGGTGTAAATTACCATTTGCATTCACCGCCAAGTACTTCAAATGTGTGGTGAATAGAATTAAGGATGCACAACCTTTAATGCTGGATGTAGAGAAGGTTGATTTATATTCACATACCTTGCGCCAAGCATATATATATGGCTCTAGGACATCATAGGTAGACATGATAGATTCATACAGTTTGGATCTTAATCTAATTATGACATTGACAATTGGCAGTATGGTATGCAGGGTGTTTGTCAATCTACGGTTGAAGATGAAGGATGACAAGGAGATTGAAGTATGTGACTCCCATATGCCTCAATATCTGAAGAAGAACAAAATTATAATTCCAAAAAGAAGTCGAGAGAGACTCTGCCATAACAAGAAGAGAAGAAAGTAGGTAAATGAGAAGAAGAAGAAGATGTTGCGCTGGATCAGAGATGCAGAAGGGAAATGCAGAATAAGAGAAGCGAAGAAAGTAAGGGTGTAAGATCTTCACAACCAAAAAAAGGGTCTCCTTCAAAAATGATGGCGAAAGTAATCCCATTAAGGACAAAGAAAGGCAACAAGAGGCATCGAGTCATTTCTGACGATGAGGAAGACTTAGAGTTATAGAAAAAATGGGTATGAAGAGGAAGCGCACAAGGAGTCTACACACGGTAAGGGGGAAGATGTGGAGCAACTAAAATGGATAGGCCCGCACAAGGAAGAAGTCCTCATAAAATAAGAGGGGTGCAATGCAAAAGAGAATAAGACCGAGGCATATGAAAAATGGTGATGACGAGTATTTCATCAAGGAGGATAACGAAACTGCCGAAGAAACAAGAAAGGATCCACTTGATGTTGTGTAGGAAACTCTAAGGAAGGAACACATAAAAGAAAAATAAAGAAGATGATAACCCCCCAGTCACCTTATATGTCATTCATCGATGACCAAAAAAAAGTACTTAGGGATAGATTTTAGAGTTCAGTACCAAAAGAAGAATTGTTTGGAATCGACATGCTTAACAAGGATGGGGGATTGTCACACACAAGAAA
Organism: Taxus chinensis; assembly: GCA_019776745.2. Lineage (NCBI taxonomy): Eukaryota > Viridiplantae > Streptophyta > Pinopsida > Cupressales > Taxaceae > Taxus > Taxus chinensis. The sequence goes on from CM034154.1 coordinate 720,625,963, forward strand.
GATGCTATCACGGAGTATGCATATGCATGAAGAAGAGCCAAAATTGGAGGTGAGCAATAAGTCTTACTCCAAGATAAGGCTGCATAAGGAGCTAGGGGCATGTACAATGTCATCAAACCAAGCAATATTATAGATGAGAAAGCTTCCAACTTGTTGAACAAGATGGAAGCTGAAGTGGCACCATATAAACATAGACAAGAGCACTACCATGTAGGTGATGAAGGATAATAAGGACCAAAAATATGAATAAATCAAGAAGCTTAAAGAACAAGTATGGGAGCATAAGAATTTAATGATTGATGCATATGATAAAGTGGGAGAAATAATAAATATCATCATAAGTGCATGCCTCAAACTAGTACCACGGGCCCATGATGTATATTCAACATATTTAGATTATTTGAGGGACTTGGTGTGCATAAGGCTTGAGGATAGGAAGAGTGGAAAAGGGACATCGACATAAGAATTAGATGAAGTAAGGAGGAAGAATAAGGATGCAGTAGAGGCCAAGATAGTGGAATATGAGGCGTTGATCACCAAGATCAAGGAGGCCACTAAGAAGGTGGAAATGGCCTTTGAAAAGTGCTAATTTTTTTATCCAATCCTTAGCACGCATATTGCAATAGAGGAGGAAAAACTCAGATAATTGAAGCAAAAATGAAGAATAAATAAGCTTGAATGGGAGAATGTCATGGTAGAAGCATCGACGCATAGAGATAAAATAAAAGTTATGAAGGAAATACTTGAGGAAAATCTCAGGATGTTCAACTCACGGTCATGTGAAGAATGGATGCCATAGAAAGTGTGATCGTAGAGTTGATATAGTGGTGAAAGAGCTTAAGGAAAAGTCTAATAAGTTGGCGACTAAGAAAATATATGGTATTGTTGAGGCTGCACCAGAGAAAGATACAAAGGATCTCACAAATGGAAAGAGTTAGAATATTATTGAGAAAGGAATTCCCAGAGATTATCCAACCCATGTCATTCTTGGTGGACCCAGATTTCATCCTGAAATCTGTGACTACCCTATTAAAAAAAAAATCATACTTTTAAAATAATGGGTCGTTTTGTTTTTTTATTGCCTGAAAATTCTTGTATTGCATCAAGATATTCCCAAAGAGCCATATTAGCCTTTTTTGCCAAATACCTGGATGCCCAAAATTGTTATATTTTGTCGTCTGGATTTGTCTGCAGGAAATTTGTATTTAATTATTTTCAGCCCCGTAGGAGGTTATTTGTGCTTCGTTTTAACTCTGTTATGATCGAACATGTCATTATTCGTATGTACCAGAAGGGTTTTAACTTGGAATAAGTTTTGGGCTTTATTTGTGACTTTTAGCAATTTTTCGTGTTTTTGTGTTGTCCCGTTTCGTTTTCTATGAAATTTCTCTAAAACAATTCCTTTATCGGGTAAGCTCGATTTTTGGCCTAGAGCAGCTGGAAAACATATACGCACGTTATGCCTGAAGGAAGTCACCATCGGAGGTCTGGTTCACTGGGAAAAGGTGAAGTCGTGCACAGAAAAGCCGCTGCGGGGTTGGGCGCATTTTTGGAAAACAAAGGATTTAAGCTGTAGTGGTAAAAATAGAAGTAGCAGGCAGGTGGGATTTTATTGCCTGCCTTGCAGGGTACTTTTTCCCGTAATATTAAATTCACTTAAGCTGCAGTGGGAAAATTAGAGGCAGAAGGCAGGCGGGAATTTATTGCCTACCTTGCAAGGTAAAAATTCCCGTGGTGAAATAAAAGAAAAGTGACTTAAGTGAAATCATAGGATTTTATTGCCTGCCTTGCAGGGTAAATAATCTCATTGTCAAAGTCAAATCACTTAAGTGGATCATGGGATTTCTGGGGCTGCCTTGCGGGGTAAAGAATCCCATTGTGAAAAATTCTTAAAAATAGAATTCTATTATGCAAAAAAGTGCGACCCACCTTGGGTGAATAATAATGCATTAAATAAATATTTGTTAATATTTATTCACCCAATTTTGGCACCCAGGCTTGTGGAAAAGTCAACAAAAGGAAGTGGACATAAGGAATTTAAAAATACAATTCCAAAATTAAATAAATTTAATTTATTTAATGCAGCCCATTTTGAGAAAGAATTAATACTTTTTAAAGTATTAAATGATTATATTAATTCCTAGCACATTGTGAAGCTTAAATGAAGTGAAGTGTGGATGATTAAATTGGATTAATTTAATTTATTGGATGGTTGTCCTTAAACATGCTAATTTTAAACAGAAGAGCATGATTTTTAATTAATTAATTGCCTTTAATTGTTAGGGCAATTATTAATTATAGAATTGTGAGGGTTATATAAGCATGGGCAACCATATGGGTGAATTATTTAATTCACAGGTAAAGAATTGCAGCTAAGAGGAAAAGTGCGCCCCATTTGAAGAGGGATTTTGATCAGGCAAGGTGGAAACAAAGCATTTGAAGAAGGATTTTCCTTAGACAAGGTGGAAACAAGGCATTTGAAGAAGGATTTTGCTCAGGCAAGGTGGAAACAAGCCATTTGAAGAAGGATTTTGCTCAGGCAAGGTGGCAACAAGGCTAAAAGCTTCCAAATTTGGCGCATGCTTTGAAGGAGGTTGATCTTTGTCTGCATAATTGTTTGCTTAAGTGTTACAGGTGCTAAGGAATTCATTACAGGTGTTTTTCAAAAGAAAAGGAACTTATATCAATGTCCAATACATTGAATATTTCCTCCGAATCTGAAGGATTATTCAGATCTACACAAGTTTTGAAGAAATCCGGCCAAGTACGAAGAAAAAGAATTATTCAGACAAAGATAGACAAAGCCATGACAAAGAGAGATAAAAAAAAAGTACAACAGAGTCATGCATCACTTCCAAACTTGCAGACATAGGAGACATGGATCTAGGCTCAGAACCTCTTGCTGAATTGATAGACAGATATAGAGCAGGAAAGACTTCATTCATGCGTGCAGAAAAAACTTCACTCATGCGTGCAGATTAAAAGTAGTGGAATTATTTGAGCTACAACTTTTCCATCCACAGCCTAGTTGCCAGAGTTTTTATGCAGGTGCAGATCCATATCCAGATGTAAATCCATATGTAGATCCAGATCCAGATCTCATAGTTGCAAAAGCTTCCGGTGTAAAGGCTTCATCCTCTTGTTTCGAATGCAGCCCGTGAAGAAGTCAGTGCATGGAAAATTCCCTCCAAGATCTTGTGCAAATGCTCCCATCTTTCAATTGAAGCCTTCATTGAATTTTCATTCATCCGGAGTGCTTTCCAAAAATTTTAATTACTCATATGCAATTAAAAATAAGAATGATGAGTTATCTACGGTAAACATTGCATTGATGCATGTACAGAAGAAGAACTACAAAAGCTTCAAGGATAAAATAGAAGACAAGGCGAAGGCAAAAATCCAACCACTTCTAGATCTAGCTTGCTTGTTTCCAGATCCATCTTGTTTGTTGTTTCCAATTCCATCCGTTTCTAATTCCAGCTCCAGCTATTCCCAGATTCAGTTTGGTGAGAATCAATGGCAAAAGAATCAGCTGCATGCAGACGTGGAAAAGGATAAAACTGCAGCTTTCCACTTCCTTCTTCTTTCCTCCGACAAAGTCAGCTTTCCTCTTCCTTCTTCTTTCCTCCGACAAAGTAATTGAGTGATCAATTAAATTATACAACTTAAGTGATTGGTTTAAAAGCCATTACTTGAAGAAGTCAACTACTTGGAGATAGGCGGCACGTGCAAAGTAGAAGGTTCTATTTTTAGTTGCAAATTATACATGTCACGCAAAGAGGAATTTGAGGAGGAAAATTGCCAGTTGTTTCTTTACGACTTTCACATGTGCTAGTTCAACTAAAAGCTTCCAACTTGTAATTGCCCCTCTACATTCTATAAGTAGAGGAAGAACCTTCGGGTTAATGATCATAATTTGTAAGCAGCAATCTTGTGTTCTAGACTTTGTGCTAAACCCCTGAGAGCAACTTGGAGCAAAGGAATACAAAGGAGAAGGTTTTCGGAGAACTTTGCGTCATGGTGTACTGTGTTTCTTGCTTTTAATCTTAGATCTCTTAATAAAATTTGTGTTATTTTAGATCTGGATATAGAGCTACCTTTGTTTTATAATTCTGTGTGTTTATATCTATTAAGTTTCTTCTATGTGCATGCAATTAGCTCTGCTATCTACTAATTGGGATGCACATCTTCTCCATTTATTCTCTGTATTTCCTTTACTTCCATCTTCTATAAAATACTTCATTTCTTGAACAGTTGCTTACTTGCTACAGAACTTCTTAGTTATGGTTCATGAAATAAGAGGTTAAAGTAAAACCCCTGATAGCTAATAACACATTTTTATTGAAAAATCTGACACGGGAGCCTCACCGGTTAAATGAGGGAGATTTATCTCATGACTTCCTAGGTTTTGTGCTATGTAGAAAATCTAGCCAACAAGGCCTAAGTTTAGATGTGTTCATGTGGGATATTCTTTCATTCGTTGATTCATGGGGTAAATGATCAAATTCATTATTTTTAGGGGCATTTAATTATTTGATTCATTCATTCTTTGGAGAAGTAAGTTTGTCTCGAACATTGCCGAGGATGGAAAATACCTTTAGTTTGGGTTGATGCTGAATAGGGAAAATGGTTAAGTTTTAGCCACACACAGAGGTTAGAGGTCATGCACAAGAAGTGCGCGAAGGGGTGCGTAACACATTGAAGGGTCAGCGTGGGAAGATCTCCGTATGGAAACACATGGTTATTTGATTTTCCAGTATGAGGATAAAAATAACAAATCAGAGATGGAGTGGTTCTTAAGCAAGATCCAAAAATAGATAAAAGAAGGATATCTTGGCATGCACAAAAAACACATGCAAACAAGGATAAAGACAACACATAAAACAAGCTAATAATAGGATTAAAGTGGTATAAAAGCATGTAAGGTCTGATTTAATTATAGCTTAATTTATTGTTAGCACAAGTTGTAAAAAGCGTGCACTCTATTATAAGCATGCATATTATTAGAAAGGTGTATGGAGGCGGTGAAGGAAAATTCCCCACCGTATATATATAGGTTATGTGTCCCTGTTTTAGAGAGGTCAAGATTAGTGGTATTAAGTGATTTGATGATGCATGTAGCTTCTAGAGTCTTTAGCCAATTTCTGTATGCATGCATGGTCTAGTGTTGAATGTAAGTAATATATGATGTAATCAACAGACCTGTTATTTAATCAACTATGTTTTGAAATGGACAATTGTGTATGGATTGCTAAGGTAATGAAATATGAATATGGAGTTATGGGAATTCAAACATTTTTTATATTTATTTATGTTGATTATGCTTCCTTATTATATGTGTTACCAATTTATTATGTTATGATGTATCTTCTTGCATGAATGGTTGTCATAGTTATGAAAATTCATGCTAACATCTTGTCAAGCAAACAAAGGAGGGGCTTGGTGCATGCACGCGCTTTGGGTGAGCTTCCAAAATTGTCTACATGAAGTGTCATCGTGCCTAGCTATATTGGGTAAATAAAAGACTACAAACCCAAATAAAGAATTATTTGGAGATCATGAAGAAAGAAAATGATAGATCCACATAAGGGACATTTGTAAAAATGTGATAAGAGTGAAAAAATGATTGCAAATGAAGGATTATTTGGAAAGGAAATGAAAATGAGCCCAAATAATGAGTATTTGGGAAATTAGAAAAGATATGAAAATGAATCCAAAAAAGGAGTATTTGGAAAAGATTGCAAAATATGTGAAAAGTGAATCCAAATAAGGAGTATTTGGAGAATGGAAAAAGAGATGAAAGTAATAACATGCATATGACTGTGGAACACTTCCGTGAAAAGAAAGAAAGTAAACGAAAAAAAAAGAAAGTTTTTGTTTTATGAATGTTTTGGGCATCTACCTTAGGCTTGGATAAGGCATGGCTTCCTAGGTGGTTATATCAACTAGGTGTCAGAAGTATATATGAGAGAGTGCAGTACCATTTCTAGTTACCTAATTTAGTTTAACCCATTTGAAAAAATGATAAAATATCTTTCCCAAATGAATCACACTGGGGTCACCACTATTGGATATCCATGACTCTAATCTCACAAGGTGTAATAGTCAGTTGGGATGGGGGGCACCAATTTTGTTAGCCAGTTCCCTGAATGAGATGAATACTTTGGGGCTCCTATGATACTCCTCACAATGAGTTGTATGGCTTAAGCCAAAGCACTTCCCATAGCTAAGAAGATGGGAAATAACCTTTTCATCCAGACCTACAAATACAATGTGAATTGTTCATTCTTATCTCAATTTAAAATGAGATTGTTTTAACCACCGTAATTTTACCAAGGCAACCTGAAGTTAGTAAACTATTTTAAATGTCATTTAAGGCAACATGTAGTTAGAAGTTTGATTTTTTTAAGAGAAAACTCCTTTATAACTAGTCTTGCAAATAAGGATTAGTATGTTTTCCTGAGGAAGGTGGAGAGGAAAAGATGAAATAAACAAGCCCACATTTTTGATTTCCAAGACCACTTAAAAAGTGCGAGGAAAGTGCATATGTGTGAGTTGAATTTGATTTAAAAAATAAAAGGTTAATTCCTAAATAACACCTAGGAAAGATCACATTTTTTATTTCTAAGATCAATTATAAAGTGTGAGGAAAGAGCATATGTGTGATCGTTATGTGATTAAGAAAAGAAAATGTTAATTCCATTTAACAATACTTGAAAATGATTAGAAATATCGGATCTAAAAAATTAGAATACTAAAGTAATTTAAAACAAGGGTTAGATCAAAACAGAATGCTGGAAAAAGTAGAAAATTAAAAAAACACAGATAGAGTATGCTAGCACGTACACTTTGAGTGTGCTAGCGTTATAGGGAATGCTAGTGGGTGTAATTGAACGTGTTAGTGCTATAAAGGACCTACAAGAGAAAAATGTTAAACATAAGAGGAAATAGACTAAACAATGACGTGTGTAATAAGACACTAGCGCAAGGATGAGGGATGCTAGCGCATGTAGTTAGATGAAGGCATGTGTAGTTTATATGGTAGCATGTTTAGTTTAACACTAGTGTAGAAACATCGACGCTAGCATAAACAATTAGAGAATATTAAAAAGCTATAAAAAACAAAGCCAAGAAGTTATTTTTTAAAGTTTTTCTACTTTTGTACTTCACTTGGGAACCTAAAACTTAGACAACAAGGTTAGAATAAGATAAATAACACACAAAAAATGTTGAATCATAAAAATATAAATTATAACTGTGAAAATTAATGTGGGAGTCCCACCAGGTGTGCTATAATGTAAGTAAGGAAAATTAACAAACAGATGAAAGATAAAGAAAAAAAGAAACAATATACCTTCTTTATAATTATCTTGCAAACCTCAAGAATATTTTTGAAGTACTTAGGATTATGAAATATTTAGATGTTTGGATTGTGGGTGCTCTTGATATGACTCTTCAAAGTGCATTTGCAAATGCTAGGAGCTTGGATGTAGATGTCAAATTGGAAAAAAATGGATGTAATTTTTTCAAAGATTTCAGGGATGAGTTTAGAAAGGAAATGGCCCGCCTTTTATAGTTGAGGGTAAGGCCATGAAAGGCAGATGAATTTTTGACTAAGCTTAAGGTTATTAATAGTAATTACTCGGGAATATAAATTAGAATGAGTTTGGGAATTACATATTTGAAGGGGAAATAAACATTTTGAATGGAAGAAGTTACATCCAGCAATTGAATTGCACGTACAAACAAATTGCCCCCACCTTTCTAGGAATCTAGAAGTGGAGTTCAAGTGGAGTTCAAAAGGAGTCTAAGTGGCAGTTAACTAGGAAAATATGTGCATATTCCTAATTAACTAATTTAATTAGTTATAATGTGCAAGATAATTAATTAACCATTTATTTAATAAATGATAATCAGCTTAGCTAAAGTATGGTTAGAGACTAATTTAATTAATCCCAACAAGATGTAATGTGCACGATTAATCAATTTAATCAACCAATCATAAAGGGATGAATAACATGATGTACTAGGATAATACTGGGAACAAGTATGTAATTTTGGGGTGTCTACAAGATTCAAATATTTGTAATGAGATGGAAGTTATTTGACATGTGGAAGATTAGCATTTTAACTTCTATAAAAAAATGTTCATGCCTTTATAATACTCGATTTCCATTTTTGGGGGTTAGCTTGAGAAGAGCGAGAATCAACGAAGACTAAGAGTTAGCTAAATATTGAGGATCTATAGAGAGAAGCCAAGGAACCAAATATGGTGTAAGTAGATACTTGCTGCAATATTGTGTGCAAGTGTTTCTACAAATTTAACCAAATTTAGAGCAAGGAAACTACCACCTAAAAATAGCTTCCTAACCTAGCTAAAAATTAGAAATTACACCATCATGATGAAGAAATGAGCAAGTCCTACCCTTAACATTAATAACTTTGAATATAATCAAAACACAATGTAAATTCATGAACTCTATTCCCCTTAATTGCCTAATTAAACATTTAAAATGGACCTAAATAGTCCAAATGGCAATCAAATTATATTGCTTGCTTTGATCCTTTAATGGATGCTTGGGTGTGAGGCTTAGCTCTTCAAGAATGGAGGATGGAGGGCTCAAGAATGACAAAAGGCTATTAGTATGAAACTATGTGCTTTCTTTTGTCTCTTGAGAGATTTAGGTGTAAGTGTAAAGGTAGGAGGAGGGCTCTTTATATAGCCCAAAGGATAAAGGATTCAACACATCCTCATGAATGTGGGATAAAAGGAGATGTAGAGTTAGTTATGGATAAGGGGGGTTTAGATGGGGTTGAGTTAACTTTAGGAGGGTTTAGTTTGTCCTCAAGTGGCTCATGTGGATAAAGGGGGTGTATTAATTAATCAAGATGTTTAATTAATACATGTGCAAGCTTTTATAAGCTTTTAGATGGATATTAGTGTGATTTGGACCATTAGAAGGGATTTAAACCAATTAAATAGTGATTTATTGATTTAATGAGAAGGGAGACTAATTAATTAATAATAATTAATTAGACTAGATAGAAGGTGTTAATTAATGAAGGGTCATTAATTAGGGTATGTATTGGATAGGTGACTTAATTAATTAGCGTAATGTAATCAATTAACGACAATGGAAGAGAAGATGAGCGCTATTGACAATATGTCGTCAATTTGCGGGAAAGGAGATAATTAGTGCAATTTAAGTATTTAAATTGCTCGGGTGTAATTATAGGTGTCTACATTTTCCCCTCTTTGGGGTGGCATAAGTGATGCCACTTCAGAGATAGTAGACGGAATAAAATTTTGAAGGGATAGAAGAAAAATTAGTGGGAGGGAGAGATGCCCCCTCGAGTGTCGATGGGGTGATGAAAGAAGCCGATCGATGATCAAAAAAGGTGAGAGATAGGTAGAAGAATGGCGAAGAGGCAGGATGCCCCAGTGAGAGAGAAAATTAGGGGTGAAAGGGAAGTGATGTAGAAGAAATATGGAGGAGGGGAGAGAAGAGCTTAGCCTCTAGCCGCTGTTTATTGGAATAATTTTGATGTCATCATATTGCCATAAGAACTACATCATCGGTCCATATGAAAAATATAAGCATACGACAAAGGTAGAATGACATGAAAAGCCATACTACGAACAATTGTCCATTGCTGAAAATACCAACTCCACGCAACATACAATAATGCAATGCAATACGAGAAGGAAACAAGCTCATTTAACAGGGAAAACAAGTACGAACACACATATCCAACCCAACAACGGTCAAGATAGTTGTACAAATGTTTTGTTATCAGTGCTGAAGAGATCCACAAGTTCATGATTGGCGAAAAGGGTTAAAAATGATGCCCCTAGCAAGGATACATGCAAGGGGAAATGCAAATGGACACGGGGTCCATGAAAAGTGTTTGTGCGCAACGAGACAACACCAGGCAACAAAAGTGCCCTAGAGTACAAATGAAGCAAGCAGCTAGCTTTGTGAATGGTTGTGAATCCGGTGATCCATGAGTCATATTAATCGGGGAAGATATGAGACAAACCAACAGGATATGGAGAAAATACCATGCGCAAGACACAAGTTTCAGCTGTAATAAGCAAGTTGCCATTTTTGTAGGGTTTTTTACTTTTTAGGATTTTTTGAGAATTTTTGCTCTATTTTTTGGATTTTTGATATATATATATATTGTTTTTAGTGTTTTTGCTTTTCAAACCGTGGTGACCAGTAGAAGAAAATAGAAGAAGAAAGTGAAGGGGGCCTAGGGGGAACAGAAAGTTCCCTAGGTGAAAGGAATGAGAAACAAATGACAAATAATGTCCTTGTTTAGTGGAAAAATTAAGAAAAAAATATTATTTGACAAATAATTATCTACGACAGTGTGGAGAAGAATAAAAATCGCCAGGGAGAAATAAAATTGTCTGAGAGAGAAGAAAGGGGTATTGGACAGAAAAAAATGCCCCAATACGGTGAAAAATAAGAGAAAAATAATTATTCCACAGCGAATAGAGGAGAAAACGGTAATCGAAACGGGCCTCCTGGCCCTCCTGACGATGAAAAACAGGTTAATATACCCCACCAGGGGGGGTAAAAATATCATGACCAAATCATTTTAACTGATCAGTTTAGAAATTTTACTATGAGGCTTTGACCCTGAGGAGAACCATGGTGATTGCAAGAGACCGTTTGAGGCGCACAGATGCAGTCTGGGGGTACCAGTGGCACACAGACGATGGCCCCTTTGTGAGTATCGAAACCTTGCTCGTCAATTTTTGTCATTAATGCATTAATTTTAGCTTTTATCCGTAGAAAAATGTGTAGGTGCACCTGCGTGCAGGCGGAGACATTGGATAGGGGGCGCAGGTGCCTTTTTGGGGGCGTAGGTGCCAAAAATAGATACGCGCACACATGCTAGCATCGACTGCACACACCCACGCACACACGCACACACACACAAGCACATGTGTGCACACATGCATACATGGGAAATAGGGTGCACACATGAAAAGTGTGGTGCAGGCAGTAATAGGGCAAAGCGCACACACGGGGGCATACACATGCAAGCGCATGCACCTAATGTGTGGCACATACGCCAAAAAGGGCGTGCAGGCGCCCAAAAGAGGGTGCATGCACCAGAAGACACACGCGTGCAAGTGCAGGTGCCAGAAATGTGGTGCACATGCCCAAAAGGGTGCACATGAGCTCTAGATAGGTGGAAAAAAGATAGGAAAGTGTCCAAAAACATGACACTTAGAAGAATTTTTAGGGTTTTTGGTTTAACCCTAAAAGATGAGATAGATTTTTAGAAGAAATGCTAGGAACTAATGAGCGGCGTGTTATTTTATAGAGACGACTACCAGTTTTGCAGACACGGGAGTGACATTCCCGGATTGCAGAGCTAGAGGGTAGTAAACACCGGCGTGACTAGCGAGCTATGGCGATACTGCTTGAGGCAGTAGGGCTAGGCCCCGTGGCTCGGATGCCCTCTATCGTACTAGATCACGGCCTTTTGACTGTGCTAGTCGAGCGATGGCATAGCGAGAGTCAGTGTTTCAGACTGCCCACAGGAGAGATGATGGTGACCATTGAGGACATTTGGTGGATCCTTCATGTGCCGATGATGGGCACTTTGATCGAGTACAGTTCGGATGCAGGGCTGATTAGAGCAGCTTGTAGTGCCCTATTTGGTGTTGACGATATCCCACATGACGGGATGACTATAACATTACATGAGTGCATCTCTCGACCCCACATTGCATCGGGGACCTCTCTACATTATGGCTCTTATCAGTGGGTTCCTACTCACTGATAAGACAGGGACTTCATTTCCAAGAGGACTACTACTATTGGTTCATGGAATTTACAACGGCGAGAGATATTGTTGGGGGAAATGTATACTGGCCCATTTATACTGGGATTTGCACCTGATTACATACCATGGTCAGAAGACCGTGGATCCAAAATCATTATTATAGATATGGTCATGGGATCATATTGTGATTAGATGCCCTGTGGGCCCTTTCCGTGTCTGAGATCCTGAGGAGCCATCATACATGGCCTGGGTAGCAGCTGGTGGAGATGTACATGGCCATCTTGGCAGCCTATTCTGATATAGGTGGGAGTTCGATGAGATGGTTGAGATAGATGTCATCTGGTGGCCATATAGGCATTTCCAGTGGTCAGAGGATGCCATAGAGCTCAGCGTGTGCCTGGTGGAGCACTTTCTTATTGGCAGTCACAACTATATCATGGAGTTGTATCGTGTAGACAGGTGCTAGCGGCAGCTTGGCAGGGTACAGGGGGTCCCCCAGCTAGATATCTGGCATGCACACATGGACTTAGAGAGGCAAACCATGGGGCCTTGTATATTGGTGGCCTGAGGTAGGGTGAGTTTCACATAGGTGGTCCCACAGGTATGGGACCCATTACGACAGGTGAGAGACCTTGGGACCACAGCTGATTATGCAGCTTGGTATGCTATAGTATTACCCCGATGGCTCACCATTCTAGAGGAGGCTTGGGCAGCAGGTATTCACCCACCTATAGAGATATGGCATGGAGCAGAGTGCAGGGTGAGGGCAGTAGCACAGGGGCCAGACCTAGAGGATCCCTTTGATGGCATCCCACATGATGGACAGGGTGCCTCACAAGCACATGGACTGAGGCCACAGGGCCCAGTACAGGCAGCCAGTGCAGCCACCCAGAGGCAGAGTCTTCGAGCAAGGACAGTCATCTAGAGCACCTTAGGGACCAGTTCTTGAGGCACACACAGCCTCCCAGCCAGTGGCACAGATAGCCACAGTACAGGTGTAGTTACAATAGCTCATAGCTGAGAGAGACGTGGCCAGAGCAGAGAGAGATGAGGCTCAAGGCTAGTGTGTGACTACCGTAGCAGAGAGAGATGAGGCCCGAGCTCTATATTGTTACTTTACTTTCAGAGTGGGACCAGGCTCGGGCCCAGGCTGGCCCAGGAGATGATAGAGTAGCATGTTGGAGCCAGATCTGAGAGACAGCGGCACAAAGGGCTCAGATATTGAGCCTTCTTCATCAGTCCCAGTCACAGGTGCGCATGGTCATTGCACAGAGAGACCATGTATACGCATGATCACAGGCATTATTAGCACAGAGGGACCAAGCCCACCGAGCTGCACGTGATGACTACAGAGAGAGACCGAGAGGGTGCTACTTCTAGACAGGCCGAGGCAGACCTGGGCCGAGTGATAGGTGAGCGAGATACTACCCTTCAGGCAGTGCTCACCTCTGGAGATGTGGACCTGATATGTGATGCCACTAGGCTTAGTGGTGAGGCCCTCTTTTACAGGAGTGCTTATTACATAGTGGTTCCGTCAGAGTAGTGAGTAGCACTGCCATAGCTATCAGGGTCGAGTGCATCAGGCTCTCAATCACGGAGATCCAACCATTCTACCAGATTAGTTAGACAACCTTTACCAGAGTAGCCGGCCAGACTAGCACCATCCCAGCCTGCAGTGTTCCATCATCTAGAGGAAAGATCTGGGAGCCCCGGCGAGGGTGAGAGTTGTGGTTGAGAGCCACATTTTTGTTGTACAAATTCTTTTATATGTATGCCTCTTATGAAGGCTGATTTTGATGTACAGTCTTGTATATGTATTATGATGATGCCTCATGATGAAGGCTTGATTCTTTCAGATACATGCCCCTTTTTGATGGCATTGTGTATCGATGATGTATTGTATTGAGTACCTATCTAGACATTGTATGTATGTGTACAGACATTTTTTTGATGTATCATCTGTGTACACCTCAGCTGAAGGCATTTTTGATATAGAGCACTGATTTGTATCCATTTTTGATATAGATGTATATTTGACACACATGTATATATATATGAGGATTACTTTGTTTTGGCTCAGATACACATGGTTATGAGATGATGTACTATATTGTTTTTGTGTCCTGATGCATGTGACATGAGTGGGATAATTTTATGATGTGAAATACCCGTTTTAGAAATTACTCTATATTGATTCTCATTACATGTTGCATGTTTTGATTCAGCACTTATGGATGTGTTGTGACACGAGATGGGCATACATTGATTCGTATTGCATGTTGCATGTTTTGATTCAGCACTTATGGATGTGTTGTGATGTTATCTTATTTTATACATTGTATGTATATTTTTATGATTTTGATGTTAGATGATAGATCCTTAGATGATATCAAATGCATTTCTCATGTGTTATCTTTGATGAATATGGACGGGATGATATGATGATATTGGTGGGGGGGATAGATTTTTGATCATGCGCAACCCCTCTTACCCCCGATATGTGATGATTAGCTTAGCATACATGCATGATGTAAAACTTAGCATTTTTTTATATATGATGTATAGATGATGTTAGATGTGATGATAATGATGGTAATGTGATGTGAATGATAACAAAACAGAGTACATGTAATAAACACAACTAAATGCTAACAAAGAACACCAAGAATTAATGCAATACACCATGATTCACCATGCTTTATTAACATGTAACAAACACAATCAAATGCTTAAGAAAGAACATAATGAATTAACACATTACATCATGATTTCCTAAGATTTTTATTAGCATGTAAAAATGTACCGCAATATGCACAAGGAAGAATAAATCCAATATAAGCAAGAAAAGATGAATCCTAACAAAGTACGCCCAAGCAACAAACAACCCAAAAGTAAGAATGCAAAACACTATACAAGCAACAAGCAAAGCAAGGCAACAAGACAATGCAAGTAAATGTTTTTGTAAGATATGTTTTCATGTACCAATTTTCTATTGTTTAGGTTTTTGCGAAACAATTTTCTATTGTTTTAGGTTTTTGTGAAACAATTTTCTATTGTTTTTGTGTTTTGTGAAACAATTTTCTATTGTTTTAGGTTTTTGTGAAACAATTTTCTATTGTTTTTGTTTTTTGTGAAACAATTTTCTATTGTTTTAGGTTTATGTGAAACAATTTTCTATTGTTTTTGGTGTTTTCCAATGGTTTTCCAAAGCTATGTGTAGGTAACCAAGAAAGCTTGGATGCCCCCAGCGTTAGATGGGGAATATACAAGGGCAGAAGCCACACATTTATGAACAAGAAGGTGAAGTCATTGAATTGCTCCCAGCGTAAGATGGGAAATGAAAAAAGACCATACCCCTCACAGATGAATAAAAGAAGGCAAAGTTGGATCAAGGCTTGACAGGATGGGGTGCACAGGGAATCCTGAAGGTAGAACCAGGGCTAGGCCAAAGACAAATACCCTCTAGATACATAATGCTTGTGAAAAATGAATCCTCCTGAGGCATCAAAAACCGGTTTTCACCCAAGGACTTGTCCAAAGTGCCACAATTGTGTGGTTTTCACTAGTGGATGACCTGTTTTCTCTTTTTCTTTTTGTGATTTTTTTATTTGTTTGTATTTTTGATTTTTAACTTCCTTGCGCCATGTTCAAGCATATAACTGCTTAAGATGCATGGCATTCATGGGCTCCTGGAGCTCATCACCATTGGGGTGAGCTAGTTTGTATGCCCTTGTGCTGTACTTGGTGACTATGACATAGGGTCCCAACCAATGTGGTTTGAACTTCCCTTTCTTTTCTCACTCTGCTCTGGTGTTGAACTGGTTCTCCTTCATGACTAAATCACCAACCTCAAACTGACAAGGGATGATTCTCTTGTTTTATTTTTTGGAGACTCTGTGTTGATACACTTTCAGGTGATTAAGAGCGCGAATGCGCCTCTCATCTAGTAGCTCTAACTCAACCATTCTTGCCACTCGATAATCCTCATCCTTATCCAGATAGTCCCGAAGAGAAATTCTCAGGGATGGAAGTTCGATCTCTAAAGGGATGATAGATTCTGTCCCGAACACTAGGGAATATGGAGTCACACCCGTAAGAGTGCGAATGGATGTTCGGTAAGCCCAAAGGGCTGGATGGATTTGTAGGTGCTAGTTTCGACCTGTTTTGCTGACCATCTTTTCCATTATCCTTACCAAAGTCTTGTTTGTTGCCTCAGCTTGTCCATTACCCTGAGGGTAATATGGCGTGGACCATTTTAACCTGATTTGGAACCATTGGCAAAGAAATTTCATAGTTTTGTTCTTAAATGACTTCCCATTATCGGTAACAATGGCTCTGGGAATACCATATCGGCAAATGATGTGATTCATGATAAATTTAGAAATTTGTGCTCTTGTGACATAGGTTAAAGGGATAGCCTCCACCCATTTTGTAAAGTATTTTGTAGCTGTGATGATATGTGTATGACCATCAGATGAGGTAGGAGTAATTTTTCCTATTAAATCAAGTCCCCACTTGGAGAATGGCCATGGGGTAGTGATAGGTTGCAATGGTTGTGACGGAGCATGAATGAAATTTTTGTACTTTTGGCAAAGCACACATTTTCTAACATAATTGCAATAATCACTTTCCATGGTAGGCCAATAATAACCTACTCTCAATAGTTTCTTAGCCAAGACCATTCCATTTGTATGTGCTCCGCACACCCCTTCGTGCACTTCTTTGATTGCCTAGATTGACTCCGTCACATCTAGACAATGTAATAGATTCCCATCGTAGCCACGATGATAAAGTGTACCTCCTAAAAGGGTGTAATGGGCTATCTGGTGAATCAGGATTTGCTTTTCAGAATGGGAGATATTGGGAGGGAATGTGTTGTCCTTAAGATAGGTGAAGATGGGTTCGTACCATGGGGAATTGGGACCAACAACCTCACAAGCTAGGCAAGATTCTGACATGTCATATGCGGGTTGGCATAGATTTTCTACGAAGAATGGCATATCATTATTCTCCAGTGGAATACAAAGCATAGACCCTACCATTGCCATGGCATCTGCTGATCTGTTCTGTGCTCTTGGGATTTACTCAAAGGTAATGTGCACAAAATACTCCTTTAGAGTTTCCACTAACTTTTTGTAAGGTATGAGCTTGTCATCCTTAACCTTATATTCATCATTAACCTGTTTGATGATTAACTGTGAATCACCTACAACCTTGACATGATGAACATTCCACTTGATGGCCAGCTTCATCCCTGCAATAAGTGCTTCATATTCTGCAATGTTGTTTGTGCAAGGGAAGGCCAGGTGAAAAGCCTGCGGTATAGGATCACCAGAAGGAGTAATAAGGACTACTCCTACACCTGAACCATGAAACGTAAATGATCCATCAAAATGTATCTACCACATGATAGATTCTTCAATGTAGAGCAAGGAGGCATCTGGCAGATCCAGACTCAAAGGTTTCGTGCTTTGCAAAGGTGCTTCCGCTAGCTGGTCCGCGAGTACTTGTCCTTTAACCGATTTTTGATGGAAAAATTCTATGTCAAACTCACTGAGTAGAATGATCCAATTAGCCATTCTACCTGTGAGGGTGGGTTTGGACAACAAATACTTGAGTGGGTCGACCTTGGATATGAGCTTAGTTTTAGTATTCAGCAGGTAATGGCGAAGTTTTTGAAAGGTAAAAACAATGGCCAAGCAAGCCTTTTCAATTTGAGGATAATTAAGTTCATAGGCGATGAGGGTGCGACTCAGATAGTACACCACTTTCTCCTTATGGCCAAGGTCATATTGGGCGAGCAACACACCAATAGAAAATTGTGTAGCGGAAATATAGAGCAAGAGTGGTTCTCCAGGAGTGGGAGGCATGAGGACAGGAGGATTAGCCAGGTACTGTTTAAGCAAAGCAAAGGCTTGTTGTTGCTCGGGTCCCCAGATGAAAGTGAACATCCTTTTTAAGAAAATGGGTGAATGAGTGACATTTATCTACAAGATGGGAGATAAAGTGGTGAATGGCTTGAATTTTCCCCTGTAAGCTACACAGTTGCTTGATATTCTCAGGTGGAGGCATTTCAGTGATAGCAGACACTTTAGCAGGGTCTACCTCAATACCTCGTCTTGACACAATGAAGCCCAATAGTTTCCCTGATAGCACACTGAAGACACATTTCTTTGGATTCAGCCTGACTTTGTATTCATGCAGGCATTCAAAGATACGCCGCAAAATGACAGGATGATCCTCTCTTGTTTTGGACTTTCCCAAGATGTCATCTACATAGTCCTCCATGATATCATGAATCATATCATGAAAAATCACTGTCATGGCCTGCTGGTAGGTAGCTCCTACATTCTTAAGGCCAAATGGCATCACCTGATAGTAAAAGGTGCCCCAAGGAGTTGTAAAAGTTGTTTTGTGTTGGTCTTCTTCAGCAATCTTAATTTGATTATATCCTGAAAAGCCATCCATGAGTGATAGCATTTCATACCCTGTTGTTGAGTCAACAATCATATCAATGTTGGGCAATGGAAAATCATCTTTAGCACAAGCTTTATTGATGTCCCTAAAATCCATGTAGATTCAGATACCGATAGGTTTCTTCTGGACAGGAACAATGTTTGATATCCATTCAGAATAATCAATTGGTTTGATGAATCCTGCTGCAAGCAATCTTTCCAACTCTTCTTTAACCAACAGGGCCACTCTTGGGTGCATCTTTCAGAGCTTCTATGTTTGATAGGCTTGGTGTTTGCGTGCATGACTAGGTTGTGCATGACCAAAGTCAGATCTAAGTTGGGCATGTCTTTGTAAGACCATGTGAACACATCAATAAACTCTCGCAGCAACATAGTGAATGTCTTTTGTTCTCTAGCCGAGAGTGATGCTCCCAATT
Source organism: Taxus chinensis (assembly GCA_019776745.2). NCBI lineage: Eukaryota > Viridiplantae > Streptophyta > Pinopsida > Cupressales > Taxaceae > Taxus > Taxus chinensis. Next base: position 720,644,663 of record CM034154.1, read on the forward strand.
TCACTATCTTGAGATCTTCTTCTGTACCAATATTGACATCAATGGTTTCTTCGACTAGCAATTTTGATAAGTCCTCCATACACGTAGGATCTAGAGGTAGGTTGAGATCTTCATCCAAGGATGTCTCCACGAGATTTTCATCCTTGGCGTGGTCACTTTGTTTGTCCTTTGATTTTCTTATTTGTTTGTCAGCCAGTGCCTCAAAGAGGTTTTCACTGTGCGACTTGGACTTTGATTTTTGCTGAGGCTTTTCTTTAGAAATTTTACCCTCACTTTTCTTTAAATTTTACTGACCATGAAGTTCAGCCTCCTCGCCGAAGTAGGTGCAGGTGTCTAAGTCAATAAAGAAACCCTTTCTTGTGATCTCCAATGGGAATTGTATCCCTTATGCCCATGAATTCTGCAATAGCCTCATCATTCTTGAATAAATCTAGTGGCACGTGATGTTGTTGGTCCCATTCAAAAAGGGAAGGGTATACAAGGTCAAGGGTTGGTTCCGTGGGGGTTATGGTCAGGACAACGTTATTCATGAAAAGGTTCGTGGAGGCCAGATCCTCATATTGGCTACAATGGGAATCTGTATCACTGTCTAGATAGTCAGAATCTATCCTCATGCTCTGAACAAGTTGCATCTTGATTGTTGGGGTGTGCTCCATAAGGGTGAATCCCAATGCCGTATCTTTCTGTCTTGAAATGTGGAAGAGGGACTGGTTCTCTTTGTCCTTGTTCATTCCTCCCACATCCTAGGCCTTTGTAGCCCATGGAGTACATCATTTTACTAGATTTTTCATATTCTGGGGTTCGAGAATAGGATGGATGAGTATCCTCAGGGACCCAAGTTGTAGGTGGATCAAGCAATTTCTCCTCAGCTAACAAGCCTCCAGGTAGGAATGACCCAATAGTGTGTTCCTCTCTAGGTCTCCTGAAGCGGTAGTTGGGTCGACCTCTAGTCTTGGGTGACAATGAGAGGTCTGAAACCAAGAGCGCTTGTTGTACATTATACTCCCCGTAGCCATATTCAAGGATTTTCATCTCCCATGAATCAAATGGAGATGTTGAAGTAGACACGCCATGAGCGCAAGAACTAAGAGAATCTGAATCCACCTGGGATTCCATGGCCTCAGATTGAAGAGGGACAACTATATCTGCAGAGGGACATGCATATGTACCCTTTCGTGTAAAGCTATTGAGAGCTCTACAATGAGCAAAGGGCTTAGAATCTCCTTGTATTGTAACTATATGTCCCTCATGCTTCAACTTAATGCATTGATGAAACATTGATGGTACGACTTGCATGGCATGAATCCATGGTCAGCCTAGAAGCATGTTATATGGAAGCTCCAAGTCTAGGACATGAAACTTCGTCTGATGGCAAGTGGGGCCCACCTCCATGGGCAGCGTGATGGTGCCTGTTGACTCTCTTTCCGTGTTGTCGTAAGCGGTGATAGTAATAATGTGGGACTCAAGATCTTCCTTTGTATGTCCCAACTGTTTGACCAACTTAAGCATGCAGATGTTCAACCCAGATCCATTATCCACAAGCACCCATTTGATTTTCCTATGGGTGACAACTACCTCAATGTATAAGGGAAGATTATGTGTTGGGTTCTCAGTAGGGATTTCCCTATGGTTGAAAGTGAGATGTTCACTTGGTGTGATGTTTGCCATCGCAGCTTGAAGGTGTGCAGGATCGACTTCTAAAGGCACTTTCGACCCCTGAAGAGTTTGGTATAGAATGTCCTTATGCACATTGGATATCTTGAGAAGATCTAAGATCGAAATCTTAGTAGACGTATTTTCAAGTTGTTTTAAAAGGTTATATTTACCGGTTTGCGGGGTCGACGGAGAAGGTTCCAAAATCACGAGGTAGGCACACCTTGTTACCATAGCTCAATCCTTTCCCTTGATCCGGATGGTATTGACATGGTCAGCAGGAGAGCGAATACATCCGATAAGTGAATCATAATGATTGTTATCTCTTTTGGTGTACAAGTAATTTGTGGCTTTATAAGTTTGGGATGATTCTCCTTGATCCGGCTTTGACTTTTCTGACTTATCATGCTTGGGAATGGTTCTTTATATATCCCCATTTTCTCATTAGGTGTTTGTGTTTTGCCAGGGTTATCCACCTCTATCTCCCCGTTGTCAATGAGGTCCTGAATATAATGGCAAAGCAGCAGACATTTGTTTGTCTTATGTCCTTTGACACGATGCATTTCACAATATTCCTACTCCTTATACCATGAAGGTTTCAGAGCGTTGTTTTCAAATGGTTGTGTTGTAGGATAGGTCATCATGTGGGCCACATCCAACTATTTTAGTATGACTGACAATGGTTCATTGAGAGAGGTGAATGCTCTTCACTTTGGTGGTGGTTGAATTGGGCCCTTGGTTAGTTTAAAAGGTTGACCAGTTTGGACTGTCTGAACACGTTTGGAATCAGTAATTCCATCTCCCACCACATTTTTATTTTTGTTAAAGATCTTCAACTTTTCCATGGGTTTGACACTTTGGTTTTATCTAGATTAGGTTTTGAGGGTGCCTTTGGCAATGAGAGATTTTTCTATCTGAATCCCTTTCTCGATAACCTCCTCAAAAGTACAAACACAGTGCATTTGGAGGTGGAAAGCTATATCCGGGTTGAGATTGGGAAAAAAAATACTAACCAGATGCTTTTCAGGGAAAGAATGCAAGGGAAGCGACTAGCTATCCCTCTCCATCATTGGAGGAAGCTGGCGAAAGCCTCATTAGGGCATTGTTTTATGCCACATAAGTCTGCCATTGTGACATCACTCTCTATGTTATATGAGAAGTGACACATGAATATTTCTGCCAATTCTGGCTAGGTGAAAATTGATCCTCATGGTAAGCATGTAAACCACTCCAAGGCTTGACCTCCGAGACTCTTGGGAAAAAGTCTGATGAGGTAATTGTCACTATAAGACACCTCTTGACATGCCATGTAGAAATATTTAACATGATCCCTGTGGATCCCCTTTACCTTTATATTTTTTCAAACTACAGCATATAAAATTTCTTTGGAAAGGGTTGAAGTTGTTTTGTCAAAAGGATAGGGGCATAATTCTTCGTATTGATATTTCCTGATGCTCCCCTATATTGCTCTCTTGTAAGCTCGCAAGTTTCACTTTCATAGACTGCACTTCTTGTGTGAGCAATTGTTCTCTAGTGGGAGAAGCGGGGATGTATACACGATGATACCCTATGTCTTCTTCTCCTTGGTTTTCTCGATGGAGTTCATTGATCTTAGCCTTAGGTCTCAACTTTTGAATGTTCTTGTTTACGTCTTTCTGTACATGGGAAGTGAGCAAAGCTAGTTTTTCGGCTTAGGTTACTGATTTGTTGTTGGATTGTGGCTTGGTTTGTGGCTTCTTCTTCTAAAGGTTCCTCCTCTTCATATTGTGGAGATTCTTCACCCGTCTCATGTTCTATCTTATTTCTTCATGGCAATTTGATAAAGGGTATTCTATGCCCTACCACTTTATCATTCCCTGCATAAGAAGTGGAAGCTTGTCTGCCTATTAAAATATCTTCCATATTGATAAGGGGATGTTCTTCCTCCACAACGTCATTTGCAGGTAGTATTTTTTCATTCTTAGTGGGAAATTTGGCCCCTAATTCTATGACCCGTGCCAACACTCTATCTTTGTTTCTGAGAAGAAATTCATCTAGTAGAGTGGGGTCGAAATCGAAGTCTACATGTGGTGATTCTAATTCATTTCCACTATGGTTGGCCATCTCTTCTGTTACCTTTTCAGCATAAAACAGTGGTCCTAGGTCATGTCCAATGAAGGGGTTTGACCCTTGTTTGTTAGAGGTTTCCCAAGCTTGTGCTTGTTGTTCCTCATATGTCTGTTTCTTTAACCCTAGACGTGTTTTAGGAGCCATGTTTTCGTGATAGTTTCACTAGGGTAAGTTGTAAATGTGTTCCAAAGCTTAGTGACTACCCCTAAGTGAAATGTAAAATGTATCTGTTAAGAGTATGAATAAGTCAACAATGTGAGAATACCAATGTGATAGAGTGATAAATCACTAGTAACATAAGTGTTTGGTACCAAAAAACCCGTTTAAATGAAGTAACTCCTAGACTACGTTTCAAAAAAGTAGCTTCACATTGCAAGATGATTAACAAGATGTCTTCACTTATGCCAAGTTCAAGGGAATGAACAAAATGTAAGTAAATACAAGAAGTCAATGCGACCTCCCAATCAAGATATACGATGAGCGAGCTCAAACTCGATTAAGACCTATATCTCAAAAAGTGCCAATTATAATTTGTGAATGACACAACAATATCACCAAGATATGTTAACCCACTTTGCGAGAAAGTGAAGTATTTATATCAAGGTGTTATTGATATAACACACACAAATAGTAACACCTAGCACTCTTTGAAATTGAGGTAATAATAGAATCGAACTAAAAATCTCAAAGTATAGCTAGGAATAGTTAAAAATGTGTGTAGCGTAACCTTACAATATAGATATTTATGTCGAGTTTACAAGAAATAAGACGTAAATATCGAAATTGTAGTGATACGATACAAACAAGCTAACTCATCTAAGGAAGTCCGCGGTGATGAACCACGCCTAACTACAATGATGAACTTGACATGGGTATCAAGATCACAATGGCTACCAATGATGTGAAAATGCCTCTGCACACTTTAGACGTTTAACTAACCCAGCCACAAACATGGATGGGCGTAAACAGACATAAACGTGAGAGAAACAGTCGATTGGTAACACAAAGGTAGTCACCCTTCTTCTGATCAACAAAGTGTCAAAATAATGTGAAGGAAGCAAATCAACAAAAAGATGAAAAATGTTGGCTTCACTTCGGCAGAGTTTCGCCTCACCCTAAGGCAAGTAAAAACTAAATGAAAGTAACGCGTCACACATTTCTCAATGAAAATATGGTTCACAACTCAACACTATTTTAGAATGGTCAAAGTGGGCTCCTAGCCAAAGTATATCTTCCTAGGTGGTTCTCTCGTCCTAGGTGCTACAAAGATTATCCACGAATGGGACGATTTACCCAAAAAGTCTCAATGACTAGTTTGGGAGTATCTCAACTTTGCCCCCTTCAAGCACAGTGGGCAATAAATGCATCCAAATGTGTACTTAAAAGGGTCATGTAGGGACAACTTGTAACTCTAGCTCACAAAGGATTTACTAGTCAGATAGGTAGTGCGGAGCACTTCCCGTTTCATCCACAAGGTTCCCTCTTGCATGGACTACTTTGGGGTTCCTGGAACCACCCCCATTGTTGTAGCTTAAGGCATTATGCCAAAGGGGTTATGTTCCAGTTGAGTGGAGAGGGACGTACCCTTTTCCGAAACCTGCAATACAGTGTTTTGGATATGTTGTTCTTTTTATCTTTTTTAATTAGATGTGGTTTGCTCGAACACCGTTTGACAACCTGTATAACAACTGTATTAGTAGTTTTCTGACTTTTGTTTTGATTCCTCCGTTCTTTGACAAGCGATGGTGTTTTGGTCTTGTATGACGATGTTTAGTAGTTTTCCATGAAAAGAGAAGGCACCATTTTAGATTCTCCAGATCGTCCAAGGACGCAAGAGAAGAGCATACGTGATGTCTTCACAAATCCCAAAAGATAACAAATGAAAAGAAAAAACACTCTAATCTAACTATGCCAAATCAACCAATTCTAACTCAAATATTCTTAGCAATCCCAAAGCATCAAAAGGACTTAAGAATTGTTTCTAATTCCCAAGATTGCCCCAAGGGACGCGAGGGAAGAGCATACGCAATCCATATTCCTATAAGTAAATAATGCAAAATATTATCTAATCAAATACAAACATGTAAAAATAGCCTGCAAGGACAAATATATGATTAGATAAACCTGCAAGAATGTTAGCACATCTACACTTTAATTCCAAAAAAATGTAAAAGGACACATGCGCCCCTTTTTCAGCGCCTATGCGCGGGTTAGGGCGTATAAGCCACTTAAGGTTGTTTTCAGCTCACAGAGTACCTGCGCCACCTGAGAGATGTGTGTGCCATGAAAATAGTGCCTGTGCCACTATGTGGAATTTTTAGATTTATTAAGTGCATGTGCCACTAGAGAGGTGTGTGCGCCACAAAAACTGAATATGTGCTAATCTGAGAAAAATAGATAGAATAACCCCATTACCAGAAAAATGTGCCTGCGCCACTAAAAAAAAATATGTGTGCCCTGGTTAAGGAGTGTGTGTCGATCTGATAGGTTTCAATATGCAGTGAAGGTATAGTACAAAATGACACCTACACCCAGGTTAGTGCACCTGTGTGCTAGTTAGGGTGTGTTCGCCAAGGTTAGTGCGCATGCGCCAGGGGTCAGAAAACAGAGTGATAGGTTTTAACAGTGTGCCTGTGCTACCAGAGAGATGTGTGTGCCCCGAAAATTGTGCCTGTGCCACAAAAAATCACGCCTGCACCCCTAAAATCATGCCTACGCCAGACCTGCAACCAAAGTATGACAAAAACACAAGAAACTTCACAATATCTCAACTTTTTTACAAGTTAGCTTAAGAATGGAAATAACCCATTAAAATTAAGGCTATGAACATGAAGTTACACATATTAAATGAGAAAAAATTCTAAAAAAATGGACATTAATTACTACATGTGCATATCAAAAAGTTAGCCAAAACAATGAAACTTAAACTAGAATACCATGGGACTAAGTGTCCCACTGGGCATGCAAAATGTGTGCAAGTGTTTCTACAAATTTAACCAAATTTAGAGCAAGGAAACTACCACCTAAAAATAGCTTCCTAACCTAGCTAAAAACGAGAAATTACACCATCATGATGAAGAAATGAGCAAGTCCTACCCTTAACATTAATACCTTTGAATATAATCAAAACACAATGTAAATTCATGAACTCTATTCCCCTTAATTTCCTAATTAAGCATTTAAAATGGACCTAAATAGTCCAAATGGCAATCAAATTATATTTCTTGTTTTGATCCTTTAATGGATGCTTGGGTGTGAGGCTTAGCTCTTCAAGAATGGAGGATGGAGGGCTCAAGAATGAAAAAAAGGCTATTAGTATGAAACTATGTGCTTTCTTTTTTCTTTTGAGAGATTTAGGTGTAAGTGTAAAGGTAAGAGGAGGGCTCTTTATATAGCCTAAAGGATAAAGGATTCAACACATCCTCATGAATGTGGGATAAATGGAGATGTAGAGTTAGTTATGGATAAGGGGGGTTTAGATGGGGTTGAGTTAACTTTAGGAGGGTTTAGTTTGTCCTCAAGTGGCTCATGTGGATAAAGGGGTGTATTAATTAATCAAGATGTTTAATTAATACATGTGCAAGCTTTTATAAGCTTTTAGATGGATATTAGTGTGTTTTGGACCATTAGAAGGGATTTAAACCAATAAAATAGTGATTTATTGATTAAATGAGAAGGGAGGCTAATTAATTAATAATAATTAATTAGACTAGATAGAAGGTGTTAATTAACGAAGGGTCATTAATTAGGGTATGTATTGGATAGGCGACTTAATTAATTAGCGTAATGTAATCAATTAATGACAATGGAAGAGAAGATGAGCGCTATTGATGATATGTCATCAATTTGTGGGAAAGGAGATAATTAGCGCAATTTAAGTATTTAATTTGCTTGGGTGTAATTATAGGTGTCTACAAATATTGAGTATAGATAAAGAGTTTAACATGTCTATTGTGGGACTATTGTAATTTTGTAATGTAGTGGAAGTTTGTAATCAGACTGTAATAATGTAATGTGTGTAGTTTTAATTTCCTCACTGAAGATACTAAAATTGTAGCTTGATCTTTTGATCGTGTTCATGGATTTTTCTATATGGGTTCATAATTTACATGAGAGAGTACTTAGATTACATATTCTAAGGTCATTTTTCATTTGGATCCCAAACCATAACTAAATGATTTGGTATCAAATTTGATTATATTCTATGAGTGAGTTGAAGAATTTTATTTTTCAAATTCATGAGTCTAGGTAAAATGTAATGATGGAATCTTCTGACAATTAAAGTTGAGGATGTGCACTAATTCTAGAGCCATCAAAAAAAAAAAAAAAGTATAGATTTTCCTATGTCACGCATGATGGATTTCTTGGGTGGTGTAGACACAAAATTACACACTTACTACTATTTAATATATTGCCAAGTATGTTTTTATATATATGGATCATGAGTAAGAAAAATATTCACTAATGGAACACTTCATAGTCCATCCACTATTGTTGTTCGTTTCTATTACTTTTCATCTTTCACACTTGTCACTCATACACCCAATTCTGGTTAGGTCGTAGGGATCCATGTCTCTTAGTCTTCACACATTTGTCATCAGTTGTCTCTAGACACTAGTTCTCAGGTTTGGATACTAGTGCCCAGGTCCTCCTATCCATCCTGGGAACCCATGTCCTCTTTATTTTTGTTCTTATTTTTGACATTTGAGGTAAGTATTTTCAGTTTTCCCACTCATATCCCGAGGTACTAGTTGGCATGTCGGGTCATTAGTGTCGAAATTCAAGCAAGATATCCCTATATAAACATAACATACATACCATTATAATGGCAGGCAATTTCTATCAAGGGATATATATCCACATATCAAAGGGACTACATTTTGGGCTTATTACTCTACATACATATTGCATAGGAAGGGGAAGTTCAATTTTCCATCCACATATCTGCATTCTATCTAGCTACCGCTCGCTATCTTGGTGTCATCCATGCAAGGGAAACCTAGGAGCACTATTACATGTTCACAAGCACATAAAACTACATTGGGTCTAATATGTAGTGCACCGCTTATTCGTAAGATCACTCATTTGACAACTAAGGATAGGTCGACCCCTCATTTTGCATCTTTCTTTTTCAAGATTTGATATGTTTTGAGGGTTTTATAGGAGTTTGTTTATGTTACATATTTACATGTACCTTGATGATCCAAGTGCAACATACAGGTGATCAAAGGTGAAAAAGTGTGAAACCCTAGTGATAATGCTGAAACCAACTCCTGACATTTTTGACAGACTCCAACACCCCATAGAGGTCTAGGGTTCCCATAGGCACCCTCGCCCTTGCTCAAGGTGCCCATGTCCAGGCATTCCTGACATATCTACATTTTTTCTGAATGTGGTTGCAACATTCTGAGTTTCTGTTCTATCAGTTCATCCGATCCAGACACACTTCAGGATAAGTAAAATTAAGGTAAGTGCCCTATCTCTTTCATTTTTTTTCATAATCACATCAAGTAAAATTTTCTAGCACTTGTATTTCATTGTATATCATTGTAGCAATCTTTGCATTCAGATTTTAATAAAATATTTAGATTTAATTAAATAATTGTGGTGAAGACTGTAGCTTAGAACTATTTTCCCTATGATCCACGAAAACCCTAATGGCTAAAAGTAACTCTTCTTTTCCTAGGAAAGCTATGCATCATGTGAGTGTTAACCATATTTATGATGAGGTTACTGAAGTTGAGCTTTAAAATCTATATTACAAACCTCATGTTGATGATAATATTCAAAGAGAAATTTTGACCAATGAATGCAACATTCCTACTAGCTTTTTTAATTCTTCTTCTAGCATTATTTCCCAAGAGAAAAACATTTCTGGTTGTACTCCTTTTTATTCATTTGCACTAGGACTACTCCACCTTTTATTTCTGCTGAAAATCTAGATGATGTTATTATCAATTAAATTGCAGAACTATAGATAAAAAGCATGATGAAAATGTATATGTGCATGATGTTGTTTCTCATACTAGTCAGGATGATTGTATAGTTGCATATCATACTCCTTGCATTTCTAAAAATGTCTCTAATGATTGTAAAGATACATCTCATGATAGTTTATTCTCTTATTACATTGTATGTTGATGATACACTTGATGAAATCCTTGCATGTGAATATTTACCTGATACTGATGATGCACGTGTTAGTAATGATTCCACTTCTCTACATATTACTGAATGTGAATCCCCTGATCCATTTTCATCATCTTCTGAGATTGTATCTAGTAACATGCATGTTGATTCATCTCCTTATATTATTTCATCTCATCACGAATTTTCTGATGATATTCCTAGTACTGCTATTGACATTACATGCTCTTCACCACATATTTTTCTTCTTCCACACCTACATCTAGTGTGCTTATAGCATCAAAATCCTCCACTATTGACATTTCTATGATCACCTATAATGGAAAGATTCAACCACTCAATAAACCATTCACATCTTCTGCCATTCCTTCACATGATATATTATCACTCATGCATGTTGTTGGCCATTTACAATCTCAGGTCCAATCCCTCACTCTTGAAAGTAAGGCCTATTATGCTTCTATCAATAACAATGATTTACATTGGCAATCCAATTCCAAAAAATATTCACAATTCAACATTCCTTGATGATTTTATTGTGCTTGCATTTTTATGCTTTGATGGTACTAGAAATCCATATCTGCATCTCAAACATTATCGTTTAGATATGGCTTCTTACTCTAATGATCGATTATTTCTTAAATATTTTTTCCATAGTCTTACTGATGATGCTCTCCAATGGTACACCCACCTACCTTTTGGATCTATTAGAACTTATTGTGAGATGGAAGAATTCTTTCTCCAACATTTCATACTTAACAATGGTCTTAGAGTCACACATGATCATTTACTTGGCTTACATCAAGGCAAGACATAACCTATTATTGATTATATTATGTGTTTCAATGCTTGTATGTGTCAACTAGTCTTTCAGCCCATTAATTTAGAAAATCAATTCATATTTTGTCATGGCTTGATTCCTATTTTAAAATAGCACTTGTAATATGACACATGTGAATCATTCACACTATTATGCTATAAGGTCATTGATCTAGAACAAGATCTCATTTCCACACAAGTTATAGATCCTCCTCCTATTTATGCTACTACTGCATCATCTAGCTCTTCTCCTCTCCCATCTGTTAAGCTACCTCCAAGGTCTCCATCTCCTCTACCCCACTGGAAAGTTTAGTCTTCTCCATCACATAAGCACCCTTCATCTCCTCCACTTTGTCAGGATCCACTTAAGACTTCTGCATCTCCTACTCGGGAGCCATTGCACTTTTCTCATGCTGCTAAGCCTCATGATGTGATGCATGCTTTTCTTGATAAGCGCCTAATTCACTTTCCTTCTAATCAGCATCCTCCTCCTCATCACTTGAAATGCCAACATGATCATCCTTATTGTAACTATCATCGCATCAATGGTCATCATGATAATAACTATTTCGCCCCTCAGGAAAGATTACAACAATTAGATGAAAAGGGTGTCATTGCCTTTGGATCTCACTCTCAGAAGCATTTTATGTCTCTAATTCCATGCAAGCATGCTATTACTCCAATTAATTTATCTCCTTCTCTATCTTATAAGGTCATTATTCGGTACACTCTGTCATAGGTCATTATTCATGCATGCTCTCCATCTCATTCATCCACTGCTGCACCATCTCATTTGCTATGCAATGCTCTTACTACACATTGGCTTCCTAATCCACTGGCATATGTGCTTCACACTATTGTATCTCCCATCATTGGCACCATATCATTGAGCATTCAGTTTGGTTCCTACACTCATGCCACTTCCATTCCACATGCTTCCACCACTCCATGCCCGCTTGGTCTTTGGTAGGTGGTTCTTCCCACCTAACCACCCAATGATGCACTCATGTTCTCATGGTTCTTAGATGACTGTTGAGGGATATATTACAATAAGAACCTCACTACATCTCTGTACTACACCTTTCATTAATATATCTATCTAGCGCACACTACCATATCACTTCTCGATGATGCACTCATGTTCTCTAGTTCATTCGTGATTGATGAGGAGTCTTATATAAATTAAGCTCATCTCACTACACATACACTGGGGGAATTTCTATTCTTTCCCCCCTCCTCATATTACACGCGATATCATACATCATTAGGCATCTTTTTCATTCTACGTTTAATAACTTATTCATTTCCTATCATCTTATGATTCATTTAATTTATCTACACTATTATGCATCTATCATATAAGCTCCAATCATACATAGAATAAAATTGTTACAAAGCATTACTCATCATTATCTATGACACATAATCATTAAAATAATGTAAATACAACATCACACATCCACATACGAACATAAATCATCACATCACACATCAATAAACATCAATACATCACACATATGCCAATCATACATATATATATCTTGATCAAAATCAAAATTAGTTAAAAAAAATGTCAACGCTTGGGGGAAAGCCCATACATCACTACATCAATACATATAATATGTTTTCATCATTATCACTATATACAACTGTGGGAGATTTAGAACTAGATGCTTTGCTACTCAATCTATATCGCTGGTCGCGGCTCCTATATCTCTCAACTTGCCTACATAGTAGCACTAACTCAATCGTTCTGCTCAGAGGATTTCCTCTAAAATTCCACATACTATGTATAAACGCATCCTGTGCTAAGGATCCTCCTCCTACTACCTCTCTAGCTCTCAGAGTCTCTACCTGCACCTCATCAGGCTTGATCAACAACACAGTACATGTCGTTGCTGCTATCTCCACTAGCTCGAATAAGTGTGAATACTCGCCCATGATGGCATCAACTCGCTCTAACATCCCACCTCCAATAATCACATCGTTAGGTACATTCCACGTCAATGCGTAGATAGATGTATCAATGATCAATGACTAATACACATCAACTGCATCCATAATCGACATATTAGTTACTATACACAACAACGATAATCAATCAACCAAATAAAAAACCATCACTATACTCATGCTTTGCTATCATTTCCACTATACCATCACCATCAAGGGTAGCTACCTTCCCCTCTACTCCTCCAACTAGCATTGTTCCCACCACATCCACAATAACTGGAGATCGGTGCATTACCCACCATGCACTATACACCTCAGTACACCTCATGTCATCCACTTGTATCGGCCCTATGGCCACATCAGACTCATTTGGGACTCACCCGATTCCCTTGTATCTCTCACCCATACATATGACTTTGGGGGCACATCCTTAGCCATACCAAACTATCGTGATACATGCTCTACTAGAAATAAGCTAATAGCTCAGCCACTCTAGGAAATATGTCCTCCAGCCACATAGTATGTCGGATACATTGTAGCTCTACTCCATCATCCAACCATCCACCATAGTCTCAATATTGCTTCCATATAATGGCCCCTGGCCCCATCCGATCCAAAATCGATTTATACATATCAGTTGTCCATACTCCTACTGTGGACACCTACCCATCTTGCAAAAAATATATTTGGCCTCACCCACTCTATGCCTAGCCCACCAAGCAGCCTCAATATCACAATATGATCATAAGCCCATGTATGTAGTAATGTGGTGGCTCCAAGCCCACCCTCATGATCAACTTGTGTAAACGCATATAGATACTAATACAGATGTGCCAATACATAGTCGTGCCCAAGCATATCTCATCCTACTCTCCTCTATACGTTGATAAATATCATACATCTTTTACAAGATTCCTACACCATAACCATTCACTGCCACTGATTGAAGAAATCACAACTACAATGAACTTCCACAATTGCGGAACACCTAATCTTAGTATGGCATCCTGGCTAATATGAGTCTCTATATGTACTCGCATCCCTGTGAAATATCACCTAGCCACTCTCATTGTCTTTGAGAATCCTCTACTACCATCACTTGGAACCTCTCACCCACAACTGATAGTCACAATATATGATATACATCCTCCAAGGTCACAGTCATCTCCTTGGTAGGTAGCCAAAATGTACACATGTCCACATACCATCACTCTGCATAAGGCAATAATCATGGGAATATTATGGGGCACATCCCCCATCCTCACTATGTGCTGTAATCCAGCATAGTCCAATCTATCCCACTCATCATCTGATAAACCAATCCCAACAATGTGCTCAAATGACAATCACCATTAGAAACTCCCTCGAATGGATATCCCTCTACAAAACAAAAAACAAAAAAAACACAACATTAGAACCTCATGTACATGCAAACATGATAATTTACATCACATTACACATTTCTCACACTTTTTGGGCTAAAAACACAGCCTTCTGGGTCACCAATGCCCAGGATTTAGACGAAGGTGCCTAGGAGCAGGTCACTAATGCCTATATCTAGGTGCTGATATCTTGAAGGTAATTAGTGCCTTTTCCGCTCTTACCTAGGTTAAAAATGCCTAGAAACTTAAAAACACAAAATTCACAAAAATTCACTAAAAAACAACTCATTTCACCACATTTTTGAAAATACCCATACTTACCAACTCAAGTTGTCGTATGTGACATCACAGTAGCCAGCTACCATCTTGAATTGACTCAATCAAACTTCTCTAAATTTTGCATCATCTTCACACAATTAGAGCTCGAATTCACACTCAATCAAAGTTAAAATGAAATCAATAATCAATTTTCACACTTACTGTATATAACACATTTAATAATTGCTATATTACTATGGTCACTATTTGCACTCATTCTTCCAACTAATACACATCACACGGTTTCTCTCATATCTTGAGCTTCATTACTCTGTTTCTTATCCCTTCTACGTCATTCTCTTTAGAATTTCAACTACTATCATATTACACATATCCCATGATGTGAGATTCTGATTTGGAATGTATTCATCTCGGTATACACACAGTTACGATAAATCTACTATGTATTCATCTCATTCACTATTATTTCATTACACATCTATGTTTGGCTCAGTGTTTATTCCCACCATCACTCTCCTTTTCATTGAAAGGGGGGTATACAATTGGAATCACCATATGATCCCCCTCATACTACTACATGATCATTTTACGTATCTAATTTTTCATTATTGAAAAGTTTCTCACATTATGTGACACTTCACATCACTTTCTATCAATTAGTCCCCTAATGACCTAATTTGGGGGAAACAAATGAAAAATATCTCCATGAGTAATCTATCATACATATTCAATCACGAAGCAACTTTCCACTTTTCAAATTGAATCAAATAATTGACACAACACAATGTATTGTACTATCTCTCTCATATGACATAACTTGGGAGCTTCATCACTTCATATCTTTCCCAGATGACCTAATGTGGGGGAAAATCAGTTTACATTTTCTATCGCTTCTAGATGACCTAATGTGGAAGCCATCAAACATCATACATATTGTGACACCCTTGGAGTGGGGGCAATGAGACATCATTACCTTTCCTATATTGCTCCTATATGGGTTATTCTCATTTGATCGAAATGAAAAACATCTTGGTCTTTGTCTGTATGTAGTGGCTAAACCTTTTGAGGATGTAGTTAAAGTTGGAGAGTAAAACTAGACCTCTCTACCTACACTCTTCCTTTGGCAGAAGGATGCCCGAAAATCAAGTTGGGAACTGATCACTCCCTACCCCAACAAAATATCCATCAGCAACAAAATCAAAATCTCAAATCACTCAAAATAAAAATCTTCAATCTTGCTTAGTACTCCTCATAACGGTTTGCCATCTCTCTTTACGCCACATGGATCGACATTTGCCAATCCATGGTTCACCATGATATATGTTCTTATTATGCGTGTACTTATACAACATGGCTTCTCTAGAATTATTTTTGGTATGTTCCTTAATTCCTTTACACTACTTGAATTTCATTCAAATAACATAAACAGAGGGATGTAGACACAAAATCACGCACTTTCTACTATTTACTATACGAACAAGTATGTTGTTATATATATTGATGAAAGGGGGGTCTTATATTAAGTTAAATGCAACATGATACAAGATTCTATCAACAAAATAAGAAGTTAGTATGAGAGCATGCCCCAAAACCAAAAACAGAAAAGGAGAATCCTAACAAAACAATAAAATAAAACACCTAGAGGGAATTTGATGTTGTTTTATATATGGATCTTGAGTAAGAAAAGTATTCACTGACGACACACTTCCTAGTCCATCCACTTATGTTGTTTGTTTCTATTTGTTTCATCTTTCACACTTGTCACTCATACACCTAGTTTTGGTCAGGTCACAGGGATCACTGTCTCTTAGTATTCACACATTTTTTGTCAGTTGTCTCTAGACACTAGCGCCCAGGATTTGGACACTAGCGTCTATGCACTCATGTCCATCCTGGGTGCATGTGTCCTATTTGTTTGTGATCCTATTTTTGACATTTGAGGTGGGTCTTTTTAGTTTTCCCACTCATATCCTGAGGCAGGTAGTTAGCATGTCGGGTCGTTAGTGTCAAAAATCAAAACAAGAGATCCCTATATAAACACAACATACATATCATTATAATGGAAAAAAATTTCTATCAAGGGCTATCTATCTACATATCAAAGGGACTACCTTTTGGGCTTATTACTCTACATAAAAAAATGCATAGGAAGGGGAAATTCACTTTTCCATCCACACATCTCCATTCTATCTAGCTACTGCTTGCTATCTTGGCATCGTCGGTGCGAGGGAAACATATGAGTACTATTGCACACACAAGCACATAAAACTACATTGGGTTGGAGATGTAGTGCAATGCTGAGTCATAAGATCACTCGTTTTACAGTTGAGGATAAATCAAACCCTCATTTTGCATCTTTCTTTTTTAGGATTTGATGTGTTTTGAGGGTTTTACAGGTGGTTGTTTATGTTACAGATTTATAGGTACCTCGACGATCCAAGTGTGACATACAAGCGAAACCCTAGTGATAGTTCCAAAACCAGTTCCCGACATTTTTAGCAAAATCCAACACCTGAGAGAGGTCTAGGGCACCCACAAGGCATCCTCGCCCTTTCCTAAGTGCTTGTTTCCAAGAATTCTTGACATATCTATATTTTTCTAAGCATGGTTATGACATTCTAAGTTGTTGTTCCATCATTTCGTCTAGTCCAAACACACTTCAAGATAAGAAAAATTAAGTTAAGTTCCCTATCTCTTTCATTTTCTTTCATAATCACATCAAGTAAAATTGTTTAGCACTTGTATTTCATTGTAGCAATCTTTGCATTCAGTTTTTAATAAAATATTTAGATTTTATTGAATCATGTGGAACAAGGTACTCCAAAAATATTGATGTGATAAGCCGATAACATCAAATCTAAATCATAGAAGGTGACAAGTGGAAAAATGATCTCAAAAAGTATGGTGGGTTGTATGGGTGACTGGGTCATGCCATTTGGATTGATAAATGTACTTAGTAACATTCATGGGAATTATGAATGAACTGTTGAAAATTTTCCTAAACCCTTAATCCTAGGTCATATATCAGGATATGAATGGCCAACATGTGGATAACACAATCTCTTAACATGTCATAACACAATCTCTTAACATGTCATATCACATTTATTTATGCTTTCATATGATTAGTAGGTTGACCTAGGTGGGTTTACATAACATAAGGTATATATAAGAGGTGGTAACTAGTAGTTGGTCATCGTATTGAGCATTTGAGTCTTATTTTTAGGTGTGTAGTTTGCCCCCTCAAATTGGTTGAGTCTTTTCTACTTGCATATTATGATCTTACATCTTTATTTTGGCGTTATTTAGTGTTTTTTTGTTATTATTTTGATTTATCTAAGTAATTTCCTTGCACATTTGGATTGATAAATGCACCGAGTACATTCACAAGACTCGTGAATGAAGTGTTGAAACCTTTCATTGGAAGTTTTTCATTGGGTATTGGATGGAAAAATTATTTTTAGATGAATAAAGAAAATAATTTGATGTACTTGAGAAAAGTGATGTAAATACTATGAGAGGATAATGTGCTAGTTAATTTGAAGAAATGAAACTTCGTGAAAGAAGAGTTAGTATACTTGGATTTTTTGATTTCCTTAGACGGATTGAGGATGGAGCTAGAGAATTTGAAAACCATATTTAATTGACTATCATTGAGAAGTGTGTTTGAAGTCTGAAGCTTCTATAGATTAACAATTAGTCTCATGGGTTGCAATCATTTTTATATACACATGATAAATATATCTATATTCGAGGTGGGAGGAGGAACAAAACTGGACTAGTGTGAAACAAATGATAAGAAGATTGTTCCAAGACGGGAAGATCTTAGATGATACTAGCACACCACATTTAATATGCTGAAAGGAATTCACCATAATAAGATTCAAAAATATTTACAAACAAAGAGCTAAAATATCATATATGGAAATCCATCATAATCCATTATTACATTACTTCACATTACATTACATTAATTAGCTTGATAATGAATATGTACATATAGGAGGAGGGAAGTGTAATTAATACCTAGATTAGTGGTAAAGAAATCTCACTAACTGATATTGGTAGCTAAGTTAACTCCACAAGACTAGTAAACTAACTCCACATAACTGAGAAGCTAACTGAACACAACTAGTAAGCTAACTCCATACAACTAGTACACCTAATAAAGCTAACCCAATAAGTGTAGGGATAACCAAAGTGCAATAATTATCCTAATAAAAAATAAAAGGATAAATAATAACCTACACTAACATAGTGTTCACTTTCATTTCTACAAAGCGTCGACATACATAGTAAACATCATTCTTTTGTAAGAACATAAAGATAATTTATTTTGAAGCAAGAAATGAACATATTGATTAATCCTCTTTACAAATCCAAAGGTATTTTTAAACTAAGTGGAATGCATACAAATGATACTCTTAGAAAATCTATGTAAGAATTTTTTCAAAAAAAGTAAATATCCTTCACAAATTGTCGTACCTCATTTTGCATCTTGATGACAGAAATAATTGTGATGTAATAATTGGCTTTTGAATAAGTGGGTGAGAATATTTTCTGCTAATTGATGTTATTTGAATAACATGATTATTTTTAATCACATGCAATTAATGTGAATTATTTATTATGCTTATCATTTACTGAATTGCATTGATTATATATGAGGCTAACTACATTTCTCTATCTTAGTTGGATGCAAAATAAGAGCCCCTTCATACTTGGACTCCTAGAGGGAGGGTATTGTTTTGGAGGAGGTGACTGGCCAGTGAAAACACTTTTACACAAAGAAGTTTGACGACCACACACACACACAAGAAGATGTGGTATTATTTTTTCTATGTGACTTGTATATTTCTATAGTTGTATGAATTACATGTGTGATGTTCAATGCTTGTTGACCTATTTTGATATCTTGATGTTTTTCTGGGCACATATCCTTAAATGTACAAGTAACAAAATTCACTTCATGGGTTACATTGAGTGATGCAAGCCAATTAGGGTAACCCCAACAATAAGTGCCACTAATCGTGGTGCTATTGTGCCCCACACTACTTAAAAATTCCTTTTGATTTATTGACTAATTGATTCATGATTGGAACCCTAGAACTATGCTTGGAATTGGACCCATATGAGGTATGAAGACAAAGCACTAGATCTAGGAAGGGAATAACAAAGCATGAAACCAAAAAAACTCAGGATAATGCAGGAAAAAAGGAGGAAAGGAGCAAAAGTTTAATCAATTCCTCACACTATCGTCATATACATGCATGCCTATTAAATAGGCTTTACAAAGAGGTTAGATATAACAACCTCACACTTTGTTAAAATAATATTTCTACGATAATCAAATTGTTAAAAATAAAAACTTGGTTATAACAATTAAAACAAACAAATAAATGAATTTCCCTACATTAATTTTACAAATGGTGAATGCCAAATGTAATAGCATTTTTACACCAAAACATTCCCTTAATAAAATGCTAGGGAATAAACAAAATGAAAGAAGGGGTCCTGTCTATTAGGTCTGATAAGGTACCTAATACAAACAAGAAAAGAAAAAAGAAGGAAGTAAGGACTTAAGAATGAATCCCCCTAAGGACAACTTCCTTTACCCCAAGCTTTGCTCGCAACTCAATAAAACAAGGAGAAGCCAAGGGTTCAATGAAGATATCTATTATTTGATTAGAAGTAGACACAAACGTCAACTAAATAACCCAATCTTAAATTAAATTATGAATGAAATACATGTGGATCTCAATATGTTTGGTACACCAATGCTAAATATGATTATGCATTATTTGAATAACACTTTGATTTTCACACTAAATGATAGTAGGAGAGACATGTGGAAAGCCAAATTCACTAAGTAATTTCTAAAGCCAAAGAATTTCCTAATCAGACTTGAGTGCACCTATATACTTTGCCTTGATGGATGACAAGGTTACTACAGTTTTTTTCTTACGAGCCCATGCAACTGGACATGAACTAAGGACCATTGTGTACCACGACAACCTGCCCAATATGAATATGTAAATCCCTCAATATCACAAGATCCTTGTGATGAATAATGAATCATTTCATAGAATAATGTATTCTTGAATCTCAAATCATTTGTAAAATACCTAATTGTGCTCATATCTCTCCGGTTCATATTGTACCTCATCGTGCTCAAAATGTCCTCTAATTTACTCATATATGTCTCCTTTGCATAGTAATTGTAGATTTAATATAGCTCACGTTAAATAACATATGCCTATGTATGATGTCATAAGTTTTCCCATAAGGTTCATAAGAATGGTTTTTGAGGTATACATTATTGTGTCCAGTTAAGGTATTGTATTATAAGTAAGCCTTAACCAAGAGATTAGTTTGTAATAGGCTAAGCTTTTCAATATAATGCATGTCTATCCAAGCCAAGTATTATTGTAAAAGTGATAATTGAGAGAGTTGTTTATAGAAGTAATTATAGATTAATGATTTCCAAATGTATGCTGAACCTACCTAGAAGTATAAGCTACATATTATCAACTTATGTGTAAGACAATTTCAGTGCATTGTTATGAAAGCTAAGCATACCAAAAAGTTACATACATATTACCTTCTTCCCAAATTTGACATTTTTCTACATTATTTGAAACCTCAAATCTTCTTCAAGATTGCACAATGCCTCACTAATTTCATCTATATAGCGAGTGTTTTTGAAAATAAACAATTTCACATTGTGGGGGAGTAATAAACAACGTGGAAATCATTGAGCATCACTATCACATCCTATTGAGTTAGCAACATCACATTGGAGGATAGAGGTATTAAATTTTGAAGGTCAAACAATGAAATCTCGTGCTGCATGGAATTGTGGTGGAAATTTGTTTTTCAATTATTTGTACTATGGCATGCCTCATTCATGAGTACCTATATTTATTAATGTTTATCTTTTGCAGTGTGCTCGTGTGTTCAAATTTTTAATAAGTGGATAAATTATCCTATGTAATCACTTGACATATAAATATAGTGGATAGATAAAAGCACAATGAGAAAGAAACATTATGATATTTAGGTTATTGGTTGTCTTGTAAAACCATCCTTATAGGTTAATGGTTGTCCTGTAAAATTATGTTTGGTTTATCAATTGTCCTGTAAAACCATTTGTATGTTTCAGATACTGGTTGTTTGGTAAAATCATTTATATTTTTGGTTTTTGGTTAGCCAATTGTAAAACCATCTTATTGTGGTTACTTCTAAACCACTGGTAAAACCATTTTTGAATGTTATTGGTTGTCCTAAAAGCCATCCAGATCATGAGCACGTAGAGGCAACAAGTTGCAGAATAAGTACATCTATGTTTTCCCCATGTTCGCACTAAGGGGTGTTTGTTAATAGTTTTTTAGTGCTCACATATTATATTTTATGTGTTAATTATTTTGAGTCTATTAGTAAGAATGAGGTTGTTATCCTATCAAAAATACATGTTATAAGCGGTGTGTTGTTAGTTGGTTAGTAAGGATCCTCTAATTTAGGTATTATTTGTTATGAGCACTATCCCTCCTATAAAAATGTAACCATGTTCCATAATGAATTACTTGGTGTTGTTATTTCAGCACCAACTCCCAAGTGTTCTTCTTCAGAAGATAAGAATACTCCTCTGTCATTACAAGATCCCATTCTAGAAAACCAGAAGCTTCCAAAAAATTGAATGAATCATTAGAGATAGCTTGACTCATAAGATCCATCCCTGAAGGCATAGAGTGTGGACAAAAACAAGAAACATCACCAAAAGTATCAACTCTAGTACGTTAAGGATCACTAGGATCACCAACTGCCTATATAGTAGAATGTAACCATTTTGGCATGGGTTGAGGAGGAAGATGAGATAGTGGAAGAACATGATCCAAAAAATGAGCATTAAATAAATCAAAAAACATATCCTCCATAATAGATGGAGTCGGAGAAGAAGTTAAATTCACATGATCTAAGGAAGTTCCAATCTCATCAACAGAACATCCCTTTGAAATAGAACCTCATGGGTGGATGGATTAAGAAGATGATATACCTTCACATGTTCACAATATCTAAGAAATATGATCTCTTTGCTCTTCTACTCCTTGGATTTCATCTCATTATCAAGAATAAAAGCCCATGTCTTGCTCTCAAAAACATGAAAATTAAATATGTATGAGGTTTCTCACCTAACCACACTTCTTCAGGAGTAACCTCATGAACTGGTTTATGTGACACTTTGTTTTGTATGAAGTTTGCACATTTCACAACTTCATCCCAAAACTTAAGTAGTAAGTTCTTAGACTGAATCATGTAATTTTCCATTTCCTTGAGTGTTTGATTCTTGCGTTTAGCAACACCATTTTTTAGGAGCATAAGACACTGTGCACTGATGCAAAATACCATTGTCAGTACAAACAAATCTAAATGCATTATTGATATACTCCTCCCATTATCTGTGTGAATCCTTTTAAGTGTATATCTTGATTAATTTTCAACGAAGGCTTTAAAAGCCTTGAAATTATTAAGAATTCCACTGTTATATTGTAAAAAATACAGCCAAGTTCTTCTTGTAAGGTCATTAATGAAAATTAGCACATATTTGGCACCAAAAAAAGAGTGAAAAGGAAAGATAATAATATCATTGTGTATTAACTCTAAAGGAGCCTTAGTTCATGTAGCCTTCCCCTTTAGAAAGGGATCTTGATGTTGTTTCCCAAACACACATCTTGGGAAAACACCATCAGTGGAGGAAACTTTCAGAAGCCCTATGACCATTTACAGTGAAGAGAGTTGTTGCAAGTACCTACAATTGCGGTGACCAAACCTCTCATACCAAAAATTTCTCTCTGAAGTAGAGTGAGCAATCAAAGAATACAATGCACCCATGTCAAACTTGTCAAAGAGATACAAATGTGCATTTGTGTCAACAACACCTGTAGCAACTATCTCATCAAGATTATTCAATTCCCTAATTATAACACTATATGGGGAAATTTCAATAGTTTTACCTCCTCCAGAGTGACACATTTGATATATGGATGATAAATTTTTAGAAATGTGAGGAACATAGAGTACACCATTAATGCATTCATTTGGCATTTCAGCTGTACTAGATCCCTTAACTTCAATTGAGGGAGAGTTGCCCACCAAAATGTGAGAAGTGCTACAGTCAGAAATTGAACTCAACAAGTTGTTAGAATACGTCAAATGGTAAGAAACACCAAAATCAAACACTCGTTTATCTTTCAAAAGAGCACATGCTCTATCAGTGAGAGTCTTTCCCTTTCCATTTTTCGAAGAAAAAAATGAGGAGGGATTAAAATCTTATGTTGTTTCATGGATTTATTCAAAGCTTCAAGTTTAGAAAAACAACAAGATTCACAGTGATTTTTCTTGTTACAAATAGGACATGGATCATAAACCTTCTTTTGAAATGACTTTCTGGATTTACCAATATTTGGAGGCTTAGAGGGCTCATATGAGGAAATTTTTGGTTGAGGATAAGGAGGCTTATTTGAAGATCTAGGATTAAGTTTATATTTCCATTTCCCTTTAGGAGAGTTAGCCATCAAGGCATGATGTGAGCTAGGCAAAACATCAAGTGAATTCAATTTCACTTGTTCACTAAGACAATCTTTCACAAAATAGCTCAAATGAAGGCATCTTAAATTGATCTCCTAAAAAATCCATAGTGAAAAAGAAGGTAGATGTGAAAATGGAAAATGGACCCTTCAATTTTGACAAAATCAAGAGAATGTATTCTTTATCCTTCTTATCTTTACGTCCATCTTTTAATTGACTTATGAGATCTTTGAATTTAGTCAAAAATTATTGAACAAAGGAGAAATTATATGGCATCAACGATGTCATTTCAATGTCTAATTCCAACAACTTAAATTCATTTTTTTTCCAAACAAGCTCTCAAATTTGTCTCATACCTCTTTCAGTAATTTTTCTTATGAGATGTGAAATTGCAAATTGTTTGACACAGTCAACACAATCAATCCCAAAGCCTCATGTTGTTTGCAAACATACAAATATTTGTCCTTTTCTATGGTGAACGCCAGACTATTAGCTTAAAACACCTAAAATAGGCCCCGAGCTCTGATGTATTTTCGATCTCCATATGTGGTAATTTGACCAGTTGAGGGGCTCAAATAATCAGATATCCATAATGGAGGCAGAAGTCTAAATCATTTGTAAAAGTAAATTTTATGAAAAATTAAGAAAATTTGTTATAAAAATTTACAATTTTAATTCCCAAAAAAATTCCCGTTCAAATATATATGTAGATCCTCGAAAAAAAATTCTATAAAAAAAATTCTTTTGGACAAAAAAATCTTACCAAGGTAGGTAAGTGGAGATAAGTCACTAAAAATGGGCAAGAGGCACTTGAGGAGGAGAGGTACAAGGGCTTTTTCCTTTCTAATGGTGAAGAATATGTGCTCTTGAAATAGAGGCCACAAGTTCAAATCCTGCAGGGGGTAGGGTATGTACGCCTCGTTTGTAGCAAAGTTAGTTGCCTCCCGCATGTGAGTACGAGGTAGTCTCATATGCTATAAGCCGCTTGTAGACCCAAAAACAGGCCGCCTGACATCGTGGACTGTAAAAACCTATTATTATTATAATTATTTTAAAATTCCAATACCACGTATTTTCCAAAATGTGGTTTCCTTTAAAAAAAATGCAACAAAAGAAATTAGCGTGGGTAGTTTTCTATTAGGCTACCAAGAGGCAGTTTTAGACTATATACTCACAAAAAAAATTTCTACGTCATCAATTACCATAGGCACCTAAAGCCACATGATCTCCAAGCATAGGTGTTTTTGAGAGAGCTAATAAATGATTTTCTCCAAACCATGCAACCAGCTATTGTCGAAGTTGCTAATAAAACCCGTAGCAGCTGTTTTCGAAGTTGCTAATAGAAAATAAAACACTTCCACGTAAAATCTATTTTGGATTTCTATTCTCCACATGTATGTGACTTCCAAAAAGGCGTAAGAGGATGCCAACAAAACCCAGAGCCTTTCAACAATGAAGAGATGGGAATACATAGGCTCAATTCCCTTGGTAGAACTTATTCTCCTCCAAAAAAATTGTTACACACAATTGCAACAATATTAATGTTCAGCCTAAACATTATATATGTTTGCAAGGCTGAATGGTCAACCAATCAATTATAAATCTATTTCAAAAAGTGGTAAACAGTCCATTGGTTGGTTGACCAGTTAGTCTTGCAAATACTTACATACCGTAACTGAGAGGTTAAATGACATGGTTTTACCTCCACAATCCTTTGGCTCTGATACCACATGAAGGCAAAGCACTAGATCTAGGCAGGGAATAATGAAGAACATAAATTAAAAAAAATCAATAGGTAGAATGCAGCGAAGAAGCAGGAAAGGAGTGGCAATTTATTCAATTCCTCATTCTATCAACATGCATGGATGTTGCCTATTGAATAAGTTTTACAAAGAGATTAGATATAACAACCTCACATTTTATTTAAGCAAATATCGTTTAGACAATATTTCTATGATAATCAAGTTGTTAAAAATAACAACTTGATTATAACAATTAAAACAAATAAATAAACAAATTTCCTTATATGAAAATTACAAATGGTGAATGTAAAATATAAAAGCATTTATACACCAACATGAGACAACTAATTTCGGTCACTAATTAAAGATTGGTTATATTACTATTATTACCACTTAATTATGCAACTTATTTCTTGACATTGCGTTTCATTCATATGAACGGAAGATCAACCATATTTAACATTCCATGTCATGGCATCAACATCCCTATTTTAAGGGGGGCACATAAATTGGAAGGCATGACAATACATATACGTGCTAAAATAAGGCTCCAAAGCCTTAACCACTTTAGACCTAGTGATTTATCACTTTTGGTATTTGATAACTTTTATGCTTGATTCTGGGTACCCTTGATCATATTTTTGGAAATGATTATAATCAACCATTTGTGGATGGTCAAATAATACTTGAAATACTTTTTTAAAGAAGCAACTATTGAGCTTTGGGGGGCATCACTTAAGTTTAAAAACCCTTAGTGTATGATTATGGTGGAAGATCCTGTTACAAGAAGCATTGTGGAGAAATTTTGAGTTTAGAAGAGGCTTGATACTCCATTGCATGTAGTTACACATTCAATGAAATTATCTTTAGAAGATAAAGTAATGGCACTGGTGGTGAGAGAAGGAGGAAACTGGTAGTTTCTTGCAGTTAATTAACCATGTTCAAGTTATTTATGGATTCCTCTGAATATATAAAAATGGTTGTAACTATATTGTTTTTAGGACTAAAGAGAAGCAAGAAGGAACCATTGGGAATAAGAGAAAAGAAAGAAAGAATTTGGAGGAGATTTACAAGTTAAGGCATATAATCACGTACCTTATAGTTTCTAAGGTTTCCATCTTATGTTTGTGAAAGAAGGCACGACTTTGTAATTTCAATGCATGTTATGTTTGTTCGTGATTGAAATAATTTATGGATCCCAAAAAAAGGGTTAGATGCTTGTAATGTTACATTTGGCACTGTAACTTCTAATGGAGTTGAAAGTTTTCTTATGACCAGGTTTTCCCTAATCCTAGTCTTATATCTTGGTCACAGAGGTTGGGATGCATTATATGTGAACTCTATTTTCCTTTTTTGATAATGATCTATATTTTGGAGTGTTTTCTAACCCAGAATTTTAATCTATTTTATTATTCAGTGGTCTTAAAGGACTTTTCCATTTAATCATATCTTATTCTTCAATCCATTTAGGGATTTGACATATTACATTCAATATCACAACTACTTTATCTTAAACCTATTCTCAAACACATGGACTACAATTATATTCTTGAATTTTGTCTTCAACCTACTAGGGTATTGGTATCTTACCATCAGTGACTTAAGTTTTTGGAGTCTTTGGTCCTCCATATTTAAATTGAATGGGTTTTATGTCATTTTGACATACATGAATTTGTTACTCTATCACAATTTTGTTCACATGATTTTGTATGAAGTAAATCCACACTTGAGGTTTGATTTTAGTGAATTTATTTAATTCTGAACCAAGACAAAGATTTGGGATCATGCGATATGTTTGAATTTATGGGAATATTTTTGGAATTTATTAATGAATTTTGTACCATTTAACATTGGACTCACAAAAACATGAGGACTAGAAATGTGTTTGAATGAGTAGCAATTTCTAACTTCTACTCTACCTGTCTTAGAGTCTTTTGTTATGGTTGTTATTATGACTATATTTTCCTTTTAAGGATCCACTTTCATAGAGTGATTTTAGTTTAGAAATTGAGATAGTTATACACTTTTTAAGGTTGAGCCTAAATAATAACTTCATTTGAGCATTGATTGTAGAGACAAAACTTTAATGATTCAATGATATTTGTGTATATGCGACTCTGTAAGTTGTATGTAAAATTTGAAGTGGAATGAATATTAAGTTTATGTGACACTTTTATAGGTGATATTATTTTGTCCTTTCAGTTTGATCAACAATGTGGTTATAATTATTCAAAGCTTCGTTTTTGATCTCGTATTCTCATCATCATCATTATTTCTAGGGTTGTACATTAGCTAGTATATTTGGTTGCTTGACTTTTTCTTTAACTATAGGGTTTTAATATTTACTGGTCACTATATTGTAAACATCCCCTCTCTCACTTATAAAAATTGTATTGAAGTTTGAAGGTTGAGATTTTTGAAACTACATCATATCAAAACCATTTCAGTATTGACGAGAATGTCTAGTCCATTTCACTTAGTTACAACTATGGATGCTGTTGAAGTTTATCAAACTTGATTGGTTAATGTGTTTTTGACTAATAAAATATCTCTTAGTATAAATAATTTACCATTATGATGTAGAAATTAGGCACATAAAAAAACGAACAACATAAATAAAATAAAGGATTGTAAATAAAAATAGATTATTTAACCCCAATTAGAACTGTTGTGCATAATTTTATTTCTCCTCTTCTATATGAGCTTAAGCTACTTACAATCAAAGTGTGCAATAATTACAATTACCACTAACATATAGAGGGATTTATTCTAAGAATAAACCAAACAACTATAAAAAAGAGCATCTAAACATAGCTTTTTATTTTTAAAATGCTTTTCCTAAGAATAGCTAAAATCTACGAAAAGCAAGCAAGCTAATTTGTTGTATTTTATTTTATCTAAAAAATCTAAAGATAACATGCAAGACAAAAGTTATAGGTTTCCTAAAAATAGAATAGAATCAAAATTAGACTCTGATGTTTTTTCTAACACCCCCCCTTAATTTTGAATTCAAAACTTTCATTATTCTGAAGCTGAGTGTAAATTAATGGATTTGACATATTCCTGATCACAAAATCCCAAACAAATTCTCAAATACTCAAATAATTTTATTAGTAAGAATAAATGGCTAAGTGTTAGTCATGCACAAAAGTCTGAGACCGCGCATAGAGTGCATGCAAGGAACATAGGAAAAACAACTAAGGATCAGAAGGGATGCGCGGAAGCCTACATGTAAGAATATAGAATAGAGAACATGGAACAAGAACATGTTAGCATGTGAAGGTCCACACATGGGAAAAGGAATTCAGTGCGTAGGGGTGCGCGCAACATAGAGAAAGAGCAAACGCACAAGAGGTTCTCACATGCACACAGAGTTCCAGGACTTAGCCACTTTCCGAGAAGAAGCAAAAAATAGGAAAAACCACAGATGACGTGCAATGAAAACAATGCCCAGAAATAGGCAGTGATGACTAAAACACATGTAGGATGGGGTAAGGATGACACATGGAGAATATATATTTATAGGATTAAATCATGATGAGGCTGAGCTATTTATAGATCAATCTAGAGTAAAGTAAAGATGTAAAGGCATGAAACCTATAATTAGGAAATCTATTATTAGGAAAAATGCATGTAAGTGGTGAAGGAAAAGTCCCTACAGTGTATAAATAGGTGTTGCACTCCATGTAATAGAGTGGTGGTCTGATCATGTGAGTGTGTTGTGAGGATGAATGTATGACTGATTATGTATGCACGCATAAATATAACAAGTTTTTGATGTAATCAATGTGTAATTTTATGTAATGAATCATGTTTATGATGGATAATTGTGTATGGATTGTAAGGGTTAGTATACTTGAACATGGTATAATGGGAATCCAAATATTCTTGATGATTTCCTATGTGCCTATTCTATGTTGTATCTTCACTCATATTATACCATAATGATTATGCTCTAACCACATATTGGTAAGTAACTAAAGATGGACCTGGTAGATGTGGACGTTTCGGGCGAGCCTTTAGACCTTTGTTTGGATGAAGTGTCAGCATGCCCAAATAAGCATTGGTAAATAAAAAGACCACATTTTTGTTTCGTTGTCGGGACCTCTTTTGATTTTGCTCATCAAGATGTGACGCACGTATGGCGTTTCGACTATCATTGGAGAATATTGAGTGTTGGGTGGATGCCGATCAAGACACATTTGATCAAAGATACAAGAATGGATATGATTTTAATGTGCGTAAGGGGGTGAAGGAAAATATGTATGATTCCTTATATGAGATGCTCTTCAATTTCTTCCCAACAGAGTTATACGAGTGGCTATCAACTTATGCACAAAATAGGGGTGTCTGGATAGGAAATACGTAAGTGTGGAGCCATGATAACTATAAAGTACTTTCTAATCTAGATTTTTCATGGACAAGAGTTGTAGATCATTAGTGGGAAGGTATGATGCACACTTATACCTTGGATTACATAATATTGACATACGTGTGCCAAAATAAGTAGATTTTTTGTTTGTGCATGAACCCAGGGGATCATACTTATGGGTGATACCTTTAGCAATGAAGATCTTGATGATTGAGCTAGGAATGGAGAATTTACCTATGGAAGGCTAAAACTCCACAACACATAGGGGAAGGTAGTAGGTTTGAGAAAGATGGATTTGGTCCAAATGGAAGAAAGAGAGTGAGAAGAAAGATTGTGTCGATATAATGATACACGAGAGCGGGAAGTTGAAGAGGTGCTGGGATTGGGAGGAATGATGTCAGACGAAAATGATGAGAACCCTAAAAAAGGTGAGGGACCGTCAGATCATGTCTTTCCAGTATTGGGGAAGTGCAATAGAAAGACTCCTTTGGCAACTGATGAGAGCAAGTATGAGGAGAGAATGAGAAATGTTGGTGCACATCTGACCTAGCCTAGACACCTATCCCTTACGCATGGTTCTCGAAATCTAGAATTTGTTGTAGAATATTATCATAGTGAAGGTGAGCATGAAGGTAATAAATGCTCACCACATTGGATTAGAGATACAAGTAGGCATGTATTGGTATCAAAAAAAGAATCACAACAGATTAAGGTTGTGCATATGGCAACACAATAGGTTCCTGTGTTTAGATAGAATTTGTTTGAAAGTAATTTTGTAGGTGTCTTTTCAAGAGAAAGTAGTGACATGTTACCCTTTGAAGGTATTGCTATAGGTGTAGTAGAAGGATAAATATTTGGGGTGCAGTTCAAAACTAATATGGGGATGTAAGGTAGTACTTTTATAGGTCCTTAGGTCATGACATGAGGCTCAGGTCCTCCACCACATGAAGAAAATCCTAGTGGAGGATCAGGTTTAGGATCTGGCCCCACTCCAGGACAAGGACCACAAAAAATAGCACAACACTCTCAAAAAACACAACAAACCTCTCAGGTCCTCTTTGAGATGTATTTTCATTTTCCAGAATATAGGGGTGTGGAATATATAGTTGAGCATGTGCATAAGTGTGAGTTATTATGGAGAGCCAAGGGAATAACAACTCCATATCGAAAGGCTAGTCAATTTTAAACAAAATTTCAAGGCCACGCACATAGTTGGTACAAAAAGTATGATCCACATCAGATATTAATGGACTATGATGTGTTGCACACCACCTTCTTGGTTGAGTTCCATATACCTGAGTTTGAGCAGTAGAGCATTAACGCGTTGAAGTATATTAAGCAGGGTTTGTCTAAGAGTTTTAGAGAGTATGATGCACATTTCAAGACATTATTATCCAATATTTCTTATGACATCCATCCTAGATAACCTACATAGTGGTTTGTATGATGCTTGTTAACAAATTTTTGAAGGGCACTATCACATAAGACATTTACCGACCAACACGAGGCCTTGGAAGCAACATTTCATGCTTAAGTAATTAGGGATGTAGACATAGGGGAAATTCCATTTCTTGAAGCCCAAATTGTAGAAATGGATACTCAGTTGGAGAATTTATCTACCAATTCAACACATGAGACACACAATGGACTATGGTGTATTTATTGTGAGGTAGAAGGACATTCAAAAGATAGTTGTCTACGTAGGAATGTGCGCACACTATTAACAACTTGTGAGATTTTCCATAAGAACCAAGATGTCTGTAACTGTCTGATTTTGTAACGCACTATCCATAAGAATGTTTCTGTATATTACAAAATTTGTGATGTGCATATCCATGACACATCCAATTATTTTCTGATTGATTAGATCCATGAGGCTTGTGAAATAGGGTTATACTAGACCAATATGGTGTGTAGTTCATAGATGGAAAAGGGGTAGATTAGCGAAGGGTGTGGAAATGGTAATTGCAGATTTAGGGGTGGATATAGAAGCAAAGGTTGTGAAGGCCATGAGAGGTTTACATGAGGAACATGTTATACTTGTGGATCACCTGATCACTATCAGCGCAAGTGCCCAAAGAATCAGTTTTACACATATTGTGGCAAGGCACATAACGTTGAAGATTATCCAGATCTATATGCCCACATGTAGAAGAAAAATAAAAAATACAAGGGTGTAACTATGGTTATGGTAGAATGTGCTAATCATGGACAATGTGATGGTTGAACTTGAACTTCAACCTTTATTGGTCACTATGTATGCAGAGGCAGTGCAGACTCAAGAGTAAGGGAAGGCGAGACCATTCATTATAAGGGAGCTATATAAGGAGACTATATGCATGTGAAGTATCTAGATGTGAACCAACAAAAGGAGGTATATCAGGAGACTACGGGCATCATCAGGGAGCTCTAAAGAGAAATACAATGTTTGAAAGAATAAGCGTGCAAGAGGGAACACGCAAGGAATACTGAATTACCAAAAAAGTACATGTATGACGTTATGGAGGTATGTAAGATGCTTAGGTAGGAGAAAATCATACCTCTTTTACGAGAATGATTGTGGGATAAGATACCATGCATAGGTGTAGAAAGGGAGCACTATATTCTTCATGTCAATCTACCACCATATGATCATGAATATGAAAAAGAAATCGCATTGGATGTAGTGATAACTGGATGGCTGGTAAGTAATATCCTCATTGATACAGGTGCAAAAGTAAATGTTTCCACACTTTATTCTTCGAACCAAATGAGAAGGCCACCATTGCAGTCATCCTAAAATGTGATGTATATGGCTAAAAAAATTAGGGCTATGCCCATTGGCATCTTGAAGGATGCCTCTATAACTATATAGGAAGCCAATTTTACAGGTGATTTTGAGGTTTTGGAATTAGCTGAAGCAGACAAATTCCTTGTGTTACTAGGTTGTCATTGGTGTTATGCCAACAACGTAGAATTTCACTTCAAAAAGAGGTATGTGAGCTTTGAGAATACAAATGAATGTGTTGTGATACCAATGGATGATTAAAAGATTGGGCCTTATATGGAACCCATCAATGAAGATCTCAATAGAATATATATGCATACGATGAGTGACCTAGAGCATGTGGAGCCATCAAAGGAGGGTGTCTTCCAGTGGTAAGAAGTACAATATATCATTGATACTACTAGCATGGCTTGTGATAATTGGGCTCACGGTACTTGTGAAATAGTGGGTAGTGAGGTACAAGGAAGGGTGATAAGGATGATTTGACTGCACACAATTGGATGCTTGGGAATGGTTAGCTTGCCAAAATATATTGGAGAAGAGCACCTTGAATCATTCTTACACATGATGGAAGAACAATGACGTAATGTGGGGGATAGGAGAAACATGATGGTAATCACAGTGTACAGGATATCGATGTGTTGTTCGGATACACACACATATAACTTACTTGGTTGGCGCATGAGATCAGGGTGACATTCTTGACAAGGTTTTCTAGGAGTAATCTCCCTTCTTTATTACCAAATTATGATGGGAAGAATTCTCGCATGGTACATGTTCATAATTTCAAGAGGAATTGGATGCAAGGGAAATATGCTTTACCACCATGTCTATGGGTACAAAATTTCTACTATACTCTACATGGTTGTGCACGTGCTTGATATTTACATGTTGAGATGAAATAGGTGAAAATAAGTTGATGCAACCTGAGTGAAGGTATTGTTCATACTTTTGATTATTTTTGTACTAAGCCAATAGTTCATGAAGCCTTGTAGATTATGAAGTATATTACATTAGGAGATAACATGAAGGTTGAATAACTCATAAATCAGTTATTTGATGAGGTTGATAATGAGATACACAAGGACCTGGTAGAAACAGAAGAGACACTTTTGGGGCATGCTTGGAAAGAAAAAAAGAAAGGAAATCTTGTCTACCTCATAGATGATGAAGATATTGAGGATTTGGATACTAAGCACATAGATTGTGCACGCGAGGTGTTGGAATCTGTAGATGAGTAGGTAGGTGCATACCATATGCCATTGAAGACTAAGAAAGTAAAAATTGGAACTGAAGATGCACCAAAAGAGGTGATTATTGGTGACTATTGGTCTGAACATGAGGTTGGAAATATAATTGAGCTACTAGGTGGATTTAAGGATTTCTTCCCTAGGGGGTACCATGAATTGAAGGACATACATCCATCATTAGGATAAATAAAAATCAAGCTCAAAAAGGGCACACGACTAGTTTGGAAGAGGCCTTACCAGATGAATCCTAATATGCGTGTCAAAGTGAAAGATGAAATTGATAAAATGCTCAAGTTAGGCATCTTATTACATGCGATATCATACATCATTAGGCATCTTTTTCATTTTACGTTTAATAACTTGTCATTTCCTATCATCTTATAATTCATTTAATTTATTTACGCTATTATGCATCTATCATTAAGCTCCAATCATACGTAGAATCAAATTGTTAAAACATTACTCATCATTATCTATGACACATAATCATTAAAATAATGTAAATACAACATCACACATCCACATACAAACATAAATCATTGCATCACACATCAATAAACATCAATACATCACACATATGCCAATCATACATATATATATCTTGATCAAAATTAAAATTAAAAAAACATGTCAACGCTGGGGGGAAAGCCCATACATCACTACATCAATACATATAATATGTTTTCATCACTATCACTATATACAACTGTGGGAGATTTAGAACTAGATGCTTCACTACTCAATCTATACCGCTGGTCACAGCTCCTATATCTCTCAACTTGCCTACATAGTAGCACTAACTCAATCGCCTGCTCAGAGGATTTCCTCTAAAATTCCACATACTACATAAACGCATCCTGTGCTAAGGCTCCTCCTCCTACTGCCTCTCTAGCTCTATGAGTCTCTACTTGCATCTCATCAGGCTTTATCAACAACACAATACAAGTCATTGCTGCTATCTCCACTAGCTCGAATAAGTGTGCATACTCGGCCATGATGGCATCAACTCGCTCTAACATCCCACCTCCAATAATCACATTGTTAGGTACATTCCGCATCAATGCGTGGATAGATGTATCAATGATCAATGACTAATACACATCAACTGCATCCATAATCGACATATTAGTTACTATACACAACAACGATAATCAATCAACCAAATAAAAAACCATCACTATACTCATGCTCTGCTATCATTTCCACTATACCATCACCATCAAGGGTAGCTACCTTCCCCTCTACTCCTCCAACTAGCAGTGTTACCACCACATCCACAACAACTAGAGATCGGTGCATTGCCCACCATGCACTATACACCTCACGTCATCCACTTATATCGGCCCTATGGCCACATCAGACTCATTTGGATTCCCTTGTATCTCTCACCCATACATATGACTTTGGGGGCACATCCTTAGCCATACCAAACTATCCTGATACACGCTCTGCCAGAAATAAGCTAATAGCTCGGCCACTCTATGAAATATGTCCTCCAGCCACATAGTATGTCGGATACATTGTAGCTCTACTCCATCATCCAACCATCCACCATAGTCTCGATATTGCTTCCATATAATGGCCCCTGGCCCCATCCAATCCAAAATCGATTTATACATATTGATGTCCATACTCCTACTGTGGACACCTACCCATCTTGCAAAAAATATATCTGGCCTCGCCCACTCTATGCCTGGCCCACCAAGCAGCCTCAATATCACAATATGATCATAGGCCCATGTATGTAGTAATGTGGTGGCTCCAAGCCCACCCTCATGATCAACCTATGTAAACGAATATAGATACTAATACAGATGTGCCAATACATAGCGTGCCCATGCATATCTCATCCTACTCTCCTCTATACGTTGATAGATATCATACATCTTGTACAAGATTCCTACACCACAACCATTCACTACCACTGATGAAGAAATCACAACTACAATGAACTTCCGCAATTGCAGAACACCTAATCTTAGTATGGCATCCTGGCTAATATGAGTCTCTATATGTACTCGCGTCCTTGTGAAATATCGCCTAGCCACTCTCATATGTCTTTGATAATCCTCTACTACCATCACCTGGAACCTCTCACCCACAACTGACAGTCACAATATATGATATACATCCTCTAAGGTCACAGTCATCTCCTTGGTAGGTAGCCAAAATGTACACGTGTCCACGTACCATCACTCACATAAGGCAATAATCATGGGAATATTATGGGGCACATCCCCCATCCTCACTATTTGCTGTAATCAGGCACGGTCCAATCTATCCCACTCATCATCTGATAAAACCAATCCCAACAATGTGCTCAAATGAAAATCACCTTAGAACTCCCTCGAATGGATATTCCTCTATAAAACAAAAAACAAAAAAAAACACAACATTAGAACCTCATGTACATGCAAACATGACCGTCTACATCACATTGCACATTTCTCACACTTTGGGCTAAAAACACATCTTCTGGGTTACCAACGCCCAAGAGTTATACGCAGGTGCTTAGGAGCAGGTCACTAACACTTATATCTAGGTGCTGATATCTTGAAGGTAATTAGTGCCTTCGCCACTCTTGCCCAGGTTAAAAATGCCTAGAAACTTAAAAACAAAAAATTCACAAAAATTCACTAAAAAAAAACTCATTTCACCACATTTTTTGAAAATACCCATACTTACCAACTCATTTGTCATACGTGACATCACAGTCGTGGCTACCATCTTGAATTGACTCAATCAAACTACTCTGAGTTTTGGCATCTTCACACAATCAGAGCTCGAATTCACACTCAATCAAAGTTAAAATGAAATCAATAATCAATTTTCACACTTACTGTATATAACACATTTAATAATTGCTATATTACTATGGTCACTATTTGCACTCATTCTTCCAACTAATACACATCACACGGTTTCTCTCATATCTTGAGCTTCGTTACTCTGTTTCTTATCCCTTCTACGTCATTCTCTTCATAATTTCACCTACTATCATATTACACATATCCCATGATGTGAGATTCTAATTTGGAATGTATTCATCTCGGTATACACATAGTTAAGATAAATCTACTATGTATTCATCTCATTCACTATTATTTCTTTATACATCTATGTTCAGCTCAGTGTTTATTCCCAGCATCACTCTCTTTTTCATCGAAAGGGGGGCATATAATTAGAATCACCATATGATCCCCCTCATACTACTACATGATCATTTTACGTATCTAATTTGTCATTATTGAAAATTTTCTCACATTATGTGACACTTCACATCACTTTCTATCAATTAGTTCCCTAATGACCTAATTTGGGGGAAACAAATGAAAAATATCTCCATGAGTAACCTATCATACATATTCAATCACAACGTAACTTTCCACTTTTCAAATTCAATAAAATAATTAACACAACACAATATATTGTACTATCTCTTCCATATGACATAACTTGGGAGCTTCATCACTTCATATCTTTCCCAGATGACCTAATGTGGAAGCCATCAAACATCATACATATTGTGACACCCTTGGAGTGGGGCCAATGAGACATCATTACCTTTCCTATATTGATCCTATATGGGTTATTCTCATTAGATTGAAATGAAAAACATCTTGGTCTTTGTCTGTATGTAGTGGCTAAACCTTTTGAGGATGTAGTTAAAGTTGGAGAGTAAAACTAGACCTCTCTACCTACACTCTCCCTTTGGCAGAAGGATGCCCAAAAATCAGGTTGGGAACTGATCACTCCCTACCCCAACAAAATATCCATCAGAAACAAAATCAAAATCTCCAATTACTCAAAATAAAAATCTTCAATCTTGCTTAGTACTCCTCATAATGGTTCGCCATCTCTCTTTACGCCACATGGATCGACACGCCAATCCATGGTTCACCATGATATATGTTCTTATTATGCGTGTACTTCTACAACATGGCTTCTCTAGAATTATTTTTGGTATGTTCCTTAATTCCTTTACACTACTTGAATTTCGTTCAAATAACATAAACAGAGGGATGTAGACACAAAATCACGCACCTTCTACTATTTACTATACGAACAAGTATGTTGTTATATATATATATATATATATATATATATATATATTGATGAAAGGGGGGTCTTATATTAAATTAAATGCAACATGATACAAGATTCTATCAACAAAAAAAGAAGGTAGTATGAGAGCATGCCCCAAAGCCACAAACAGAAAAGGAGAATCCTAACAAAACAATAAAACAAAACACCTAGAGTTAATTTGATGTTGTTTTATATATGGATCTTGTGTAAGAAAAGTATTCACTAACGACACACTTCCTAGTCCATCCACTTGTGTTGTTTGTTTCTATTTATTTCATCTTTCACACTTGTCACTCATACACCTAGTTTTGGTCAGGCCACAGGGATCACTGTCTCTTAGTCTTCACACATTTTTTGTCAGTTGTCTCTAGACACTAGCGCCCAGGACTAGACACTAGCGTCTATGCGCTCATGTCCATCCTAGGCGCATGTGTCCTATTTATTTGTGATCCTATTTTTGACATTTGAGGTGGGTTTTTTCAGTTTTCCCACTCATATCTCGAGGCACTAGTTTGCATGTCAGGTCATTAGTGTCAAAAATCAAACAAGAGATCCCTATATAAACACAACATACATATCATTATAATCGCAAAAACTTTCTATCAAGGGCTATCTATCTACATATCAAAGGGACTAAATTTTGGGCTTATTACTCTACATATAAGATGCATAGGAAGGGGAAATTCACTTTTCCATCCACACATCTCCATTCTATCTAGCTACTGCCTGCTATCTTGGCATTGTCGGTGCGAGGGAAACATATGAGTACTATTGCACACACAAGCACATAGAACTACATTGGGTTGGAGATGTAGTGCAATGCTGAGTCATAAGATCACTCATTTTACAGTTGAGGATAAATCGAACCCTCATTTTGCATCTTTCTTTTTTAGGATTTGATGTGTTTTGAGGGTTTTAAAAGTGGTTGTTTATGTTACAGATTTACAGGTACCTCGATGATCCAAGCGTGACATACAAGAGAAAGCCTAGTGATAGTTCCAAAACCAGTTCCTGAAATTTTTAGCAAACTCCAATGCCCGGCAGAGGTCTAGGGTGCCCAAAGGCACCCTCGCCCTTGCCCAAGTGCTTGTTTCCAGGAATTCTTGACATATCTATATTTTTCTAAGCATGGTTGTGACATTTTGAGTTGTTGTTCCATCATTTTGTCTAGTCTAAACACACTTCAAGATAAGAAAAATTAAGTTAAGTTCCCTATCTCTTTCATTTTCTTTCATAATCACATCAAGTAAATTTTTTTAGCACTTGTATTTCATTGTAGCATTCTTTTCATTCAGTTTTTAATAAAATATTTAGATTTTATTGAATCATGTGGAACAAGGTACTCCACAGATATTGATGTGATAAGCCGATATCATCAAATCTAAATCATAGAAGGTGACAAGTGGAAAAATGATCTCAAAAAGTATGGTGGGTTGTATGGGTGACTGGTCATACCATTTGGATCGATAAATGTACTTAGTACATTCATGGGAATTATGAATGAACTGTTGAAATTTTTCCTAAACCCTTAATCCTAGGTAATATATCAGGATATGAATGGCCAACATGTGGATAACACAATCTTTTAACATGTCATATCACATTTATTTATGATTTCATATGATTAGTAGGTTGATCTAGGTGGTTTACATAACATAAGGTATATATAAGAGGTGGTAACTAATAGTTGGTCATCGTATTGAGCATTTGAGTCTTATTTTTAGGTGTGTAGTTTTCCCCCTCAAAGTGGTTGAGTCTTTTCTACTTGCATATTATGATCTTACATCTTTATTTTGGTTTTATTTAGTGTTTTTTTGTTATTATTTTGATATATCTAAGTAATTTCCTTGCACATTTGGATCGATAAATGCACCGAGTACATTCACAAGACTCGTGAATGAAGTGTTGAAACCTTTCGTTGGAAGTTTTTCATTGGGTATTGGATGGAAAAATGATTTTTAGATGAATAAAGGAAATAATTTGATGTACTTGAGAAAAGTGATGTAAATACCACGAGAGGAGAATGTGCTAGTTAATTTGAAGAAATGAAACTTTGTGAAAGAAGAGTTAGTATACTTGGATTTTGTGATTTCCTAAGATGGATTGAGGATGGAGCTAGAGAATTTGAAAACCATATTTAAGTGACTATCATTGAGAAGTGTGTTTGAAGTCTGAAGCTTCTATAGATTAACAATTAGTCTCATGGGTATCAATCATTTTTATATACACATGATAAATATATCTATATTCGAGGTGGGAGGAGGAATAAAACTGGACTAGTGTGAATCAAATGATAAGAACATTTTTCCGAGACGGGAAGATCTTAGATGATACTAGCACACCACATTTAATATGCTGAAAGGAATTCACCATAATAAGATTCAAAAATATTTACAAACAAAGAGCTAAAATATCATATATGGAAATCCATCATAATCCATTATTACATTACTTCACATTACATTACATTAATTAGCTTAATAATTAATATGTACATATAGGAGGAGGGAAGTGTAAATAATACCTAGATTAGTGGTAAAGAAATCTCACTAACTGATATTGGTAGCTAAGTTAACTCCACAAGACTAGTAAACTAACTCCACATAACCGAGAAGCTAACTCAACACAACTAGTAAGCTAACTCCATACAACTAGTACACCTAATAAAGCTAACCCAATAAGTGTAGGGATAACCAAAGTGCAATAATTATCCTAATAAAAAATAAAAGGATAAATAATAACCTACACTAACATAGTGTTCACTTTCATTTCTACAAAGAGTCGACATACATAGTAAACAACATTCTTTTGTAAGAACATAAAGATCATTTATTTTCAAGCAAGAAATGAACATATTGATTAATCCTCTTTACAAATCCAAAGGAATTTTTTAACTAAGTGGCATGCATACAAATGATACTCTTAGAAAATCTATGTAAGACTTTTTTCAAAAAAAGTAAATATCCTTCACAAATTGTCGTACCTCATTTTGCATCTTGATGACAGAAATAATTGTGATGTAATAATTGGCTTTTGAATAAGTGGGTGAGAATATTTTCTCCTAATTGATGTTATTTGAATAACATGATTATTTTTAATCACATGCAATTAATGTGAATTATTTATTATGCTTATCATTTACTGAATTACATTGATTATATATGAGGCTTACTACATTTCTCTATCTTAGTTGGATGCAAAATAAGAGCCCCTTCATACTTGGACTCCTAGAGGGAGGGTATTGTTTTGGAGGAGGTGGTTGGCCAGTGAAAACACTTTTACACAAATAAGTTTGAGGACCACACACACACACAAGAAGCTGTGGTATTAGTTTTTCTATGTGACTTGTTGTATATTTCTGTAGTTGTATGAATTACATGTGTGATGTTCAATGCTTGTTGACATATTTTGATATCTTGATGTTTTTCTGGGCACATATCCTTAGAGTACAAGTAACAAAATTCAGTTCATGGGTTACATTGAGTGACGCAAGCCAATTAGGGTAACCCCAACAATAAGTGCCACTAATCGTGGTGCTATTGTGCCCCACACTAAAAAATTCCTTTTTATTTATTGACTAATTGATTCATGATTGGAACCCTAGAACTATGCTTGGACTTGGAACCATATGAGGTATGGAGACAAAGCACTAGATCTAGGCAGGGAATAACAAGGCATGAAACCAAACAAACTCAGGATAATGCAGGAAAAAAGGAGGAAAGGAGAAAAAGTTTAATCAATTCCTCACCCTATCAGCATATACATGCATGCCTATTAAATAGGCTTTACAAAGAGGTTAGATATAACAACCTCACACTTTGTTAAAATAATATTTCTACGATCATCAAATTGTTAAAAATAAAAACTTGGTTATAACAATTAAAAAAAACAAATAAATGAATTTCCCTACATAAATTTTACAAATGGCGAATGTCAAATGTAATAACATTTTTACACCAAAACATTCCCTTAATAAAAATGCTAGGGAATAAAAAAAATAAAAGAAGGGGTCTTGTCTGCTAGGCCTAATAAGGTACCTAATACAAACAAGAACATAAAAAAGAAGGAAGGACTTAAGAATGAATCCCCCTAAGGACATCTTCCTTTACCCCAAGCTTTGCTTGCAACTCAATAAAACAAGGAGAAGCCAAGGGTTCAATGAAGATATCTATTATTTGATTAGAAGTAGACACAAACGTCAACTGAATAACCCAATCTTAAATTAAATTATGAATGAAATACATGTGGATCTCAATATGTTTGGTGCACCAATGCTAAATATGATTATGCATTATCTGAATAACACTTTGATTTTCACACTAAATGATAGTAGGAGAGACATGTGGAAAGCCAAATTCACTAAGTAATTTCTAAAGCCAAAGAATTTCCTAATCAGACTTGAGTGCACCTATATACTCTGCCTTGATGGATGACAAGGTTACTGTAGTTTGTTTCTTACGAGCCCATGTAACTAGACATGAACTAAGGACCATTGTGTACCATGACAACCTGCCCAATATGAATATGTAAATCTCTCAATATCACAAGATCCTTGTGATGAATAATGAATCATTTCATAGAATAATGTATTCTTGAATCTCAAATCATTTGTAAAAT
The DNA here is from genome assembly GCA_019776745.2 of Taxus chinensis. NCBI lineage: Eukaryota > Viridiplantae > Streptophyta > Pinopsida > Cupressales > Taxaceae > Taxus > Taxus chinensis. Next base: position 720,687,424 of record CM034154.1, read on the forward strand.
ACCTAATTGTGCTCATATCTCTCCGATTCATATTGCACCTCATCGTGCTCACAATGTTCTCTAATTTACTCATATATGTCTCCTTTGCATAGTAATTGTAGATTTAATATAGCTTACGTTAAATAACATATGCCTATGTATGATGTCATAATTTTTCCCATAAGGTTCATAAGAATGGTTTTTGAGGTATACATTATTGTGTCCAGTTAAGGTATTGTATTATATGTAAGCCTTAACCAAGAGATTAGTTTGTAATAGGCTAAGCTTATCAATATAATGCATGTCTATCCAAGCCAAGTATTATTGTAAAAGTGATTATTGAGAGAGTTGTTTATAGAAGTAATTATAGATTAATATTTCCAAATGTATGCTGAAATTGTTAAAAGTTGTCTATTAATTAGGTGTTAGTATTTAGTCCATTGTCTATAGTTTATCCATTATCAAATTCATGTCGTCATTTTTGTATTATAAGAGTCAATTGTTGTGAGTAGTTAAAAAGTGTAAATTGCGAGCCTTTGTCAAAAAGTACCAAAAATAAATAAAATTGCCTCACTGATGTATTTTTGACGTTACCCAACATCTTGAAAATAAATAATTTCACATTGCGGGGGAGTAATAAACAACGTGGGAATCATTGAGCATCACTATCACATCCTGTTGAGTTAGCAACATCACATTGGAGGATAGAGGCATTAAAGGTTGAAGGTCAAACAATGAAATCTCGTGCTGCATGGAATTGTGGTGGAAATTTGTTTTTCAATTATTTGTACTATGGCATGCCTCATTCATGAGTACCTATATTTATTTATGTTTATCTTTTGCAGTGTGTTCATGTGTTCAAATTTTTAATAAGTCGATAAATTATCCTATGTAATCCCTTGACATGTAAATATAATGGATAGATAAAAGCACAATGAGAAAGAAACATTATGATATTTAGGTTATTGGTTGTCTTGTAAAACCATCCTTATAGGTTAATGGTTGTCCTATAAAATCATGTTTGGTTTATCAATTGTCCTATAAAACCATTTGTATGTTTCAGATACTGGTTGTTTGGTAAAATCATTTATATGTTTGGTTTTTGGTTAGCCAATTGTAAAACCATCTTATTGTAGAATAAGGCTCCAAAGCCTTGACCACTTTAGACCTAGTGATTTATCACTTTTGGTATTTGATAACTTTTATGCTTGATTCTGGGTACCCTTGATCATATTTTTGGAAATGATTATAATCAACCATTTGTGGATGGTCGAATAATACTTGAAATAATTTTTTAAAGATGCAACTATTGAGCTTTGGGGGGCATCACTTAAGTTTAAAAACCCTTAGTGTATGATTATGGTGGAAGATCCTGTTACAAGAAGCATTGTGGAGAAATTTTGAGTTTAGAAGAGGCTTGATACTCCACTGCATGTAGTTACACATTCAATGAAATTATCTTTAGAAGATAAAGTAATGGCATTGGTGGTGAGAGGAGGAGGAAACTGGTAGTTTCCTGCAGTTAATTAACCGTGTTCAAGTTATTTATGGATTCCTCTGAATCTATAAAAATGGTTGTAACTATATTGTTTTTAGGACTAAAGAGAAGCAAGAAGGAACCATTGGGGATAAGAGAAAAGAAGGAAAGGATTTGGAGGAGATTTACGAGGTAAGGCATATAATCACGTACCTTATAGTTTCTAAGGTTTCCATCTTATGTTTGTGAAAGAGGGCACGACTTTGTAATTTCAATGCATGTTATGTTTGTTCGTGATTGAAATAATTTATGGATCTCAAAAAAAGGGTTAGATGCTTGTAATGTTACATTTGGCACTGTAACTTCTAATGGAGTTGAAAGTTTTCTTATGACCAGGTTTTCCCTAATCCTAGTCTTGTATCTTGGTCACAGAGGTTGGGATGCATTGTATGTGAACTCTATTTTCCTTTTTTGATAATGATCTATATTTTGGAGTGTTTTCTAACCCAGAATTTTAATCTATTTTATTATTCGGTGGTCTTAAAGGAATTTTCCATTTAATCATATCTTATTCTTCAATCCATTTAGGGATTTGACATATTACATTCAATATCACAACTACTTTATCTTAAACTTATTCTCAACCACATGGAATCCAATTACATTCTTGGATTTGTTCGTCAATCTACTAGGGTATTGGTATCTTACCATCAGTGACTTAAGTTTTTGGAGTCTTTGGTCCTGCATATTTAAATTGAATGGGTTTTATGTCATTTTGACATACATGAATTTGTTACTCTATCACAATTTTGTTCACATGATTTTGTATGAAGTAAATCCACACTTGAGGTTTGATTTTAGTGAATTTATTTGATTCCGAACCAAGACAAAGATTTGGGATCATGCGATATGTTTGAATTTATGGGAATCTTTTTGGAATTTATTAAGGAATTTTGTATCATTTAACATTGGACTCACAAAAACATGAGGACTAGAAATGTGTTTGAATGAGTAGCAATTTCTAACTTCTACTCTACCTGTCTTAGAGTCTTTTGTTATGGTTGTTATTATGACTATATTTCCTTTTAAGGATCCACTTTCATAGAGTGATTTTAGTTTAGAAATTGAGATAGTTATACACTTTTTAAGGTTGAGCCCAAATAATAACTTCATTTGAGCATTGATTGTAGAGACAAAACTTTAATGATTCAATGATATTTGTGTATATGCGACTCTGTAAGTTGTATGTAAGATTTGAAGTGGAATGAATATTAAGTTTATGTGACACTTTTATAGGCGATATTATTTTGTCCTTTCAGTTTGATCAACAATGTGGTTATAGTTATTCAAAGCTTGTTTTTTGATCTTGTATTCTCATCATTGTCATTATTTCTAGGGTTGTACATTAGCTAGTATATTTGGTTGCCTGACTTTTTCTTTAACTATAGGGTTTTAATATGTACTGGTCACTATATTGTAAACTGCCCCTCTCTCACTTATAAAAATTGTCTTGAAGTTTGAAGGTTGAGATTTTTGAAACTACATCATATCAAAACCATTTTAGTATTGACGAGAATGTCTAGTCCATTTCACTTAGTTACAACTATGGATGTTGTTGAAGTTTATCAAACTTGATTGGTTAATGTGTTTTTGACTAATAAAATATCTCTTAGTATAAATAATTTACCATTATGATGTAGAAATTAGGCACATAAAAAAATGAACAACATAAATAAAATAAAGGATTGTAAATAAAAATAGATTATTTAACCCCAATTAGCACTGTTGTGCATAATTTTATTTCTCCTCTTCTATATGAGATTAAGCTACTTACAATCAAAGTGTGAAATAATTACAATTACCACTAACATATAGAGGGATTTATTCTAAGAATAAACCAAACAACTATAAAAAAGAGCATCTAAACATAGCTTTTTATTTTTAAAATGCTTTTCCTAAGAATAGCTAAAATCTACGAAAAGCAAGCAAGCTAATTTGTTTTATTTTATTTTATCTAAAAAATCTAAAGATAACATGCAAGACAAAAGTTACAAGTTTCCTAAAAATAGAATAGAATCAAAATTAGACTCTGATGTTTTTTCCAACACCCCCCTTTAATTTTGAATTCAAAACTTTCATTATTTTGAAGCTAAGTGTAAATTAATGGATTTGACATATTCCTGATCACAAAATCCCAAACAAATTCTCAAATACTCAAATAATTTTATTAGTAAGAATAAATGGCTAAGTGTTAGTCATGCGCAGAAGTCTAAGACCGTGCATAGAGTGCATGCAAGGAACATAGGAAAAACAACTAAGGATCAGAAGGGATGCGCGGAAGCCTACATGCAAGAATAGAGAATAGAGAACATGGAACAAGAACATGTTAGCATGTGAAGGTCCACACATGGGAAAAGGAATTCAGTGCGTAGGGGGTGCGCGCAACATAGAGAAAGAGAAAACACACAAGAAGTTTGCACATGCACACAAAGTTCCAAGACTTAGCCACTTTCTGAGAAGAAGAAAAAACAGATGATGTGCAATGCAAGCAATGCCCAAAAATAGGCAGTGATGACTAAAACACATGCAGGATGGGGTAAGGATGACACATGGAGAATATCTATTTATAGGTTTAAATCATGATGAGGCTGAGCTATTTATAGATCAATCTAGAGTAAAGTAAAGATGTAAAGGCATGCAACCTATAATTAGGAAATCTATTATTAGGAAAAATGCATGTAAGTGGTGAAGGAAAAGTCCCCACAGTGTATAAATAGGTGTTGCACTCCATGTAATAGAGTGGTGGTCTGATCATGTGAGTGTGTTGTGAGGATGAATGTATGACTAATTATGTATGCACGCATAAATATAACAAGTTTTTGATGTAATCAATGTGTATTTTTATGTAATGAATCATGTTTATGATGGATAATTGTGTATGGATTCCAAGGGTTAGTAGACTTGAACATGGTATAGTGGGAATTCAAATATTCTTGATGATTTCCTATGTTGAGTGATTTAATTATTATATGTGTTGCCTATTCTATGTTGTATCTTCACTCATATTATACCATAAATATTATGCTCTAACCACATATTGGTAAGTAACTAAAGATGGACTTGGTAGATGCGGGCATTTCGGGGGAGCCTTTAGACCTTTGTTTGGATGAAGTGTCAGCATGCCCAACTAAGCATTGGTAAATAAAAATACCACATTTTGGTTTCGTTGTCAGGACCTCTTTTCATTTTTCTCATCAAGATGTGACACACGTATGTCGTTTTGATTATCATTGGAGAATATTGAGTGTTGGGTGGATGCCGGTCAAGACACATTTGATCAGAGATACAAGAATGGATAGGATTTTAATGTGCATAAGGGGGTGGAGGAAAATATGTATGATTCCTTATATTATATGCTCTTCAATTTCTTCCCAATAGAGTTATACGAGTGGCTATCAACTTATGCACAAAATAGAGGTGTCTGGATAGGAAATACATAAGTGTGGAGCCATGATAACTATAAAGTACTTTCTAATCTAGATGTGTCATGGACAAGAGTTGTAGATCATTGGTGGGAAGGTATGATGCACACTTATACCTTGGATTACATAATTTTGACATACGTGTTCCCAAAATAAGTAGATTTTTTGTTTGTGCATGAACCCAGGGGATCATACTTATGGGTGATACCTTTAGCAATGAAGATCTTGATGATTGAGATAGGAATGGATAATTTACCTATGGAAGGCTAAAACTCCACAACACATAGGGGAAGGTAGTAGGTTTGAGAAGGATGGATTTGGTCCAAATGGAAGAAAGAGAATAAGAAGAAATATTGTGTCAATATAATGATACACGAGAGCAGGAAGTTGAAGAGGCATTGGGATTGGGAGGAATGATGTCAGACAAAAATGATGAGAACCCTACAAAAGGTGAGGGACCGTCAGATCATGTATTTCCAGTATTGGGGAAGTGCAACAGAAAGACTCCTTTGGAAACTGATGAGAGCAAGTATGAGGAGAGAATGAGAAATGTTGGCGCACATCTGACCTAGCCTAGACACCTATCCCTTGCACATGGTTCTCAGAATCTAGAATTCGTTGTAGAATATTATCATAGTGAAGGTGAGCATGAAGGTAATAAATGTTCACCACATTGGATTAGAGATACAGGTAGGCATGTATTGGTATCAACACAAGAATCACAACAGATTAAGGATGTGCATATGGCAACACAATAGGCTCCCATGTTTAGATAGAATTTGTTTGAAAGTAATTTTGTAGGTGTGTTTTCAGGAGAGATTAGTGATATGTTACCCTTTGAAGGTATTACTATAGGTGGAGTATAAGGATAAATATTTGGGGTGCAATTCAAAACTAATATGGGGATGCAAGGTATTAATTTTATAGGTCCTTAGGTCGTGACATGAGGCTCGGGTCCTCCACCACATGAAGAAAATCCTAGTGGAGGATCAGGTTTATGATCTATCCCCACTCCAAGACAAGGACCACAAAAAATATCACAACACTCTCAATAAACATAAAAAAAAATCTCTGGTCCTCTTTGAGATGTATTTTCATTTTCCAGAATATAGAGGTGTGGAATATGTAGTTGAGCATGTGCATAAGTGTGAGTTATTATGGAGACCAAGGGAATAACAACTCCATATTGGAAGGCTAGTCAAATTTTAACAACACTTCAAGGCCACACACATAGTTGGTACAAAAAGTATGATCCACATCAGATAGCAATGGACTATGATGTGTTGCACACCACCTTCTTGGCTGAGTTCCATATACATGAGTTTGAGCAACAGAGCATTAACGCGGTGAAGTATATTAAGTGGGGTTTGTCTGAGAGTGTTAGAGAGTATGATGCACATTTCAAGACATTACTATCCAATATTTCCTATGACATCCATCATAGATAACCTACACAATGGTTTTTATGAGGCTTGTTAACACCTTTTTGAAGGGCACTATCACATAAGACATTTACTGACCAACACGAGGCCTTGGAAGCAACATTTCATGCCTAAGTAATTAGGGATGTAGAAATAGGGGAAAGTCCATTTCTTGAAGCCCAAATTATAGAAATGGATACTCAGTTGGAGAATTTATCTACCAATTCAGCTCATGAGACACACAATGGACTATGGTGTATTTATCGTGAGGTAGAAGGACATTCAAAAGATAGTTATCTATGTAGGAATGTGCGCACACTATTAACAACTTGTGAGATTTTCCATAAGAACCAAGATGTTTGTAACTGTCTGATTTTGTAACGCATTATGCATAATAATGTTTCTTTATATTGCAAAATTTGTGATGCGCATATCCATGACACATCCAATTATTTTCTGATTGATTAGATCCACGAGGATTGTGAAATAGGGTTATACTAGACCAATATGGAGTGTAGTTCATAGATGGAAAAGGGGTAGATTAGCAAAGGGTGCGGAAATGGTAATTGCAGATTTAGGGGCGGATATAGAAGTAAAGGTTGTGAAGGCCATGAGAGGTTTACATGAGAAACATGTTATACTTTTGGATCGCCTGATCACTATCAGCGCAAGTGCCCAAAGAATCAGGTTTGCACATATTGTGGCAAGGCACATAACGTTGAAGATTATCCAGATCTATATGCCCACATGTAGAAGAAAAATAAAAAAGACAACGGTGTAACTATGGTTATGGTAGAATGTGCTAAACAAGGACAATGTGATGGTTAAACTTGAACTTCAACCTTTATTGGTCACTATGCATGCAGAGGAAGTGCAAACTCGAGAGTAAGGGAAGGTGAGACCATTCATTATAAGGGAGCTATATAAGGAGACTATATGCATGTGAAGTATCTAGATGCGAACCGACAAAAGGAGGTATATCAGGAGACTATGGGCATCATCAGGGAGCTCCAAAGAGAAATATAATGTTTGAAAGAACAAGCGCGCAAGAGGGAACACGCAAGGAATATTGAATTACCACAGAAGTACATGTATGACCTTATGGAGGTATGTAAGATGCTTAGGTAGGAGAAAATCATACCTCTTTTACGAGAATGATTGTTGGATAAGATACCGCGCACAGGTGTAGAAAGGGAGCACTATATTCTTCATGTCAATCTACCACCATAGGATCATGAATATGAAAAAGAAATCGCATTGGATGTAGTGATAACTGGATGGCTAGTAAGTAATATCCTCATTGATATAGGCACAAAAGTAAATTTTTTCACACTTTATTCTTGGAACCAAATGAGAAGGCCACCATTGTAGTCATCCTAAAATGTGATGTATATGGCTAAAAAAATGAGGGCTATGCCCATTGACATCTTAAAGGATGCCTCTATAACTATATAGGGAGCCAATTTTACAGGAGATTTTGAGGTTTTGGAATTAGCTAAAGCAGACAACTTCCTTGTGTTACTAGGCTGTCATTGGTGTTATGCCAACAACATAGACTTTCACTTCAAAAATAGGTATGTGAGCTTTGAGAATACAAATTAATGTGTTGTGATACCAATGGATGATTAAAATATTGGGCCTTATATAGAACCCATCAATGAAGATCTCAATAGAATATATATGCATACGATGAGTGACCTAGAGCATGTGGATCCATCAAAGGAGGGTGTCTTCCAGTGGTAAGAAGTGAAATCTATCAGTGATACTACTAGCATGGCTTGTGATAATTGGGCTCACGGTACTTGTGAAATAGTGGGTAGTGAGGTACAAGGAAGGGTGATAAGGATGATTTGATTGCACACAATTGGATGCTTGGGAATGGTTAGCTTGCCAAAATATATTGGAGAAGAGCACCTTGAATCATTCTTACGCATGATGGAAGAACAATGACGTAATGTGGGGGATAGGAGATACATGATGGTAATCATAGTGTACAAGATATCGATGTGTTGGTCAGATACACACACATACAACTTACTTGGTTGGTTTGTGAGATCAGGGTGACATTCTTGACAAGGTTTGCTAGGAGTAATCTCCCTTCTTTATTACCATATTATGATGGGAATACTTCTCACATGGTACATGTTCAAAATTTCAAGAGGAATTGGATGCAAGGGAAATATGCTTTACCACCATCTCTATGGGTACAAAATTTCTACTATACTCTACGTGGTTGTGCATGTGCTTGATATTTACATGTTGAGATGAAATAGGTGACAATAAGTTGATGCAACTTGAGTGAAGGTATTGTTCATACTTTTGATTATTTTTCTACTAAGCCACTAGTTCATGAAGCCTTGTAGATTATGAAGTGCATTACATTAGGAGATAACATGAAGGCTGAATAACTCATAAATCAATTATTTGATGAGGTTGATAATGAGGTATACAAGGACCTAGTAGAAACAGAAGAGACACTTTTGGGGCACTCTTGGAAAGAAAAAGAGAAAGGAAATATTTTCTACCTCATAGATGATGAAGATATTGAGGATTTGGATACTAAGCACACAGATGGTGCACATGAGGTGTTGGAATCTACAGATTAGTAGGCAAGCACATACCATATGCCATTAAAAACTAAGAAAGTAAAAATTGGAACTGAAGACGCACCAAAAGAGGTGATTATTGGTGACTATTGGTCTAAACATGAGGTTGGAAATATAATTGAGCTACTAGGTGGATTTAAGGATTTCTTCCCTAGGGGGTACCATGAATTGAAGGACATACATCCATCATTAGGATAAATAAAAATCAAGCTCAAAAAGGGCACATGACCAGTTCAGAAGAGGCCTTACCAGATGAATCCTAATTTGTGCGTCAAAGTGAAAGATGAAATTGATAAAATGCTCAAGCTAGGCATTATTGAGCCCATTGAGGAGTGTGAATGGATAAGATCAATGGTTATCAACATTAAGAAGGATGGTAGGATGAGGATTTGTGTTGACTATAGAGTTCTAAATGCTTCATGTGTCATTGATCCTTTTCCCACACCATTCACCGAGGATATCCTAGAAGGTGTTGTAGGGTGTGAGATTTACTTGTTTATAAATGGATTTTCAGGTTGTCACTAAGTAAGGATCACACTCAAAGATCATGAGAAGACCACATTTGCAACTAAATGGGGATGTCTTTCCTACATAGTTATGCCCTTTGGATTGAAGAATGTGACAACAATGTTCTTGTGTATTGTTGTATAGACATTTCAAGAATTAATTCATAAATTTCTTTAGGTCTACTTGGATGATTGGACGGTGTATGGTTTGGTCAAGAATCTTTGTGACTAAGTACAGTTGATGTTTGAAAAATGTAGGTATATTAACATCTCCTTGAACATTAAGAAGTGTATCTTCACAAAACTGTTTGGCACTTTTCTTGGAAACATCATTTGTAAAGAAGGATTGGTGGTAGACCCAACCAAAATTGCAGTCATCCTAGACTTGGAGGAGACAAATAATTAGAGAAAGGTGGTGGATTCCTTGGACATAGGTTATTATCGAAAGTTTATTAAGGGGTATGAAAATATTTCTGCACCCCTAGAAGAAATGTTAAAATAAAAAGGAAAATTCTATTGAGGTGATGTGCAATAACAAGATTTTGGGACCTTGAAGGAGAAAATAACCATTGCACCTATCTTACGCTTCCCTTCTTGAAACAAGCCATTTCATATGCATGTAGATGCTTCTGGTACAACTATTAGAGGAATATTAGCACAACCCGGTGAAGGTAATGTTGATCATCCCATTTGTTTTGCAAGCATAAATCTAACACTGGCCGAGAAAAAATATACAACTATGGAACTCAAAGCATTGTCAATGATATACACACTTCAAAAGTTTAGACAATACTTGTTGGCCACACCATTTATATTCTATACTGATCATATGACATTAAAGTACTTGGTTAATAAGTTGATTTTGTAGGGGCACATCTACTGCTAGATCCTTCTCTTCTAGAATTTTGATTTCTCAGTTATAGTGAAGCCCAGTAAGATAAATTTGGGACCTGACTATTTTTCAAGGATTAACTCTAGGGAGGACGCACAGAGTATAAAATACACCATGCTAGATGCTCAATTTTAAGACTAAATCGTGCACTAGTTGATTTAGAAGATATTGTAGTATCCTTGCGCACTCGAGTTTCCCCAAAAGATATGAAGACACTATAGAAGAAGTAACTCACAATTCATGTGATGTAGTATCATTTAATTTGAGGAGATATATACAAGATGGGTAGTGATGAGGTCTTGCACAGATGTATGTTTGAACACGAGTGCAAAGCTATAATGGAAGAAGCACCTAGTGGAATATATGGAGGGTAATAAGGAATTTTTCAAGGCTTTTGATCATTTGTAGAGGATAGGTAAGCCATGAAATCGAGATGAGATGCTCTTGCACCATATAAGAAGTTCATAAGCATTTGAGAAGTGGGGAATTGACTTTTTAGGCCCTATAACACCATCCACACAGAGGAAAAACACACATTACATAATTACCTACACATATTACTTGATAAGGCAGGTAGAGGATGCACCTACAAAGGATTACACTGCAAAAACAATAGTAAGACTTTTAGATAATAGGGAAAAATAACACATCAGCGCATGGAGGTACACGAATGGGAAAAGGAAGTCAATGCACGGGGGTACATGCAACATAAAGATAGATCTAGAATGTAATAGGTTCACACATGCACAAAAAATTCTAGGACTAAGCCACTTTCTGAGAAGAATATATAAATAGGAAAAAACAAATATGATGTGGAATGAAAGCAACGTGCAGAAACAAGCAGGGAAGACTAAAAAACATGCAGGATAGGGTAAGGATGGTGCATGGAGGAGATGTATTTATAAGATTAAAGCATGATGAGGTAAATCTATTTATAGATCGATCTAGAGTAAAGAAAATATGTAAAGGAATGTATCCTATAAATAGGACATTTATCATTAGGAAAAACACATGTAAGTGGTGAAGGGAAAGTCCCCACCATGTATAAATAGGTGTTGCACTCCATGCAATAAAGTGGCGGTTTGATCGTGTAAGTGTGTTGTGAGGATGAATTTATGACTTGTTATGTATACGTCCATGAATGTAACATGTTATTAATGTAATTAGTGAGTACGTTTATATAATGAATCACATTTATGATGGAAAATTGTGTATGTATTGCAAGGGTTAGAAGATATGACCATGGTATGATGGGAATCCAAATATTATTGATGTTTGTTTATATTGAGTGATTTCCTTATTATATGTTTTTCCTATGTTATGTTGTATCTTCACTCATATTATGTTATAACGATTATTCTCTAACCACCTCTTGGTAAGTAAGTAAATAGGGACCTGGTGGTTATGCACGCTTCAGGTGAGTGTTCAGACATTTGTATGGATGAAGTGCTAGAACACCCAACTAAGCATTGGTAAATAAAATAACTACAACTTCCTTTCCCAAAGCTTTCATAAATATATCAACAAACATATCTTCGGATCTGAAAAATTTAAGACAAATTTCTTTTTTGTTAACCGACTCCTTGATGAAATGATACCTTGTTTATATATGCTTGTTCCTCTTGTTGTGAAAAACATGATTTTTGGATAATGTTATTGCTGAGTGTTGTCAAAAGAAATTTGTGTAGTGTCCTCCTAATTCTACCTCAAATATTTCAACACTCTTCTCTTCTAAACAACTTGACATGTTGCTCTTATGGCTGCTACATACTCTACTTCTACTGAAGATAGTGTGACTATGGGATGATTTTTTGATTCTCACACAACTAATCCTGTTCCAAAGTGAAAAGTATAGCCATATGTGCTTTTCCTGTCATCTATACTTTTGACATTGTCACTATTTGTATAACCTATGATTTTGAACTCATCTGATGTTGAATGAAAAATTCCATGATTCTTAGTTCCACATACATACCTCAAAATCCTTTTTCTAGATTTCCAATGAAAATATTTTGGAGATTCCATGAATCTTGATATGAGGCTCATACCATACATAATATCATGTGTTGTGGCCATAAAATACATGAGAGTTCCAATTATCCTTTTGAATACGGTTGGATCCACAAACGATCTGTTGTCTTCTTTGCTTAGTTTCAAACCTAATGTAAATGGTATTGGTGTTAGCTTACCATACAACATGTTAAATCTCTTCAAAACATCATTATCATACTTTTCTTATGAAATAAAAAATCCAACTTCTAATCGTTGAACTTTAATACCCAGGAAATAGTGCATGAGACCTAGATCTGTCATCTCAAATTATTTCTTCATGGCTGATTTTAATGAATATATAGATGGTTTTCTCGTAGTGATTAAATGATCCATATACAAACAAAAAATCATAATATTACCTTGTTCTTTTATCTTTATGTATAAGTTAGTCTCACATTTTCTCCTACTGTAACCATTCTGAATCAAATAAGAATCCATTTTGTTGTACCATACTCTAGGAACTTGCTTGAGACCATAGAATGATTTTCTCAACATGTATACCTTTCCTTCATGACCTTAAATATCATAACCATCTAGTTGATTCACATAAAGTTCCTCTTCAAAAAAACCATTTAATAATGTCGTTTTTACACCCATTTGATATATAGGCCATTTTTTTTGAGCCGCAAGTGCTACAATTTCTCTTACCATGTCCAAACGTGCTACAGGTGTAAATGTTTCATTGTAATCTACTCCATGTTGCTGTGAAAAACCTCTTGCAACTAGATTTCCTTTATGTTTATGTAATTTTCCATCAACATTGTACTTGGTCTTGTGGACCCACTTCACACCTATCACGTCCTTTCCTTCTAGAAGATCTACCAATTCCCGTGTCCGATTCTTCCCTATAATGTCTATCTCATAATCCATGGCTTGAACCCAAAATTAATTTTTTATAGCCTCTTCAAAGTATATTGGATTTGTAGCTTGAGAAAACAATGCAAAAATTAAAAAAGAGTTAGTTGCATCAACATCATAAATCTCACTAAGACTCCTTGTTTTCCACTGCAAAGGGATATTAGATAACGTATTGTTTTTTACTAAAGGAGTTGCTTATGGTGTTATTTTTGGTTTATCTTGCATGGTTGAAGATGATTGAAATCTTGGAGACCTCCTAGTTTTAGATGAAGGTATAGCTTGTGCTACAACTTGAGATATGTATCCAAGATTGGAAGGAGATACGATACCTTTTTGTTTTATAGTTTCATCTACCATATCATCAGGAGTAATAACTATTGTTATGTTAAATTTTATCTTAATACTTCCATCACATGCCTCATTTTCAACAAACTATACATCTCTGCTAATCACAACCTATCTATTGAATGGATTATAAAAATTTTAAGATTTCATATTCTCTGAATATCCAATAAATATGCACTTTTCTCTTTTGTTGTCTAACTCATTCTTTAGCTCATCAAGCACATGTGCGTATGCCACACAATCGGAAATTCTAAAATGATAAACACTATGTTTCTTGTGATTCCAAGCCTATTGAGGAACCATGTTTTGAACAATTTTTTCATTGGCCACCTGTTTAAAATATAAATAGTAGTTGCTACTACTTCTACCCAATACTCATTTAAAATATGTTTGGCTTTCATCATACTTCTCATCATCTCCATTATGGTTATAATCTTCCTCTCTACCACATCGTTCTACTGTGGTGCATAGCTGGTAGTAAACTACTTGTGGATACCATGATATTTGTAAAAAAATAGAAAAGCATTGGAAACATACTCACCTACTCTGTCTGTCCTAAGAAATTTGATGTAGTATCCAATTTACTTTTCCAGTAAGGCCTTGAAATACTGAAATATAACAAAAGTATATGATTTGTGTCTCAAAAGGTACACCCATTTGTTCCTTGTATAATTATCAATGAATGTCATAAAATATGAGCAACCTCCACTAGAAGTTGTTTGCATTAGTCCACATAAATATGAATGAATAATTTCAAGTGGCGCACTTGCTCTAGATGTTTTTCCAACTGGGAAGGAATCTCTGTGTTACTTCCCCAAAATACAACCTTCACAAGATCTCTTTGGTTTCTAGATTAAAGAAAAACATGTTACCATATTTTTCCTAGTAATAAATTCAAACCACCAAAATTTAAATGACCAAACATGAGATGCCATAGCCACGATTCATATTTCACAATTGACTAAAAATATGATTCAATTTCTTTAGCTCCGGACTGAGATCTAGACTGATATGTAGTATGAGCTCTTGATGTGGTTGGTCTAATATTGAAAGGAAACATTCTATTGCTTGTCATCTTCACTTTAGCAATCAGCTAAGTACTTGGAGATTTATCCATGATCACACATTTGTTATCTTCAATATAAAATCTTTATCCCTTTTTACTAATTCACCAATGCCCATAAGATTATGCTTCAAAATTACACCATAGTAAACATCATGCATAATATTTTCTCCCCCATTTTAGCTAGAATGTTGATTATTCCTTTCCCTTTTACAGATACTGTATTATTATTCCCAAGGGTAACACTTGTCTTTACTAACTCATCCAATCTGGTAAATAAATCTAAGTTACTTGACATGTGATTATTGTAACTAGAATCCAAATACCATATATCAAAAGGACTCTCTTGTGATATATTAAATTCAATAGGTGATACAGAAGGTATTTCTTCAACAATATTTGTGTGTGCAATAAACATGGAGCTTGGAGTAGAGCTCCCAACCTGATTTTGATTCTATATGTTCTAATCATACATATTGTTTTTACAATCATAAGCATAATGCCCATATATCTTGCAATAGTGACATTACACATGAGACTTATCCTATCTCTGACCAGAAAAATGATTATGATTGCGTTTTTGGATATGTCCACTTTCACTTGAGTTTGATGGACCATTGTTGCGTCCTCTAGATGAACTTCATCCTATGCCTCTGGGACTGAACCTTCCTCTTCCTCTTTCACGAATTCCTGATATGTGTGATGAAAAAGCTTGATCTACAACTACATGTGATCTATTCAACCTATGTTCATGATTTATTAGTGATGCATGTAACCCATCAATTGAAAAATTAATTATATCCTTAGTTTCTTCAATAACAATAACCAAAGGATCAAATTTTGCAAGAACAATTTTAAGAAACTTTTCAATAATCCTTTTGTCTTTAGTAGTTTCACCACGGGATTTTTTTTGACTAAACCAAGTACAAAAGTAAAGAATGATTCTATGAAATATTAATCTTTCATTGACATATTTTCAAAATCTCTTTGAAGTAATTGTAGTTTTTTGTTTTTTACTTTCTTCTTACCTTGATACACAACTTGGAGAGGGTCCCATGCTATTTGTACTTGACTAGAGGCTTCCACTCTAGGAAGAATGCTTTCTTGCATAGATTTATGAATACATAAAATATTTTTTCCATCTTTATTTATTAATTCCTTCAAATTATCTTTCTCTTCCTATGAGAGTACATTATATATTGCTACATTTTCTAGATCTATGTACCCATTCTCTACAATTTTCTACACATCCTAGGATTTGAATAATTCCTTCATGGTTAAGGACCAATACTCGTAATTATTTCTTATAAATTGTGGTGTCCATAGACCTAAAATAGATGCTCTTGATGTGGAAGCCATCTAAATTTCTATCAATTTAAAGCTTTCCGAAAAAACAACACTATGATACCAATTTGTTGAAATTAGATAGCTAAAAGAAAGAATGACATAAATAAAATAAAGAGTTACAAATAAAATAGAGTATTCAACCCCAATCATCACTGTTGTGCATAATTTTATTTATCCTCTTCTATTTGAGCTTCAACTCCTTAAATCTAAGTGTAAAACAATTACAATTACCTCTAACATATAAATGGATTTCTTCTAAGAATAAACCAAACAATTATAAAACAGAGCATCTAAACACAATTTTTTTTATTTTAAAAATGTTTTTCCTAAGAATAACTAAAATCTATGAAAAACAAGTAAGCTAATTTGTTTTATTTTCTTTTATCTAAAAAATCTACGGACAACATGCAAGACAAAAGTTACAGGTTTCCTAAAAATAGAATAAAGTCAAAATTAGACTCTGACGCTTTTTCTAACATATGAATTCAAAAATATATAACATTTAAAATACCTTCACATATATGATTTCATAATAAAAAAGAGATTTATACTTATAATAAAACCTTTCTTGATTTATGTTATTTATCAAGGCTGAGGTTGTTTGATTTTAAATGTGCCTAAAGTTGGTTGGAAATGGTGGTTTCATTTGTTCGAATATTTTATGAATTGGGTCTATTACGACTAATTTACATCATGGATGATAACTATGATTTCATGGGATTGATAAATTTTGATGTGTAAGCATGTGTTGTGTTGTTATAAGGTCATGGTTTCATGACCTTGTACAATAGAGTACACATATGCACGTGCACTCTGACAATCACATACCTATCCCCTATTAGATTGAGTTATTTTGTTTGTCTCTGGATATGAGACTAGGGACACAAGGTTAATGTCATAAAGAGAACTTCAACCTTCATGAAACCACCCTCTTTCCCTTATCCTTAATGTGCTTATGTTTATGTATGGTACTAAGATGGTTTTGATTTTGGATAGGAACCTATTTTAGAATGTGTACAATTTGAAATTGAACCACACTGTGTGGTTTTAAATGCTTTAGCCAAAGAAGAGACATAATTATAGTCATTGTTCTTCCATAACAGGTCTAAATACACGCCGAGATAGTTAGTAGATGGTGGGGGAATCTAGTTCTAACTGAGAAACTTGTATGTAATGGGGGTATACACATTATGCACATGGTTCTCAAATGCAATCTCTTAGGAAGTTAATTCCTTTATATGAATCCTTCATTAAAGGGTAGGGTCACCACTAATTTACAGAGGTGAACAAAAACCTTATCGATATGTGGTTAGAGGTAAAGCACATAAATTATTCTCTCCCTCATAGTTGCACATATTATTTTATCGGTAAAAGAGGGTTATTGAGTCCTTCACCATTTTATTGAAATAAAAAAAAGGTTACAAAGAATGTCCTGTGGACAAATTTATAAAACAACTTTAATAGAATGAAGAAAAGAAGATAAGAAATTTGAACAAATAAAAAAGCTACAGAAGAAGCTGCCAAGATACCAAAAGGATAATTCTCTTCCCAATGCCTCATAAAACTCTTCTTCTGCTATTCCACAAAATTCCCCCAATAGTCTTCAACAATACTCGAAATTGAAAATCTTGTCCATAATATGAGAAAAATAAAAGGTACAAAAGTAAAAAATCTCAGCTATGAAAAATTCATAATTCCCTTCACCAGAACTTCTAAAGAATTCCATCTAAAATTTTCAGCAGCACCATGGCCATCTTTCAGGTTCTCCAAAATTAAGGAATTTTCCTTATCAAAACTAGGGTTTATGGAAATTCCATGTTTGTACAATTGAATCTAAAACACATCTTCTTATCTCTTGTTATGACAAGATCACCTATTTTATATCTAGAAATAATTTTTCATTAACCTCAAAACTTTACTAATATTCTTAATATTCAGTTCTAATATTTTTATAATTCAGTCTTTGCCTATCTCAAATTAATGTGGCTCATTTTTCACAACCCTAGTATTGTCATCAATTTTAGTTCTCCCTTATACACATACTCCATCATGTTTTCCTCCGTATTATTCAATTCATCACACTAGTTATTTCAAGCGCAGCACTCATAATATAATATTCTAGAACTCTTCCTTCTCCTTTTTTGAAAGGCTTGTTTTGATGTTTACTTCAAATCCCATGAGAAATTCAATATAGCATCACATGCTATCAAATATTTATTGCTAAAAAAATTGATGACATAACTTCTTTCCATGTCTTAATCCCAACTCCCCAAAAAACCAAAGAAAAATTACCCAAGGGGAACTGAAGAGTGGGTTGGACATCCCCACATCATATAAAGAGTTTCCTCTTGGTGGTAGAAAATATTACTACAACCATCTTTTGACAACCCATTTTAATAGCCATCAAATTCTTCCCTCTTCTTACCTCTCAGAGGAGACAAAGGCATGTCATTTATTACCACCTTGGCATGGAAAATGAAAAGGCGGGGGAGAGTTATAAACTCTTAACCTTTTATGATGGATTCATAATCCATAAAAATATTAGGGATGTGCATATCATGGTCTGACACTTTTTCACAAATACGTTACAACTCAAGAACCTATTTCTCTTACAAAATTTGTTTATGCATCCCAAGTGGAGGGGAAAACTCCCAACGAAAAGGTTCAAATTTATCCATCAGGTCGTTGAGTGTGAAACAAACCCGCACAACTCCCTCTTACAAAACATTCACATCCATCTTTTACTTTTGTAGCAGATAGTATTTTGTACTAAGAAGCATCTATAATTGAACCTTATGATAAGTGAAAATTAGTCTTACCTCCCGAGGTATTATGAGTGCATTCACATTAAAACAATAATAATTCTTTATATTTAAAAAACAATGATTATACTTCCATAACCTTATATTATTTTTCCCATTTCGAAGCCATCAATATTTCATAATGAGTACCTTCCAATTTTTCCTTCAGATCAAGTATGGGCCATAATGTAGTCTTATCTACCAATGAGACAATGGTGCATGCTAAATAAAAGGGTTTTGAATCCTTAAAATTTGTTTCCCCTTGCGTCGCACCTTTAGTGAATGTCAATATTTTTTTTCAAAACATGTTTTGAACCAAGTGACCTTCCTTGAGCCACATTGTTTTTTGGTGGAAAAGATAAAGAATGGGAGGTATTTCTAACTCTAAATGTTGATGTTGATCCTTTTACCTGATAGATATTACATGTTTCAACTAAATCCTCATATTCAATAGGTTGAACAAGTTATTTCTTGTTGAGATTCATAATTATGACTTGAGGGAAAGTTCTTCTATCTTCCACTTTAATCTACATTCATACAAAGGAATATCCATACATAGAGATCAAGGATTGAGTTGGAAAAACCCTCCCAAAGAATCACCAATATTCTAAAATATCTCTCACCACCAATACTCCAATGGTAAATCTTACAATCCGATCCATCCAAAATATACCCCTCCATCCATTTTAGAATTCATAAAATTTGGTTACCACAACTAAACATAAATATTTTTCCTTTCAAAAAACCGTTTTGAGATAGGATTCGATCTCTACCTTTGAAACACTATAATTTTACCACAAACTAACCTTTAACCAAGTATTTGAGATTAGATATATGAAATCCTTGTCAAGTACTTTGAATTCGTGAATCCAAAAACCTGCCTTTCCAAGGAATCGATGGGAGTTTTCCTAAGATCACCAAAGCCTCCAAGTTATTACATTCCTCATCCCCCAACTCCTAAGAAATAAACATTATTTTGACATGTGGTGTTGAGTAAACAAGATAAACACCCTTAGAAGAACAAGGTGAATGCTATTGAGATCCAACCAAATCCAGGGAATCTTTTACCACCAAGACATCCCACGGAGAACCACACATATCTTCATTTTTCTTCTTCTTATCCTCATAAAAATATTTAATAAAGCTATAATCAATCATACAAGCCATCTACTTCTCAAATTATTTGAAGAAAATAAAAATATCCCCATAATTACTCTTTGATCCTTAAGATAAAATTAATCCCGAATCACTTTCACAAATCAGATCATTAGTAACATCCCCTTATTCACATTCCTTATTGTATCCCTTACAAAAGACATCATATGACCCATCTAGGGCCATAAAAACCAAATTCCATAACTCCCCAACTTGGTCACCAAATGAATTATATCTTACATTTACATCATCTTCATACAATCTTACATTTTCATGTCCCATATTTATAGCTTGCACCTCCCTTTCTTCAACCTCCCCGTGAATATCCCTTGTCACTTTTTTACTAGCACCAAAAATATGCAAAGAATCATTTCCCTATAAAATAATTGTTTATTGCCTTCGAGATCCATCCAAATGCAAAAATTATTTTATCGTCAAGGCTTCTCACATAGAACTATACAACATTTAGTTTTTTTCTTCATAAAAAAATACTAATACATTTGGAATCAATTGTGCCTTCCATCTTCTTCTCAAATTATCTAAAAATTATAACAACATCATTAATATTTCCCCTTGATCCGTAGGATATAGCTTTCCTGGATCGTGTATAATAACTACATATTTAAGATATTCTTCATGCTTGCAACTAGTACCCTTCGAATCAAGGGAATATTATTTTGACCAATCAAAGTCAAAAGCTATCAAAGTTCTCAACTCCAACATTACTACTATAAGGCCAAAATCCTTTAATGAAACCATCTTCGTCCCTTCCAACATATTTTTTTATTTAGATATGACACCTACACATCATCTTCATTGTCATCTAATGTCACCCAAAATCTTCCTTTTGGATCCTTTGTACTTATTTTTCCCTCACACCATATCCTCATCATAATTTCTCTCAGTCATAATCATTAATGTTCCTATTGTCACTAAAATTTGCACCCTTGCTAAAACCGGGTTCAACATTTTAGTGAAATGTTGTTATAACATGAGTCTATGGGTCACTCATTATCTTTCTTTAGATGAAATAGTTGGTTCCCTTCACCCCAGTTCACTACAAACACTCCTATACCAGCTTCCTACTCTAAACTATCTAACCTAATCTAATAATTACGAGGAGGAAAATTTATAAAGAAATGAAAAATGAAAAAATAAAGGGGATTTGATGTACCAAACTGAAATGTGGAACATCTCTAGTTTTAAAAGAAAAAAATGAAAGTTCATAAATGAAGATAATGAGAAATGCACACAACTCTAATGTTAATTTTTTTGGAAGAACACAACATACACAAGAGGGCAGAGATATTCAAATAAAATGCAAAATGTTTGAAGGAAAGAAAGAAGCCACACTATCATTAATTGATGATTAACAATTTATACATAAAATCGAGGAAAGAGAATCCACATTCACAAGTTACTGAGGTTGAAAGCATGAAAGTTAGAGTTCACTAGAGTGAAACTCTAAAATATGCAAAGGAATAAATATGAGAATAACCCTTATAATGTGTGTGAGAACTTACATTTATATAACTAATGGAGGAATAGGGATAAATAGAAGAGGGAAGGAAGGACCACCATGCTAGGGTACCAATCCTTGAAATCTTGTTGAACAAATGTGGATGCCACGATTTCTTGTAGTGTTGACTTGTAGTACATGTATGGGTGCCATATGAAAGGATCTAACTACCACAACACGATGCCTTGATTCAATCCCATGACATTAGACTACACAGGAAGACACCATACTTCATTAAATTCTGGTGATTGAGATGGTTAGTTATTTGGTTTAGGAACATTAATGACTTTTTCTTGTGCCTCACAAGATTTCTTTGATCTATGGTTCTCCATGGCCTTCTATATTCCTTGAGTGATGAGTGGAGTTTCCTTTATTTTATGTCACTTTAATGTTTCTACACTTTTCCATTTAATGATCCTTCTAAGTCACGAAGGTCTTTCCTCATTTCTATGTGACACTTCCTCCATGGCTACATTTATTCATTCCGTAGCTCTTGAGGACCCACAAAATGCTAAAATCAAGAGGCCCGTGGAACATTGGGATGGTGTTTCATGCCTTTTAACCTTAGTGACTTTCCATCTTTATTTACCTTTTCTGTGTGGCACCTTGTGACACCTTTTCCTTTTGCATTGTGACATTTCCTAACGAACTATAATTTTATTCATGTGGAATTGACAAACACAATGGAATTCTATTCCTTCCAAGTATGCATAACAATATATTTCTCCATGCCATGAAGCACTACCTACTTTCCTATTCCTTTTCTATATAGATCATGTCCTTAGATGATTTTCTAATTTTTTTTCTGGCATGTAGAACCTCATGGTGCTCTAAATTTCCTTCCATCTTCAAGAAACTAATTGATACCATGGAAGATTAAATTTCTTAATGTCGCGAAGGTCTAGCCAACCCCGCAAAGCACTAATTTCACCAAAATATTCCCAACTCTTGATCACTCATTCCTTTGTTCAGTGGGTTAGGAGAACCTACGAAACACTACATTTTCACATTTTGTGGAAGGTTGACCTAATGTCCCATGGATTTTTTTGAGAAAAAATTGTTTAAGTTTCAACTTAGATGAATTGTTCAAAATTGCATGGGGGTGAAATTTTGGAAAATGGTTTAGCGAACTCCAAAGGACATCATCCTACTAGATGATGAAGACCAAAAACCTTGAATTATCCATTGAGTGTGGAGTCAAGCATATTCTTAAAGAAAATTGATCTTGTCCTCTAAACCATATCTTCTGAATCCACACGAACATAACATGGATTGAAGTGGATATTGTGGAGATGAAAGAATATACACTAAAGGATACTCCAATTTTATGACTTATACCATAGAACTTGTTCTAAAATGACCTGCATATGAATGTAAAGGGCTTCTAAAAACTATGTACAAAAAGTAAAATCATACATATTTCAAGTGAAACATGTAGAGATTGCACAAGCACTTATTACAAAACAAAGATGATCACCATAAGGATTGAGGAAAAGGTACTCAATCAGTGATCAATAGAAAATAGAAGGGAGGGAACCTTTAACAAAAAAACAAAAACCACACAATTATTTATAAGATGTAATGTGACAATTTAATGGGAATGTTTAAGATAAATCCCATTGAATGGGATATGCAATGCTTTTTCATTAAGGTTGGAAATTCAAAAGAGCTAGCCTCTTTGCAGGGAGTGATGATGTATGCCCACTCCAAAGTGCATCAATCTTGGAGTGTCACCTAGGTTTGGCTCTGTTCGTGTCCTACTTGAGGGATAGATCACCTACCTTGAAATCCTGGGGTCATTTTTCCTGTCAAACTACTGTTTGGTTGAAAATTTGTTTTTTTCCAGCCTAGTCATGTCAGATTGTCTTAGTTTATTGATATCAATAAATTCTACCATTATAATTTCACTTTGATATGTTCCTTCCAAATCCAATTGCTGAGCTAGCTCTAATGAAGGAAATTCAAGAAATTAAGGAAGCTTAACCTCTCTACCATAGATAAATTTTAAAGGAGAATTTCCAATTTCTTTTTTTGAAGTGATCTTATCGGCCCAAAGAGAACTCATTATCTTAGTATGACACTTTCTTCGATTGAATTCCATAGTACTTTTCATGATTCTGATCAAGTTCTTATTAGTGGATTCTTCCATGAAATTAACTTGTGGGTAGCAGTTGGAGGAAGTCTTGAAATATACGCCATGTCTAAGAGCCCAATCAAAGATATTAAAGCCTATGAAGGATTTAGAATTATCTTAGATGATGGTTTGGGGAACCAAAAACCTTTTCATAATGTCTTCAATAAAATAAAATATGTTGATTCAGTAGCTTCCTTGAGTGGTATGGCCTCCATCCACCTGCTAAAGTAGTCTGTTACTATTAAGACCCATTTATGACCCACACTTGATGGAAATTGATCATGCCTATAAATTTAAGTCCTGAAGAGAAAAGGGTTCATCCACCTGAATAGGATGAAGGGTAAGGGATGCCATCTTCTTTTTACTAGTGAAGAAATCAAATTATTTACATTTTCTAACCCGTTGATATGCATCTACAAACACCTTGGGCCATAATTATCCTACCTTGATAATCTTCATCACTGTGGCCTTAAATGAGAAATGTCCACCAGAAAATCCATTATGGAACTTTGCTAAGACCTTTTTCACCTATTCTCCCTCATTATACCTTAATAATATTCTATTGAGGTTCATTTTGAAAATAAACCCACCAACTAATGCATAGTGAACTAGTTTCAATCTTAAGTGCCTTCTTTTTTCTTTTCTTAAATTGGAAGGGTAACCGCTGGTTGCTAAGAATGTTTCCATATCATTGATTGAACCATCGCAACCAGGTTAACCTCCTTTATCTTGTAGAAATTTTGTGTTATGTATAAATTCAACATCTTGTGGATCCTCTATATTACACAGATTTCCACCATTCCAAATATTTGTAACACTCTTCATTTATTCATTATGTAGACCCTTCGAGTGTCGTGGGTCTTCAGCCAGTATTCCGCAGATTTTACTCTCTCTTCTTCGACGAAGAAGGAGACTTCTTTATTATCTTGAGCATTTAAGGCAAGCTTCTCACAAAGTGCTCTACCTCTCACCAAATGCATGACCTTCATGGTCACATCAAACTCTATGATTTTGGCTACCCACATAGCTCTCTTTTCATTGATTTCCTCCCCATGATGAAATATATCACACCGGTATGTGAGAATAGGAATTTTATGGGAATGACGGCTAGCATGGGCTTGAATTTTTTGAAATCCCATAGGATGGAAAAGACTTGATTCTCTAAATGAATATACTTGAGTTCAAAATATTTCAATGTTTAGTTGGAAAATGCTAAAGGATTCTCTAAGTCATCTTCATTCTTCTATGTCAAAATAATGAAAAGACTAAGATTATCCCCATAGATGTAAAGGATGAAATATTTTACAAAATCCAAATTGATAAGTACTGGTGCTTGGGAAATTATGAGTTTAACCTTGGAAAAATTTACTCTTCCCTCCATGGTCCATTTGAAAACTGCATCCTTCCTTAGCATCAAATTCATGGGCTTAACTACTCTTGAAAAGTTAGGAATGAACTTCCTTATAAAATTGATCTTTCCCATCAAAGACTGAAGGGATTTATTTTGAGTTGGAAATGAAAAGGAGAGGATGTCAGAGATTCTTTTAGGGTTGATGGAAATTCCATCCTTTGAAACATTGTGACCCAAAATTTTACCCTGTGGAATTGCAACAAATGCATTTCTTAGGGTTCAAGGATATCCTAAACTCTTTGCATCTCTCGAAATTTTTCTCTAAATGTTCCATGTCATGTTGGCCCTTATTTGAGAAGACTGTGATGTTGCCCATATAGAAAAGTATGAATTGATTGATAAGTCTTTGGAAAGCAAAGTCCATTTCCCTATGAAATATAGCACCCACATTTAAAAAACCAAAGGATATTTTTTCATATGCACATGTTCCCCAATTGGTTGTGAATGTGGTCTTATTTAGGTTTTCATCCTCAACTATGTGTTATCCAATTTCACCCTAGGTGAAATTGGATAACAGGGAAGGCTTGCATTGAGGAACTCTTGCAACCAACTCGAAGCTTAAATGAAAATTTTAGTATTAAGGGCAACATCTGGGTCTTTAGGAAGGTTAAAAATTCACAAGGGGAATTTTCCTCTTCTTGGTATTGTTTAAGTTCAAGGTTTCACTCAGGTAGGAGGAATAGATGATGAGAATCACTAGAAAAAAATGACCATATCCAATGTATAGCTCAAGGACACCTTCAAACTTTCCACCTAGCCTTAGTATAGTAGAAAAATTTAAGAAATGACATAAAATGTTCAAGAAGGGTGTGGGTTTCAAGGTATTAGCTCCCAGTTGTAGGTACAACTCATCAAGCTCATAAGAAAGTTGCTTTCAAAGATTGGGATATATGGAATGGATTGAGCTATGTTTTGAGCACCGAGCTATGTGAAGTGGTCCCCAAGCCAGGTAGATTTGGGCAAGTCAATTTTAAGATCATCGATCTACTGACATCATCCATTGAGTAATGTGTAACAGACCGAGATGCTCATAAGGGTCGGACTGGTTGTTCTATGAAGGGGTAAAACATCAAAGGGTTTTCTCAAGCTCCTTAAGCCCATTATTGAAGAACCGAGTTGTTGTAGAGAAGAATGAACCCTCTAAACTACCCACCGAGCCATTGTGTAAGAGAGGGTGAGCTCTGTGAGTCACCAGCAAGCTGTGTCAATCGAGGAGGAAGGGAAAGTTGTTCATCAACTTTTTCATGGATGTATCAAGTCAACATGAGATTGAGATGAAGAAGAGGTGAGTTACATATGCATGAGCAAGATGTATAATATGTGATGGTAGAGTTATAAAGTATATCTAACCGAGCCACACTCATCAATATACTCAGCTAACTGTCAAGGGGTCGAACAACATGTTGGAAGGATGATCCAAAACCAAGCATAACACAACTAATTAGGAAAAAAATCTCAGTGAATGGTGAGTGCATGGAAGAACTCTCTAAGTTGTAAAGGCCAAACCATTTCGAGAGTAGGATAGAAAGGAATCATTACGATCCCTGAAAATTTAAATGTCGATCTACATATAACCAAACCAAGTCACTAGAACCATGCAGTGGGATATGTATGAAGAATCCAAGTTCCTGAGATACAAGACATGACAGTCGAGCCCAAGATGCAGGGTGAGTTGCACATTTTTTTCACCGAGCCACTTTTTGGAGGTTGTTGAGTCAATTTAAGAAGTGTCTAACTCTATCCATGCCAACTTGGTTACTTTCAAAAGGTTGAACTAGTTTTAAGGGGATCTAGAGTCAGCTAAGGAAAAGAGTGGTTTGCTAAGCTGAGTTCAAGCTAAAAATCCATGGAGCATTGCGGCGAGGTCTGAAGGAGGGAGCTCGAGAACCGAGTCATTTTTGTAAATGTAGGGGCTAGGCTTAAGAAAATGGCAGCCGAAGGTTTTGAACTCTGCTTGGAAAGCCAAATATGAGTCCCGAGGTGAGCTACTAGCAGTTACAGAGATATACGTCCCACAAGGCCCAAAAATATTTGGGACATTTTTGTAGAAAGAAGCCAAAATGGACGCAAGACATGGAGCATTTTATAGATAGTGGAGAATTTCAGCCCAAGACGCACTGGGACATGTGTGTGACCAAAAATCGAAATGGCCATAAGTCTATATGATGTGGGCATGAGCAAGTTCACAAGAACCAAGGCAGAACCGACAAGGGACTTAGAGACCACGATGCTGGTGCCAATCCAATTCGAAGAAAACCTATGCAAGGATGGTCTAATAAATTGGCTCGGGAGGCCCTTGGGACATATGGGCTCAGCGAGTCTGAGTTTTCTGTGATATGTAGTGTGGGGACATTTCGGGGGTCAACAGCCCAAATGGCGGGTCAATGGTGGAGAAGAGAATGTAATGTAGGCATGGGGAGTGTGTGGAGGTTATGTTGTGTAGAAAATTCAAAGATATTCAACCCAATTAGTTTGGATTGAGTTGAGAAGAGTTCGTTACAAGGGGCTTTAGCCTGAAATGCAACTGAGAGCTCGATCAGGATATAATTAGGCAAGGATTTAGATTGGGATGCTGAGCTGGAAGAGAGGGATATGGGTGGCTTGGAAGGTACTAAGGTGGGCTCAGGTGGTGATGGACACGTGGAAATGTCAGGTTGACATGTAATGCAAGGGGTTAGCATCACAAATAACTAGCTCGGTACACAAGTAAAGTGATCATTGAAAGGGATACGACCCATAGACACTCCAAGCAACTTGGACAGGGTATTCATAGGGTTAAATTTGATGATAAACACGTTGCCATACAAAAAAATTGGTCCGATGCCAACATATCACAAATCTTGCCATTTGGGAAATGGAGAAAGTAGCCAGCTCGACTGAGCTAATCGAGTTGACAATGATAATTACCAAATATTAAAATAACACACCTATCCACATTAAAATGGGAAATATAGAGGGGCACCAAAAACTTTTTAAAATGTCAAAGAATTAAAATAATAATGTGAAACATTAGCAAAATGAGAAGAAAATATTTTGAATGAGCTTTCCAACCAAAATATTAATTTTCAGTCCAGTGAAGGCCAAGCAAGCCTGGTAAACCCTAATTTAGTTGTGATCACTCAGAAGCTCATATTTTGAGAAATTATCAACAAAATCGTGCAAATGAATACTCATTGTAATCATGGATCCAAGCATGTTGCATAGAAATCAAGAAATTTAGTAATTGATGCAGATTTGATGGAGAATTTTGTGGAAAACAGACCAGGTTCAAAATAGATATTTTATTGGTGGTTGTGAGTGCAATTAAGAGGCATGGACATCATTTTATTCAAATGCAGGTCATGGGACAACATGGGAAGCCTTTTGTAAGAAAAATACCATCAATTGCACTCATTTATTGCATCTTACAAGTGGTTGGAAAGTGGATTTCAGGATTTCCCTTCTCTCTTCTTCTCAAATCTATAAATTGTAACTTGGGGCTCATTTGTAAAGGAGTTGGTCATTCCCCCCCCCCTCTCTTTTTTCTCTGCTAGGGTTGAATGTGGAGCTTAAGCCTTCCCTCTTTTCTTTATAATGGATTTTTATTGCCTATTTCTCACTAATGATGTACTGTGTAAATTCATAGAGCAATAAAATCTATTTTGTGATACATCTTGTCCACCCTTTGCATATATTATTGTCTCTTCTTGCCTCTCACCATTCCAGGGTATACTGTGCATATCTCTTGATGTCTATTGCACGTTTTGGGAGACATTTTTAATGGGTTTGAAGTGTTGTTCTGTGTGAATCTATCTTTGGTTTGTGGTGTATTTTTTCCACCCTCTCCTTTGTTCACCTCTCTCCACTTTAGGCAATTATGGATTCTTAGCTAACACCTCCTTTTCTGGTGTATCACCGCTTTTAGTGTAGGTTTTGTTTTCATTCATTATCTCTCTTTGGTCCCTTAGAATGCCATATTAGGATTATATTACTTGCCTGCATTAGGATTAGATTGTGGCATGTAGTTTAGGAGTAGGAACTAACCTCCTCTAGAGGGTCATATCAAGCCCGCAAGTCCCACAACTTGAGATATGATCTAATGTTACAAAAATGCATGTCATGGGACAACATGTGAAGCCTTTTAAAAGAAAAATACCATCAATTGCACTCATTTATTGTGTCTTACAAGTGGTTGGAAAGTGGATTTTGGGATTTCCCTTCTCTCTTCTTCTCAAATCTATAAATTGTAACTTGGGGCTTATTTGTAAAGGAGTTGGTCATTTTTCTCTTGCCTCCCTTCTCTTTCTTCTTTATTAGGGTTGAATGTGGAGCTTAAGCCTCCCCTCTTTTATTTGTAATGGTTTTTTCTTTCCTTCTACTCACTAATGATGTACTGTGTAAATTCATGGAGCAATAAAATCTATTTTTTGATGCATCTTGTCCATCCTTTGCATATCTTATTGTCTCTTCTTGCATCTCACCATTCCAGAGTATACTGTGCATATCTCTTGATGTCTATTGTAGGTTTTGGGAGACATGTTTAATGGGTTTGAAGTGTTGTTCTGTGTGAATCTATCTCTGGTATGTGGTGTATTTTTTCCACCCTCTCCTTTTTTCACCTCTCTCCACTTCAGGCAGTTATGGATTCTTAGCTAACACCTCCTTTTCTGGTGTATCGCCGCTTTTAGTGTAGGTTTTGTTTTCATGCATTCTCTCTCCTTGGTACCTTGGAAGGTTAGATTAGGATTAGATTACTTACCTTCATTAGGACTAGATTGTGGCATGTAGTTTAGGAGCAGGAACCAACCTTATCTAGAGGGTCATCTCAAGCCCGCAAGTCCCACAACTTGAGAGATGATCCAATGTTACAAAAATTACACCGAATGTCGGCTCCTCAAACTTAGGCCATTCAGAGTGCGGTAATTTTTTGATAACACTATGATCTTATTGTAGCTTGAATATCCATCCAATAAGGAGAACCTTTTCCTGTATGCCACTGTTTGAAGGATTTGATCCATCGAATGATCTGGAGATCAATTAAATGAATAGAGTTTCCATAGATCTCCCTGAATCATTACAATACAGAAGAGCAGGTCAAGAGCTTTCCAACGGTATATTGAAGGTGTGATCCAAAGAGTAATTCAGTGGAAAAAGTTTCCCTAGATCTCCCAGAATCATTACAATATGGAAGAATAGGTTGAGAGCTTTCCTGTGGTATATTGAACACTAAAGACAAAGGTCATATGCATAAGTTATTACACATTGAATTTTTTCAAAGCTCCCAAGTTCTCATGGTCTTCTATTGTAGATTTTGAGGTTCATTATTTGATTTGTAAGTTTATTTGAATGTACTTACAAAACTAAATTTAATGGATCAGTTCGTATGAACTCGAGGACGTAGGAATTTCTAAACCCCGTAAAAAATATTGTGTCATGTTTTTTTTGCATTCAATTTTTAAATTATTTTTAGATATTAAATCAGATTTTAATTTGAATGCAATTCTAATCAAAATGATAATTTTATGAAAAATTGGTAATATCGAGTATAATGGAAATCAGATTGATTTGAAAGTACAACTAGAATGAATGAGTTTTTAGCAATCAAATTCAGTTTTAAATCAATTTGTAAACATATTTGAATCAGTTTTTGGATCAAAATTCTAACTAGTTTCAAGTTGATAAAGGTTAAAAAATTAAAATTTTAATTGATCTTTTCATAAACATTTAAAATAGTAGGGGGTTCCTACTTGTTTACGGATCAAGTTTGGTACCAGAGTTGGTTTATTTGACATTTTATCGCTTCAAATTTTGTATTTGGTTTAGTTATTAATGGAAACTTATAGGTGCATTATGAGCATGCTGTCAAAATAGGAAAATATCGATGAGCTTGAGGCATTCAATCACTAAATCTATGAAGACAATGTTCTCTTTAGTTCAATGTACTATTCCTTGGAAGAGGAATGTGATAAATTGAAAATAGAATTGAAGTCCAAGGATGAGATCTTGGTAAAGTTACAAACTGGTGGTGATATGAAAGGGAAAAACAAGTCCATTTTGCAATCAGGAGCTTCCTCTCATACAAGTGCACAATTTGATTCAAGTGTTATAAGTATAATGTCAGTTGTTGAACCTACCCATTTCAAATCAATTGAGAATGATTTCTGTAAGTTTGAACAACATACCAAGGGAATAGGTTCAAAGTTACTTTTTAAAATGGGATTTAATGGAAAAAACCTTGAAAAATAAGGCCAAGGAATTTTTAGCCCCATTCAAGTAGAGGATAGGCCTCACCATGTAGGTTTGGGATTTAGATTTGGTGGTCAAAATGAAAAAGGTGAATGCTCTAGGACAGTTGATATTGCAAGGGAGAAACCTCCACCACATCCCACAAAAGGTAAAAATGGTAATGGGAAAAATTCTAAAAGTGTTGATTATAAACAACGTAAATATTATCATGTTCATTTTAACTATGGATTAGATATACAAAATTTGTGGTAATTTTATCCATGCAGTTTTTGTGGATTGTCTAACCACTGTGTAGCCAAGTGTTGGAAAAGGAAACCATTGTTGGGTAAAACTTTGAAAGACCATTTTATCAAACAAGGTTGTAAAAATGGCAATCTGGGCAAGTTTTTTTAAAAAAGTGGATAAATTATATTCTACCCATTGTAATAGGAAAGGCCACGAGGTTAACATGTGTTGGAATCTTCATCTGAAACAACAATGGATAGTTGTTATAAAGGAAATAATTGTGAAACCAAAAATTTCTAAAATAATCCATGTATCCACTGATGAAATTGTACCACCTAAAAAGGATAATCTAATAAAGTTGGTTGGTAAGTAATTCCTTAGTTTCATGTTTGCATAACTGATATTGTTGATTAGCATGCATGTTTTTTAGAGCATATTTGGTGGGATTCCATTGAATGTTGAAAGGAAATTTTCCCATTTTGGATTTGAATCTGGATAATGGTGTCAGCTACAAGGAAGAGCTGAGAGACATTTTTAACATACTTAGATTATAATTCTCGCATTTAAGGTTGAAAAATTCCATTTTTATTTTGACACTAAAGTACACAGGCTTAGTGGGCATGTTTAGAATGTCTATTTTTGGAAACTTGCATTTTAGTGTATATGTTGTTGATTTTATTGTGAAAAAATATGGATGCTTAGAAGACCCATTTGGGCACCATTTATATTGTAAGTAATATACAAAAATTTTATGTCCACACATGATATTTACACATGCATTAAGTCCCTTATTTTGGGAATTTATTTGTAACTATCTTATGTGGTTACAATTAGGGTGTACATTGATTATACTAACAAACTAGTTTGCAAATTATGCCTGGTGATATTTTACAGTGGATGATAGTTTCACCATTTTGGTATGAAACATTATGCAGATAGTTTGCTTCTATCCCATTTGTAGTGTAAAATGTTGGGATAGACATTTCACTAATAGTTTCACATGGTTCAATTTTGACTCTCATCTATTTTTGCATGTGTGTAGTCTAAAATTACGAGATCGTGTTTGTGATATTTGTAGTGATTGACAATTTCACAAGGTCAATAGACGATATCCTATTATTAGCATGTAGATGTCTTTTATATTGATCTATTTTGGTAGAAATGTGTTTAAATGGCCATGTCACAAAGTAACATTTGTGCAGTTGCCTCTTTTGGCAAACAATTGCATATTTTTTAAAGCTAATCGATTTTTTTTATGGCAACTACAGTTATCAGGATTTGACAGTTCTACAATGGTTCAGTTATACATTCACATATTGTTGGCATTGTTTGTGTTTTTTAAAACTAGTTAATGTTGTTTGTAAAGATTGACAAAATCATAGAGTATCAGTTGGATAATTGCCTCTTTTGGTAAAAAATTATCTATTTTTAAAACTGATTGATTTTTTTGTGATAATATTTTTAATAATTTGTAGTAATATTTCCCATAATTTTATTTCTATGGATCATGTATATGTTTTTGATATGCAGGAAGATGATTGGAAACATTTGTGGGTGAAAACAATTTTTTTGGAACAAAATCCTTCTCAGTGGGGAGGTGTGATTGGGAGATCAATTCAGTAGAAAGAGTTTCCCTAGATCTCCCATAATCATTATAGTATGAAATAGCATGTCAAGATATTTCTGACGGTATATTGAATGATGAAAACAAAGTTCACATGCAAAAGTTATTGCATGCTAAATTATTTGGAAATCTGTAAAAATATGGGAATGCGTGCAAGTTTGAGATGACATGTACGTGTGCACACTCGCCATGTGGACCAAATAAACATCGATAAGTGGCAAAGTGATATTGAGAAAAAAGTTTTTTATGCCTCCTGTCTTTAACACTCATTATTGGATGGGTGGGCACCGCTATTTTCTAGCCAGGGGCCCTCAGCCAAGGTCGGCACACTCTTTTTGCGTAGGGATGCCTTTTCCTCCATTCTTCATATTAATATATTCAAACTCCTATATTTAAGTGCCTTATTATTCACCACACTTTACATGTAGGATAATTAGGCGGTGTATTGTAAAGTGTGATATGCATTATTACCATGCATTTGGACCAAATGAGCATGATCAACTCACTGAGACACCAACATCTTGGACCCGACTTGCCACCTCACCGATTTCCATCTCGAATTCCCACTCATCTGGCTGACCTGCCGCATTTCTCGGACCCGACCAAACCGAATCCATAATTGCTTGGTGAATCCAAAAAATTCACCGAATGAGCCAAAAATACACCGACCACTACGTGGCAGTAAAGAAAAAGCAGCCCAAAGCCACATACACTTACTAACCGGTATAAATATATACACTTCCACCCAAAAAAGATTGATGAATGTGGGATTATTATCCCAAGATAGTTCAAATGCACTGGTGGTGGTTGGGGTGGTTCAAACCCCCAACTACCCAGTTAACAAAAATATATATTCACCACCACACCACAAGTGGTTAACGAGTTACAAAAAGGGGCACTTGTTAAATGAAGTGGTTAAGTTAGATGACTATGCAAAAAACATAATAAGGCAGTTTTACAAAACAAAGATTTTGAGCAACTTAGGGGCAATTTCAGGTCTCAAAATGAAATAGAGAAGTGTTTAGAATTCAGATTAGCTCTTTGAGGTGTACTCATTTTCCCAAATTGGAGTTCTTATGCCATCATTTTGAATCCTTTTGTGTCACTTTTAACAGAGAATGGAGGGAAGACCGCTTTACAAAGAAAGGAATAAACAGAAAGAGAAAACACTAAAGTTTTTCAAAGCTCCTAGGTTCTCATAGTATTTTGTTGTAGGTTTTGAGGTTCATTATTTGGTTTGTAATTTTATTTGAATGTACTTACAAAACTAACTTTAATGGATCGTTTCATATGAACCTGGGGATGTAAGAAGTTTTTAACCCCGTAAATAATCTTGTGTCGGGTGTTTTCTAATTTTTGCATTCAATTTTTAGATTATTTATAGATATTAAATTAGATTTTAATTTGAATGCAATTATAATCAGTAAAATTGAGTATAATGGAAATTCAATTGATTTGAATGTACAACTGGAATGAGTGAGTTTTTAGCAATCAAATTCAGTTTTAAAACAATTTGTAAACACATTTGAATCAGTTTTTGGATTAGATTTTTAATCAGTTTCAAGGTGATAAAAGTTTAAAAAATGATAAGCTTAATTGATATTTTCGTAAATATCTAAAATAGTAGGGAGTTCCTACCTGTTTACTAGTCATCGAAGGAAGATGATAATGATCCTTCAATGAATGCTTGTTAAGTATTTGAATTCCATGCATAACTTAATTTATCCATTCTTCTTCCGCACCGGGACCAAGTTCACCACCTAAGATGAGTATTTGATGGGAAAAATTATTTTTTCCTCAATGAGTTTGGTTAACTCTTTTCTCATGAGGGGCTCAATTTTGGGGTTCATTGGTCTTTGCTTCTGTATGATTGGTTTAGCCATATGATCAAGATCGATTGCATGTTGAGCAATGTTGGGGTCAAAACCTCTAAGGTCCTCATAGTTCCATGAGAATACATCATGAAAAATATGACATAACAAAACAAAATATTTTTCTTCCTCTTGATCACACACCCTTCCAAGTAGAAATTTCTTACATTGTGCAATGGTGATTGGTTTGCAATCTTCTTGGCACGTGGACATGCTTCTACTCTACCCCTTAACCTCATCATCAAGATTGAAGATGTATTCAAGAGTTATAAACCATTTAGGTAACTTGTTAGTCTGGAGTTGTATGGTTTGATTACCATAACTTCCTTACAAGTTAGAAGAGAACTCAAATTCATTTTGGATGAATTGGGCTATTTGTTCAATGTTGTCAAAAAATTTCTAGCTCACTTCATTATCTAGGATGGATGGTCTTGCAACCATTTTGACATGTTGTTTTCCTTGGATGAGGTCCTCCATAGGGGAAAAATGAGAACAAACAATCGCCATTTGGTCTTCTTCTTTATTTTGTTTCTGCGGCACTACTTGAAGGTTGACAACTTCAAAAGTCTCTAAAAAGTACCAAACTCGTGCCTATACGCTCTCAAAATCTTGTTTTTGTAGGCACACTTTCATCTAACTTAGTGGATGGCCAATTTAGTATCCCCAAATATTCACAGGATCTTGATTTGTCTCTTTTCTGTAATGATCAAACAATGAATCAATGCTTCATATTTCACCACATTATTTGAATATGTAAATTACAGCCTATGCGCAAAGAAGAGTTTCTCATCTGTTGGGGAGACATGAACTACACCCACCCCAAATCCATTTATATTATTTGAACCACCAAAATACATTTTCCACATGAAAAAAGTGTGATTTTATTCATTGAGTGACATGGGGTGGTGAATTCTTCTTTATAGATATAATAGGTACCAAAACCTACTTTAATTACAATGTCATAGGGGTCAAATTCATAATGTTATTTAACCCATTCATCTAGCATGATATCAAAAACTGAAACTGAATGTGATTAATGCACTATATTTGTGGATTTATGGTCACTACTCACCTCTCTTTAGACCATGCAGTTAGCATTGGTGGGGCTAGGGTCATAAAATTCAACATGATAAGCTGAGATGGGTTTGGATTTAATTATAAATATAGTCATGTACCTTGTTCTCAATAACATACGGGACCAATTTGAAGAAAGATATCCACCCACTTTTGTTATGAAATCTCTAGAGAGATAGAGGGAAAAAAAAGGTGATAATTCAATCACGAAGATGTCTTACATTATAGTTAGGTTTGGGAAAGTATGAAGAGTTAACTCCAGATATTTGATTACACCCAAGACTTGCACTATTGATCTATCAAGTTGCAGAAAAACCTTTTGAGGTTGGAATGTACTCAATTCCTAGGATATCTACAATTTTCCTTGACATCACTAAGGTAATAACACCAAAATATATCATGCAGTTATGTACAAAGTTCTTTCCAATGATTAGAGACATGTAGAAGGGAGGAGGTTTTACAACTACATTTAATTTTTCTTCCTTAGGTTGACAGATGTTGACCGTGGAATCCACTTTTATGCATGACGAGATCAAGAGGTGGAAGTTTCTGTAAGGATTTCTATAAGATATCCTTTTGAGATGGGATAGATAGGGCATCCCACATTTTGACATTCAAATTTTTTATTTTCATCTACTCGAAAATTTTGAGTGGGATACCCATGAATTTTTAAAATGAGGGAGTGTCATTCTCTTTCCTTCTGAATTTCTCTACCTGTGAAATATCCTTAGATGGCGGGCTCTCTTCATTCCATGAAAATCCTTTAATGTATGGGTTCTATGAGTTCCAGATATTATTAGGGCACGTGGATTTTTTAAATTCTACATATTTCTAGATGAGGATGAATTTTCACTTGATTCCTCGGGTTGGTTAGGATTATCATGTAGAATTGAAGGAGCAGGGGGAAGGGACCTTATGTCCATTTGTCTCGTACTAGACCTTGTGTTATCTGCCACATGAATTTATGGCCTGATGAAATTACCCACAGTTTGGTTAATAACACAAAAATATTCAAGTCAAAAAAGCATAAAGTTAGGATTAGGGGGGACTTCTTGTATCTCTTCGACACTACCTTCTTCTGGGGTTGCGGCTTGCTCTTGCTGAAAGAATGAATTTCACAACATAAGATATTTCTCCCACAAAGAGTTCATTCCAGCCTCACACATGTAATAATTGTTGGGTTTATCACAAGGATATCACCAATTAAAAATTTGGACCATGTTGGCAAGATTTTCTGCATTGCTGAAAACCTAGGTAGTCATGAGATAAATCTCCCTCATTTACCAGTGAGGCTCCCGTGTAAGATTTTGTTAGTTATATGTCCTAATATCTATTTGTTGGTATTAATTTAACTATATAGCTCATGAACCATAGCTAGACAGTTCTGCAGCAAGTAAGCAGCTATAAGAGAAAGGAAATATCTGTATAAGAGGAAAACGATAGAAAGAAGGAAGAAAGAAGGGAAGATGTGCAACCCAATAATAGTTCACAGAGTTGATCGCATGCACATAGATAAAACAAATAGATCTTTAAATACATAATTTAAAACAAAGAATAGCTTCAGATCAAATCTATAATAACACAAAGTTTATGAATAGATCTAGAAAGAAATAAGAATAAAAATGCACTGTTGACAAAAAGTTCTCCAGAAATCTCTTTTATATTCCTCTGCTTGCAGAAATCAGGGGTTTCAGCTCAAATTCTGAAACACAAGAATGCTGATTACAAATTCGGATCCTCTAACCTGTAGGTTCTTCCTCTACTTATAGTGTGAAGAGGGGAAATTACAAAATGGGAAATTGCAACTGAACTGAAAATGAAGTAGTAAAGGGAACATTTGGCAATCATCTTCCTAGAATTCCTCTCTTAGTGACATGCATTAGAAGTTTAAGCAAAAAAAAAAACTATGCACATTTGTCACCTATCTTAAAGAATCTTTCCAGATATCTTAAAGTAATGGTTGTTAAACCAATAAACTTAATTTTACATTTTCATCTGGGAACATAAGAAATAAGAGAAGGAAGAAAATAAGAAACAAGATCTGCTAGATGTAACACTTATACTTTCTTTTTGTTATGATATTAAATATACTTGTCAAACATGTAATTCAACATCTTCCCATTTGTTTTTACAATAGCATATCTCTCGGTTCTGAACTCTAACAACCCTCTGGAAAAAGATGCAGCATTAGCCTTCACTCTCTCTAAACTAGGCCCATATCCCTCAATATCTGCCTAAAGCTTTATGAGTCTACCAATTGAATCCATTATGAAAGGTATGGTGGCTTCATCAACTTCTTTCCACAAAACCAGCATAAATTCCTCATGGGAAGCATGTAATTCATCTGGGATGCTCTCTAACACTTATCCCATCTTACTCTCTAGTAACTGCATCCTCTTCAACATGAGCTTGAGGATATCTACGTAGAAGGAAAATGAAATTTATAACTGCTTACCCTTTTCTACTAATCCACCAGGCACAATCTACTATGCAATTAACACATC
Organism: Taxus chinensis; assembly: GCA_019776745.2. NCBI lineage: Eukaryota > Viridiplantae > Streptophyta > Pinopsida > Cupressales > Taxaceae > Taxus > Taxus chinensis. Next base: position 720,725,995 of record CM034154.1, read on the forward strand.
TTTTGGAAATGAGTGTATCTTAGCCAAAGTATCCAGATGACATTCAAAAACTATGTTCTCATCTTTTATTTGTGTCATCAGATCCTTTAGCTAAGATACTACCATATGCATGTTCTCCAATTCAGTTGGTATTGGTTCGAATTGCTCTGAAGCTTAGTGAATGATTTGTTCTTTCCAGTGGGAAATAGCTTTGACCTAGTCCCCTGCATATTCTACCTCCTACATCAGATTATCACTCACCTTATCATGTGTTAGAATGGGCTGAGAGGAAGGTTTTACAACCTTAGCAATGATCTTGCATAACTACAACACCTACTTTTGAAGCTTTGATCTCCTAACCATCTCTTTGTCAAGCTTAAGGAATAAAGTGTTCATTAGTGTGTGTGTGTGTGTGTATCTTGTTTTAATCCTTCTATGGTAGTTTGAACTAGTGGCAATTTTGTCACTGCTATATCATCTTCTGTGAGCTCTACCTTGTGATTTCCTTCTGCTAGAACAGATAATTCAATGAACTTCTATCCCGATTCCTCAATAATTAACCTAGAATTAATTTTGGAAACTTTAGGTCTTCTATCTCTTCCACCCAAACTCAGGAGCAGCTGAAAGTCATGGTTTTCTATGTTGATCTCCTCTCTGGATTTTGGGATTGTATGTAAAGCTAACCATGATGAAAAATTACATTTTAGGGAATGAGAATTTACTGAGTGCAGCACCATATCATGCTCTGATTCTACTCTATCATAATTTTCCACCATGTTATGAATGTCACCCTCTGAATTGTCCAAAGATAATGATTTTTCAAACTCCACCATCTGTTCTTTCAACTTATCTGCATGGATAGGTGAAGACCTGAGTGATCGAGGAGAAAATACAAATAACGTTGGATTCGAAGGAGGAAAAACAAGATCTCTCTGAGGTTCTAGGGCTATTGAAGTGTTATGAGTTGATGTTAGAGAATATGGAACTAACATTATAGTTGTAGATTTGGCCATCTCCTATATGTGAGAATTCTTGTGTACTTTAAGCTTTTTCAGCCTTTTGCTGCTTTCACCTTCGTGATTCCTCTTACTTGAGTCTCATATGGTAAATTTGCTTGTGATATGATTCATCAAAGCTTAATCTATGAAATACCCCTTTTTCAACAACCAGTTCAAAGTGTTAACTAGAACTACGGAAGATATTTCTTCAATCGTCTAGAAACCACCAATGTTTTCTTGAAGAGAAGCTCTATCTCCTCCCATCTGATGATATGAGTCAAGTATCACATGCCCATCATCTGTGAGATCTGTAGGTATCTGTGCCAAACCATAATCAGACAATTGTTACACCGATAACCTATTGAAGTATTTCTTTTTGACTTCATACTTGTTCCTACACTTCATCCTTAAGTCTTCCAACGAAGGCACATGTGAGTATTCCTAGGAGATTGTATTCCTCACTACTCCATATGGGTCAAAGTTCAGTTGTGCTAGGAATAACTTAGGCTTATACTTAGAAAACATTTCAGCTTCGACTCCTCTAGATTTGTGGATGCTCTGGTAGCTGTAGTAACCCACTGTGACTGGAAAGAAACTTGTAGACTTGTGTTTCTTTGATTGTAAGTCATGTATCTCCATGAGCTGTCTGCACAACTCCATGATGACCCACTTTTCATTTGGATATCTCGGTAGCTTTACTGGTTCTCCCAAAAATCTAGTTACCCTAAGATAGGTGAAGTCTGCAAATTGGATGAAAATGTAGCCATGATAGGATACAATTTCTCAAGCTTCTTTTCTTACCATGTTAGTCTTCAAATCACTATTTAATTCATAGATGAATTCATAGAAAAACCCATCGTTGACTGATTTGTAATATTTTTGGAATTCAAGGACTATCAACTATGGGTAGCACTTGAAAATAGGATCTTTTGCCAGTATGCCCCATTTATCCAGCTTGGAGAATATACCCTGCGAGGCTGTTGCATACACCAGGTATGAAGTCATTTTGAAGATAAGTCTACCTCATGCTCCGAAGTTTCTCACCAATGTTGTCACTGATGATCTCTACCTAATTGATTATTGAATCAACTTTGTTGATCTTAATAGTCCTCACGAAAGCATACATCCATGAGTGGAAGTTGTGAGTATTGACTTCTCTAGTTAACCTAAAAAGTAATTTAGTGATATCATCCACTTCCTGAACCAAGTTGGATCACAGAAGAGTCCTCAAGAACTTTTATGGAGACATGGGCTTCTTCATATATTTGTTGTTCATTATGCCCACACAATCTGCTTTGTGTTTTTCCCATCGATTTCCTGCATCTAGCATGCTAATTGAGATCACCATTGTTCATGTCATAATTTTCAGACAATACTTAATAAATTGTGCATCCAACCTAATAATTGTCTTTCTTGCAACACCCCAGATTGTTATGGAAAGAGGATGATATAATCTTACACACTCCATGAAAAATTTAGGCAACTGAGTTGTGACTGGGAATGCTGATGCTTGAATAATTCCACTAATTTTCATTACCTACATGAGAAATGTCTTCTTGGGCATGGATCTGTCAATTATTTTAGAGATGGGTTATGGGCCTATGTCTGTGTCATTGATATCAACAAATCTGGAAGGTATGCATGATTCTATTGATCCTTATCTTTCATCACACTTCATCATGGCTGGAGAAATCTTTGTTTGTGTTCTTTTTCTTTTAATCCTGCTAGAATTCTTTGTAATTGGATCAATTCATGCACATCTAGCAATTTCTTCAGATTTGGAAGATATATTCAATGTACCTGACATTGATTTGAACTCTCTTTCTACTATATGAACACTTGTAATGAATACCTGTAATTATTTCAGACAAATATGAAGTCCAACGCATGAATACTTGATTTTTGTCACCAAAAACCTGCATATGAAGCTTGCTACCCTAAAATTTGAGGCTTTTCTTACATGCAAGGCAAACATAAATATTTTTAAATTCACTTGGGCACTTATAACAACATGCAGATAATTATCATATCATAAATCAAGATATTCCAACCCTAGGCGCCAAACCTTGAAGCTTCTCGGCAATGAAAAACACCTCTAGATGCACAAATCCTCCTTTCCATAATGGGCTGTAATCCTTAGCAAAAATAATTAATTGCTTCTTCATTATGGCATTCCATACTTATATAACCCTCAACATTCTATTTATAATAATTTTCCATCCTATTCCCGGCAATTAATTAATAAACAACATGTTTATTCACCCAAATTGGGTGCCCAATTTTGCATGTTGCTAGCTACCATTAAATAAAATTATTTTATTTATTTGTAGCATGCATCCTTCAGTTGTCTTTGGCTTGACTTCTTGCTTTGACTTTCCATTCATCCATGGTGCCAAAAATAGGCAGAAAAACTATTAATAAATACCATTAAAAGCATTGTTTAATGCCTAAATGGGTCGCACTTTTTGACAGGGCTGATTTCTAAAAATAAGAAGTCAATTTTAATGGGATTATTTACCCTACACTGCAACTCCAAAAATCCCTTCTTTCACTTGAGTTTTTTGACTTCCATAATGGGGATTTTTACCCTGTAAGGCAAGTAAGAAATTCCCGCATGCTTGCCACTGCCAACATTCCCATTATTAAATTAAAACATCTCCCAAAAAGTGTGACTTGCATTAAAATTGGCCTCTTTTGATAAAGTACAACTTGCATGGGTGAATAAATCTTTTTGGTGGGAAAAGTTAGCCTGCCATGCAGACATAAAATTTCCATGGGTGCTTTAAGTGATTTTTTTAATTTTATAATGGGAATTTTTACCCTGCAAGGCAGGTAAGAAATTCTCGCCTTCATGTCGCCTCTAATTTTCCCATCGCAGCTTAAGTGACTTTGAATTCATGGGAAAAATTACCCTACAAGGTAGGTAAGAAATTCCCGCCTATCTTCCACTACCAAAAATCCCATTGCAACTTACACTCATTCATTCCAAAAAAGTGTGACTTGTATGGGAAAGGATTTTCGTGCACGACTTCATCTTTTTTGGTCAGAAGTTTACATTTTGAGGTTGATTCCTTCTGGTGTTGTGTCAATAGATGATCTCTAGATGCTTCAATAAATTAAACAGACTATACTGGATAAGGAACAGACCTAGGGGAATTTCAAACATAAACTGTGGAGAAAACCGAAGAAAAATGCAAAAGAAATAAATAAAAGTGAAAAACGTTGCCAAAAGTTACAGAAAATGCTCTAAATTCATTCCTGGTGAAAACCCTATTGAGATGAGTGAATATTGGCATGCAAAACTTCAACAGGATTCAACTAGAGCACAATTTACTTCAAATGGGGCATTATTTATTCAATAAATAATTAGATAAAATTTTCCTGTAGACGAAACCTGGCAGAGGGATAAAATGAGTTTGGGCATCTGGGTATTTTTCAAAATTGTCTCTTATGATTCACTGGGTATATCCTAACATAATACAGACATCTTCTGGCAATAAAAACACAAAAATACCCATTATTTTAAAAGAATGATTTTTTTTCAAATGGGTAGTCCCAGATTTTAGGGCGAAATCTGGGGACACCAAGCCATACTGTGTTGGACATGAATAATGGGTTTTCTCAAGCTAAGAGTTGGAGGAGGTTGTAGGTTTATGTTTGGTGGTCTCCTTGGCGGTTATTTTGGTCCAAATATTTGGTTTGGATAATGAGTGCCTTGTAGATAACCCTAAGGAGTATTAGGATAAATTTTAGGACTTGAGTTTGTTGTGTCTTAAGGAAGACAATCTCATTTGTCAAATTTTTTAGTTGGACACTAAGGATTTCCATTTCTTCTTGCTTTATAGAGGAACCATATGTATAATTATATCAAACTAACGGCTAAGGGATAGAAGCAATGGTGGGTTGGGTACCTTGTGGTAATTCAGGGAAAATGGGCATGGGTAATCTAGGGGATAATTTACCTTCTTGGATCAAGAAAATTTCAGCCCTAATGGCTATTGTGTAAGCATTAGGTAATTGGGTAGCACTCATATATTGAATCATTATTGCTATATCAGAATTTAGAGCTTTAAGAAAATATAGAAATGCACCTTGAGGGGTTAGCCATAGAAGGACTGGAATTATGTCCCATGTTTTCTAGAACATGAATTTGAAATCTGCTATAAGTTCATTTGGAGCCCGTTAAATGGTGATTTGCTTCTTAAGGAGTGAAATGTTGTCTACGTTCTCATCAAATTATTGAAATAGGGCAGTCTCGAGCTTGTCCCAATTGCATATTGAATTGGTTAGTAAACTTATTTACTAATGAAAATCCTTCCCTTTGAGAGATGACACCAAAAGAAACCTCGGGACATCATCTTCCATGACTATATGTACTGAAAAAATGTTTGAAACATATTGAATATGCTCCACGGGCGTGGTAGAGTTCTCTCCTATGAATAAGGGGATAATTTTTAGGGCGACTATTGGTATATCACATGAGAAGCCAAGAGAAATAGCTATCATCACTAAAACTTACAAATATAAGGTTCTTTTGATGTGTTATAAGGGGAATGGGCCTTAATCTTCTGATGGGAAAAGTAAAAGGTATAATGGGAATGTGTTATAATGAGGTGGATTTGAAACAATTCTACTTGGGGTGACACGGACCTCCCTGGATTCCTTTCCCTTATTCTTCATAGGGAGAGTTGTAGATAATTGAATGGTTCACCTCTAGATAAGTTTAACCTCATCTACACTCTTCTCATGAAATGGGGAATTTTGAACTACTTGATAGGATATTTAACATTTGGGAGTCACCAGATGTGTTGAGGGAATACCTCAGAAGACTGGAACTAATAAGATACACACCAAAACTTAGTAGTAATGATCTAAAGCTTATCATGTTATCCCACTAGGCATGCCAGAATTGTTATCACTGAAATTTGCATCCTTGCTGAAACTGGTTTCGACATTTCAGTGAAAAATTGTTAGAACATAAGTTTGTGGGTCACTCATGATCTTTCTCCAAATGAAAGGGTTGGTTCAATTCACCCCAGATCACTACAACTACTCCTATACCAACTTCATACTCTAAGATATCTAACCTAAGCTAATAATTCCAAGGGGGAAGAGTTAGAAGGAAAGGAAAAATGAAAAAAATAAAAAGGAGGTAGTGCACCAAACTAAAATGTGGAACTTCTCTGGTTCTAAAATACACAGATGCAAGTTTGTAAATGAATATCATGAGAAATGCATACAACTCTAATGCTAACAATTTCATAAGAATGCAACATACACAAGAGGGAAGAGATATTTACACCAAATGTAGAACGTTTGAAGGAAAGAAAGAAACCACACTTGTATTGATTGATGTTTGGAAATTTATACATAGATTCGAGGCAAAATAATCCACATTCACAAGTTACAAAAGTCAAAAGCATGAAATTTAGAGTTCATGGGAGTGAAACTCCAAAATATGGAAGGGAATAAACATGAGAAGAACCCATATAATGTGTGTGAGCACTCACATTTATATAACTTATGGAGGATGAGGGAGAAAGAGAAGAGGGAAGGAAGGAGTGCCATGCTAGAGTACCAATCCCTAAAATCTTACTGAATAAATGTAGATGCCATGATTTCTTGCATTGTTGACTTATAGTAGAGGCATGGGCACCATATGAAAAGAGCCAACTACCACAACACAGTGCATTGATTTAATCACATGCCATCAGACTACATAGGATTACACCATACTTCATTAAATTTTGGTGGTTGATATGGTTGGTCATCTGTTTTATGAACAAGAGCAGATTTTTCTTGTGCCTCACGATCTTGCTTTGATCTATGGTTCTCTACATCCTTCCATATTCCTTGAGTGATGAGTGGATTTTACTTTATTTTTTGTTGCTTGAATGTTTTTGTACTTCACCATTTAATGTTCCTTCTAAGCTGCATAGTTCTTTCCTTCTTTCCATGCAACACTTCCTCCATGACTACATTCCTTCATTCCACGAATCTTGAGGACTCGTGGAACACTACAATCGGGAGGCATGCGGAACATTAGGATGATGTTTCATGGATTCCAACCTTAGTAACTTTCTAAATTTATTTACCTTTTCCGCGTGGCACCTTGCAACACATTTTCCTTTTGAATCATAACATATCCTAGTGGACTATAATTTTATTCATGTAGACTTTACAAACTCCATGAAATTATATTCCTTCTAATTTTGTGTAACACAATGTTTATCTATACCATGAAACACTAACTGCTTTCCTATTCGTTTTCTTTGCAGATGTTATATTTTGCTGATTTTCCAAATTTTCATGGCATGTATAACCCCATGGTGTTCTGACTTTCCTTTCATCTGTGAGAAATTGATTGATGCCATGAAATACTGAATTTATTAATTATACAAAGGTCTAACCAACCTCACAAAGCGCTAATTTTTCCAAAATCGACCCAATTCCTAAGCTCATTCCTTTCTTTGAAAGGTTAGGAGAACCCACCAAACACTAAATTGTCACACTCCACAAAAGGTTGACTTAATGTCCCATGGATTTTCCTGAGAAAAAATTTTCTAAGTCCCAACTTAGATGAGTTTTTCAAAATTGCATAGGGGTGCAATTTTAGACAACAGTTCCTAAACCCCGCCCTTGGCAAAGTGGTGGAATCCCTAAGTTGTGCCTCCTTATAAAGAGGATTATCCATTCTCTCATCTTCTCCATAAGGCATTCCCCTTTCCTAGTTATATTATGTATTTCCCCCCCTTCAATTTATCATCATACATACTTAAATAAAGCTTAGTAAGTTAGGTCACCACTGCATTTGTGAATCTATACCATATGCACATACACATTTAAATTTTTCTTATTTTGTATGATGATTATGTTTTTGCTTATGAAATTTAGTTATAATTGATGATTTATGAGCCAGTGGGAAGGCTTGTTTATACATTAGATGATTTAGTGTTGATATTGTATTGATGTTCTATTTTCTTTGGATGTGTATATATTCAATTTTAAAATTGAAAAATGATTTGGTTTATTTTGTAATTAGAATCCTTGATAATGTGTAAAATGTTGTGGTTATAATTTGTGTACTTGTCATACTAAATTATTAATTTGAACATTAATGATCATTGTGGAAGATTGAATCATGAGGGCTGCAATTCTTGGAAGTTATACTTATTATTTTGTATTCCTGATTTTTAGAAGGAATTGATCAATTTATATTTGATGAGATGTAATTAATGTATGTAATTTCATATTATTTTAGTTCATTACCTAATCTAAAAAATGATTAAGGAGTATATGAGTGAATCTATTTTCAACATGACCTTATTATCATGGTTTAGCATTACAAGTAAAACCACTCCCTTAGTACTACACCACAACAGGAGTAACCCTGTTAATAACATAATGGTTGATTAGTTGCAAGGTGAGTATTTTTGCTTGCTTTACCTTCTCATACCCTCCTCAATGGTTTCATAATCCCAAGAAAATATTGTTAACCAAAATAAGCTCCCTCTTATTTTGGGTTACCTTACTCCCTTTTTGTGCCTCAGTCCAAATTTCACAAAGTTCACACACTCAAGGATTTCTGGAAAATACTCCATCAGATAGAGAAATTCTTCCCCTTTCCAGAAAGGTAAAGAGCTCTTTTTAACTCCTTGTAGTTTTTGAGTTATGGCTCGGCAGAGTTAGAAGGGAAATTTTCCCAAAGCAGACCTGCGGGGCTTGGGAGAGATTTTTGTCAAGGAATCTCGAACCAGCGGGGAATCAAAGGAAAAAGTGAAAAATTTCCCTTTTGTCAAAAAGGTGAAAATTAAGTGCTGAGCTGGCACATCAAAAAGCTAATGCGGGCCGGCGGACCTTTGGAGGCAAATGAGATTTTTTGAATTTTTGTCAAAAAGTGTAAAATGGAAAAATAGGAGCCCCTACCTCCACCGACCCCAATGGATTCCACGTCATTAGCAGGAGAAAATTTCAAAATTTTCCCGAGTTGTTTTTTGCCGAAAACGTTAAGGAAAAACTCAGAAGGCCATATCTTTTGATCCAAAGCTCCATTTTTGACGTTCATGGTACCAATGGAAATATCTAAATATTCTCTTCATCATGGAGTCTTCAATTTTAGATTTTGGTGAATATTTGGGGGAGAAATTTTCAAAATGTGTTTTGGCATGGAAAAGATAAAACACCAGTTCCAACCACCATATTTAATGAAGTATGGGTCATTTTCTTTGGTCTGCGAAGTAGATACATAGAATTATGAGCTTTTGCATCAATTCCATCAACAGAGGAAGAATTAAAACACATTTTGAAAACTGGTTGGAGCAGATCCTGAGTGTTTTCCTCTCTTCTCACATTTTTTCTATAAAATGTAAATAGAGGCACATATTTCAAAGGGTTTTCATTCTTCTTCTCTATCTCTCCCTTCTATTTATTCCCTAGGGTTGGAAATGGAGTTTGAATCTCCTCCCCTTCTTTGTAAATGGCATTTTTTGCCTCTTTTCCGTAAATGATGCTCTGTGCAAACTATGAAGCAATAAAAAACATGTTTTTTGATGCATTTTTCCATCCTTTGCTCATTTTTGGTTGTCTCTTATTGCCTCTCTTCATTGCAGGGTATCTGCACATGTTTTGAATGTTTATTTATAGATATGGGAGCTGTGTTCATGGATTTTTGGAACATTTTATGTGTGAATCTGATCTATGGTCTAGGATACTGCTATCCATCCTTTCCATTTCTCACCTCTCTTTGTTCCATGGCAGTTTGGTAGATGATCAACATTTTCCCTTCTCTGGTGTATCACCGTTTTAGTGTAGGCTCTATTTTTCCTTGTTTTCTTTCTCTCCTTGGTCTCCTTGAAAGTTAGATTAGGATTAGATTATCTTACCTGCACTAGAATAGCTTGTGGCAGGTAGTTTAGGAAGAGGAACCATCCTTCTCTGGAGGATCATTCCCATTTGCAAGTCCCACAGCTTGGGGAATGATCCAATGTTATGCAAATCACACCAAATGACCCTGCCTTAGAAAAGCATATCCATAACTCATTTGGGGGTGATATGATTTCACACTAAAAGTTTTGGCACGCCCAGTGGGATAAGAGGTCTTCACTTTATTTCATCAAGTTAATGTGTTCTTTGTGGGATTCAGCCTTTTGAGGCACATACAAGCACATCTGGCGACTCCATCTGGTCAAAACCCCATTCTCTGAGTTGCATTACCTTTTCCATCCATTTTCACTCATTTTCATCCATTTTCTTCTTCCATCTCCTTCATTTTCTCCCATTCCATGAGGTTGTGCAATCATGACTTCATTCCCTTCATGGAACTCACACTTATAACAGTACATTCCACCTCCAATGTATTTCTACAACTCCTCCAGATCAACATTACAATTAGATCCAGGACCATTATGCTTACCCATATGAGCAGTGTCAAAACTAGTTTGCCTATGAAGCTTATCAAGGACAAGGGGATGCATATGATGGTGATAGTTATGGAGAGGATGTTGGTCTACTGGAGAAGATTCAAAAAATGGAGGATTGGCATGGTTCAATCAAGGGGTATAGCACAAATGAAGGCATTCAAGATTGGTTGCAGGGCACCTTGTCCATGGGAAGGTCCTTTTCCAAGGCACTATAACCCTCAGGAGAAGTTGGACTTCATAATTGAGATGTTGCCCCCAACTTGCACAATGGACTGAGGAGATAGAAGCATATGAGCAGAGTCTGAATCAACCTTGTCAATGGGTAAGTCATTCAACAGTTCCTTGTATTTCTTCTTCTTCATCTCAAGCTTTACCATTTCAACAATGTCAAGTTGTAAACCCAGCCAATGATGCTCCAGTTGTGAAAACCATCCCTCCATCCCTTAGTCTTCCATCTCATCTTATTTTTTCTTCTCTCTTCTCTTCCAAATCCAAATCCCCTACACAAGAGTAAAAAGAAACACCTTCCCCTCCAAAGAAACAAGAAGTTCCATCCCTCCCACCACCACCAAAAAATGCACAAATAATTGAATCCCAATCTGTTTCTCCTCTTTCCTTTCGAATTCCATGTAGGGAAGAAGAAATTATAAAAATCAGTCATGAAGGATAGCAAGAAGAAGAAGTGAAAGAAGAAGAAATGATTAAAATTTTAGTGAACTTGGCTCTCAGATTCGGGATTACAAAAATTCATTTTTTGGTTAAGCCTACAGAGGAGGTAAATGTTGAAGGACCAGAGGTGGCCAAGGCTGAGTTTGTAGCAGCAATGGTGGAGCAAGAAGATCAGCCTATTTACTCAGAATGTAGTGTCCATGTTGGCACTCTACTTGAAGAAAATGCTGGTCCAATTCAAGTTGCAGAATCAACCATGGAAGAGGAAGGAAAATCATCTCAAAGTCCCATTGGAAAGGAGAAAATGGGTGAGACCAAATCAGAGTTTATAGTAGTAGAAGAAGAAGGCATCATTGATAATTTCTTGCTTTCATTCGAAGGGCCTATTTTGGTTGATGAATCCACCATGGAAAGGAGCTTTGAAGAAGATCTTACAGTCCCAACTTGTCCTCTATAATAGCATATTGAAGAGTTTGATTTTGAAAACTTCATGATAGAGAAAGAGGTATTCAAGAGAAATATGGTCTTCAAGCAGCAGAGGAAGGAGAAGCTTCTCCAAATCCAAAAGAAGACGAGCACATTCCAGCTATGGGGGAGAAAAATTCAGGTCCAAGAGATTTGAACACAAAATAGGCTATAGAAGAACCTTCAGTTCTTCCTTCCACTTCGTCTCTCTCGAGCTCTAACATTGGAGAAGAGTTTGATCTTTCAAACTTAATATTGGAAGATGAAGGAAAACATGGTGAACAAGTTGCCAATCAAGAAGACACGATAGAGGAGGTTGAGCATTTGCAGTAGGACAGTAAGGAGGCAATTTATTTGTCTGATTTGGAGGTCTGTTTTGATGGAGAAGAACCAATTGAAATAACATTATTTTCTCCTCCTTGATCCACTTTCCAAACATGCATACCTGATGTCATGGAGGAGAGAATTCATTTACAGCAGTTTGTACCTTATAGCAGCATTTTGGAATCAAGTTTGGAAGATTTAAATCTTCCATGTTCTTCATAAGAGGAAGAAGAGAAAGAGCATAAGGGTTTCACCACTTCTTTTGTGCCATTCATCTAAGAATTTCTACAAGAGAAATCCATTTTTGGAGTTAAAAATCAGAGCAATAGGCACATCAATCGAACCAGACCTTGCCCAATCAGCTATTTGGCTTCATTGGAGCCAAAGGAGAACCCACAACCAATCATGCTTGCTTCAGGGCATGAGGATGAGCTACAAAGTACCAAGGATCAGCTGACATACCTCTTTAATCCAAATGTAGAGCAACTAAAAGAGGTATTGGATTTGTCTTTAGCTGATACTTTGGTCATTTGGGTGGAAGATCAGCTTGTAGTTAGTTTTTCACTCATCTAACCAGCCATGTTCAGTGCCAAATCAGTTGCATGGCTGCCATTTTTGAGGAAGGGAAGTTATTTCTCCCTGCCAGTTGTAGGTTTTGTTTGAGTTCCCTTTGTTCTTGGTTAGAGTAGTGTAGGTAAGTTTTTTTTCAGTAGAAGAAGTACTTTTACACACTCTGCATATTCCATTTGGATCCTGTATGATTTTTAGTTTGTATATAGTTTTTGGTGCTATTGTATTGCTCTTGTACATTCCATTTCAGTTGGCTTTTGGTGAAGATCAGCTCTAATTTTCAATGGGTTCCCAAGTGATTCAGAGGTTAGATTTTAAGAGTTAGATCAAAAAATTGGTTATCAAGCTTGACTCCATGCCCAATGGATGCAACAAAGGCCACTGATCATTCATATAGCAAGTAGATGACCCCTATGAGTCGCCAAAGTTGTTAACCAAAATAATCTCCCTCTTATTTTGGGTTAACTTACTCCCTTTTTGTGCCTCAGTCCAAATTTCACAAAGTTTAGGCACTCAAGGATTTCTTGAAAATACTTCATCAAATAGAGAATTTATTTCCCTTTCCAAAAAGGTAAAGAGCTCTTTCTAACTCCTTGTATTTTTTGAGTTATGGCTCGGCGGAGTTAGAAGGGAAAATTTTCCCAAGGCAGACCTATGGGGCTTGGGAGAGATTTTTGCCAAGGAATCTTGGACCGATAGGGAATTGGAGGAAAAAGTGAAAAAATTCCCTTTTGTCAAAAAGGTGAAAATTAAGTGCTGAGCTAGCACATCAAAAAGCTAATGCAGGTCGGCAGACCTTCGGAGGCAAATGAGATTTTTTGACTTTTTGTCAAAAAGTGTAAAATGGAAAAAAAAAGGAGCCCCTGCCTCCGCCAACCCCAATGGATGCCACGTCATCAGCGGATTTGTGGGAGAAAATTTCAAAAATTTCCCAAGTTGTTTTTTACCAAAAACATTAATGAAAAACTCAAAAGGCCATATCTTTTGATCTAGAGATCCATTTTTGACGTTTTTGGTACCAATGGAAAGATCTGAAGATTCTCTTCATCATGGATTCTTCAATTTTGGATTTTGGTGAAGATTTTGGGGAGAACTTTGCAAAATGTGTTTTGGCGTGGAAAAGACAAAAAACTAGTTCCAACCACCAGATTTAATGAAGTATGGGTCATCTTCTTTGGTTTGCGAAGTAGATACATGGAATTATGAGATTTTGCATCGAGCACATCAACAAAGGAAGAATTAAAACACATTTTGAAAAGTGGTTGGAGCAGATCCCAAGTTTTTTCCTCTCTTCTCGTGTTTTTTCTATAAAATGTAAACAGAGGCACATATTTCAAAGGTTGTTCATTATTCTTCTCTGCCTCCCCCTTCTATTTCTTCCCTAGGGTCAGAAATCGATTTTGAATATCTTCCCCTACTCTGTAAATGGTGTTTTTTTCCTCTTGTCCATAAATGATGCTCTGTGTAAAATTTGAAGCAATTAAAAATGTGTTTTGTGATGCATTTGTCCATCCTTTTCTCGTTTTTGGTTGTCTCTTCTTGCCTCTCTTCATTGCAAGGTATTGTGCATGTTTTGACTATTCATTTGCAGATTTGGGAGTTTTGTTCATGGGTTTTTAGAACATTTTCTTTGTGAATCTGATCTATGGCTTGGGATGATGTTGGCCATCCTTTTCATTGCTCACCTCTCTTTGTTCCATAGTAGTTTAGTAGATGATCAGCATTTTCCTTCTCTGGTGTATCACTGTTTTAGTGTAGGCTCTGTTTTTCCTTGTTTTATTTCTCTCCTTGTCTCCTTGAAAGTTAGATTAGGATTAGATTAGCTTTCTTACACTATAATAGCTTGTGGCAGGTAGTTTAGGAAGAGGAACCAGCCTTCTTTGGAGGATCATTCCCATTTGCAAGTCCCACAGCTTGGGGAATGATCCAATGTTATGCAAATCACACCAAATGACCCTGCCTTAGAAAAGTAGATCCATAACTCATTTAGGGGTGTTGTGATTTTGCGCTAACAAATATCACGTAAAATTTCCTCTAAATACATCCCTTACTAGCCCAAGTCGAATATGCCTCTTTGTGTTAATACATGCCTTACTTCCCTCACACACATTCTTGGATCTATTAAAGAACCAAGGTTCAAATGTATGACTTGGCATCTAATGTTCCCTCAAGCTAACACCGGGTTACAATGCTTAAGAAACTCATTGCAAATTATTACACGTGTGTCTTTTTTTTGTTAGTGATAGTTTGAATATACATTCAACTTTGCAAGTTCTCTCGATGGCCCAAATAAATGAAAAGTATAAATTTTGACTCAACACAAGAATATAATATATGACCATTTAAATTTACATATCGTGCTAGATTAATGCATCAAAATTCATAAATTTTAACAAAATTTTATCAATATCAACCCTTTGTCAATTGAAATTCAAAGTTACTTTTAATTTCATGAATATTTTAAAATGATAGTATGAATGTGTGTGTTTTTATATACATTTATATCTAGTGATTCAAAATTATACACACACACATGTGTGTGTGTATATGTGCATGCATATATATATGCATATACATACATATATTTTTGTGTGTATACACATATATGTATATGTATAAATTTATACATATACACACATACATACATACATACATACATACATACATACATGCACACATGCATACATACATACATACATACACACATACATACATACATACATATTTGTATATATATACACATATACACACACTCGTATGCACACGCACATGCACATGTACACGCGCACACACTCACACACACACACAAAGATTTAAAATATCTAGTACATGTCTCATATGATTTCCATGAAAATAAGACCCATGCATGCATAGTAATTATGATGAAACTATGTCTCAAAATAGGTTAGAATATATCTCAAAGGGTAATTATGAGTACATATATACAAAATTGTATAAAATTTGGGCTAGTTGACGAATCAAAATTTTCACACAATCAACCATTTTCAAGAGGTCCAAAAGCTAATTTTAGCCAAATGACAAATATTAGCCACTAGGATTACCCTTTTATCCCATAAATGTAAACCTTTGGAAATATAAGAGAATTTTGGATGTTCTCTATGTAAGACATTGGTCAAGCGCGGTCTCCACTTGTCAGCTAAATAAAAAGCTTGGACTATATAAGGATGCCTTATGTTTTATAATGAACACTAATATTGTCTCAACAAAATTGGCTACATGTCCCTCTTTTATTTTCTAATATTGTTTCATGTTAAGAGGAACATCTTGTCAAGACATACATTGGATGTACTACAAAAAAGAATTAAATGGAAATTGATGGAAAGTGGTAAGATATAGGTTTAAGAAGAAGACCACCATTAATTCAAACGATATTTCAATGTAAAATACTTTGTTATCATTGTGATATCCCTAAATAGTTTAAATAACATTTTCAAAAGAAGGTTTTCATATGGAACCCAACCAAGTAATGCACTTGTATAACTAATAACAATAACCCAAAATTACTAACCGCTAACCTAAGTAAATTAAATATTTTTTTACATTGTACATACACTTATATTATAAAAACTATAACACACTATTAAAAATCATTTGGATAAAAATTATCCTAACCAACCCACTTAATCCAAAGGGGTATATAATAAGATGATTTGAAGCACATGAATGTGATGTCATCTAATAATATATGTCACACATGTAACCTTACATATTGTACATCATGGTACTAATAAATCTATGTTGCTTCTCACAAAAGCACGCCACTTCATGCATAAGTGCTATGATACCTTACAAGTTGTGACTCTATTAAATGTCACTTTACATAGAATCTCATTAATTTATGCAAAATTTTGGCAATACCTAATACGTTGTGACATGAATGATAAACACCATACTGGCATGCCCGTACCCTCTAACCATTATGCACTCATATTTTAGTATAATCATGATCAAATTTTACTCAATTACATAAATATACAAGAGGTATCACATACAAACCCACTGAGTGATTATCTCATATTGTGTATGGAAAATCTTCTTGATACTAGATGATGTTGATATTCATTTTCTCAACTTTACATGTGTTAGAAAATCATATGTCAACTCGTATAATCATCGATAACTGATCAAAGGCCAATGCAATATCCTCTCCCTATGAGTTGAGAGGTGAGAATCCATTGTGACAACAAAACCAATTAAAACTACACTACTTATTCCTCTTTAATGATTTCAAGTAACTATAAATAAAAAAGCTGAAAGAAAATTCCAGAAAACAAAAACAAAAATACTATAGCAAAACCTGATGTCAAACCTAACAACTCGTATAAGATGGGTGTGTGATTGAATTTTTCACAACATAAAATCCCTATGAAGTTGTAACCTTTAAAGTGCAACATCATCATGTCTAATAACATAAACCATGTGTAACTGTGTTACATCCATGATTTTGAAGCACATGATTTTTTGTAAGGAATTTACTTTGATAGATCTAAAGAATAACATAACTAGAACACCAAAAGAAAAAGATAACATGAGAATATAAAAGTGTAAATGACTTATCCACTTCGAGGGGGAAACTGCAACAGCTTACAATAAGAATTAAATTCTTATATGATGATTATCGACTAGTTGTAGACACTAAAATCTACATAAAATCATTATTAAATTTATATGTATGTGAGTTATAAATAATGAAACCATATCTTAGTGGCATGATTTTTTATTTCCTTACTCTTTATTGATCAATTTTAACATGAATTTCATTGTCTTATCTCTTTGATTTGATTTTTAGCTATCTTATAAAGATATCTAGTGATTTTCATTTACTATTATGTTATATTTAAGCTTGGTCCAAGACCATAAGACATGGTTTGGACCATACTACACTCATGATCCATGTTGTATAGTCTTGGACCCTTTTAATTTTTGGTTATTTTCTTTATATGCTCCCATTTTTTTACTCTTTTTTCTTCGGATTATATATTTTTGGTCAGCCTTTCCCACCACTAAGGTCTGAAATTCAAATAAGAACTCATATATATATATATATATATATATATATATATATACACAAATTCACTATAGGAATTTATTACCTAGAAAGCACATAGCTATCTACCGCCTACTAAACTAAAGAAGCAAGAGATACATCTGCATACTACATACAAAACATAGGAGGATGTAATTTTTAATCTATCATTAGTACATAAGGGTTTCTATTAGAATGAAGAATCATAGCCCGCTATTGATGTTGAGGCATGAGGGCCAACTTAGGTCAAATGATTGTTGCATGCACCTTTGCACAAAGTACTAGGATAACTACATGGATTTTGAAATGTGATAAATATAGGGTTACAAGTAATTCTAAACATACAAAAATGTGAAATAAGTGACGACAAAGGAACCCAGAAAAACTAGACTCTGAAGAGCTAGCAATCTAAGATGGTAAGGAAGGGTTGGTTGGTATAATCTAGTCTTAAACCTTCTATACAGTCCTACCCAAATAATATTTTTGAAGAAAAATTAATCTAGGTTCATCTATAATCTTAAAAAATTCCTAGCTTTGGTGGTGACACAATTCAAAACCTACATGATATTAGCTAAGTCATTCATCTAACCTCTCTTGCAATTTTAATTGATATATTAGTTGGATATGCTTGCAAATAGCCTAGTTTTCATTATAATTTTGTAAATGATTATATATTTTTTTAAATTTTTAATACATAGTGTTTGAATCTATTAAAAACAAAATTTATTTATTATTATCTCTAAACTAAATGAAAATTTTAATTTGGGTTGATACACTAGTTACTACCTAATATATATACCCTACTCATGTTATGTAAACCACCTAGGACGACCAAATAAGTATATGAAAGCATAAATAAATATGATATGACATGTTATTAGATTATTATAACCACATGTAAGCTATGCATATCCTTACATATGATGTAAGATTAAGGCGTAGAAAATTTTGACCAAAATTAGGTAGTTAGTTTCCACTAAAAATGCACCCATTGTACATTAAAATGTCTTGTTTATTCATTTACTATAAAAACTCATATGTAGATATGAAAAACCAAAAAAATGAATCTTGTAATTAGTTTTTAATTCTTTTTCCATGAAAAATGATTGGTCATATGAAAAATTTGACCATTGTATGCAAAAGTCATGTCTATTTTAACTTTTGCTCCTATTTCAAGTTAAACAACCCCTCACCAATAAAACTTTAGAAAGAGATATTCTCTCTAGAAAATTGGGTTATCTCCTATTTTATGGGGATAAAATTATATTAGATAAACATTAGGAACCTCTCCTTATTTGTACTCATTGGAATTGTGGAAAAGTCTAGTTTATAGAAAAGTGAATTTTGGATAAAAATACGCTCTAACAAAAGTTTATCTCGGTAGCTTGTCTGAAAATATTGGTGTTGGAAGTATATAGGGGTCAAAAAGATGAATCTGATGTATTTTTTATTTGTTGTATATTGCGCAACACTTAAGTTCTATGCATATAATAGGTAGGATAACATAGAGGATATATAACACTTTCTAGGTATACGTAGAGAATGTGAAGAATCTCTCTTGGTAAGAAATTGAAGATGAAGGGAATTGAAGGCCAAAAATTGACGTGCAATGAATAAAATAAGTTAAGCACCTTACACATAAGGTTGATATTGATTTTATATTAAAATTTGGGTTTATATCCATAATTTAGTTATATAAATTCAATTTATGGTTACATCTCTCTTTCTCACTTGATGTTTCCTTCATAGTTTTTTAAAATGTAGCTATTGCGAAATTTTTATGATCAGGTTTATTTAAGTTATTGTGTGATATTTTTAAGAACTGTAAATGAAATATCTTGTGTTTCTCTTAGACTACAACCTATAGTATGTCCTGAAGAGTGATTCTAGGTACCACTACTAGCAATTGTTATGTTGTAAACAGGGACGGAAGCTTGTGAAATATATTAATCAATGGAAATAAAATTACAATTACAATTCTTATAGGAATTGTACAGCTGAATACACACAAGAAAATAAATTACACAGGTGCAACAATATTCCTGAATACATAAGCTTCCAAAATATCATACAGGAAGCACAAATTAATAATGGTATAATAGTTATAACAACATAACAATTATATCCATGAATATAATAAGAAAAATATGGTATAATAAAACCATTTAACAACAATGATTAATTAATAACAATAGTTAAATAATTAATTATACAATGCATAATTAATAATATTAGGTAAATAATAATTAACCTAACATTCCCCCCCTTAATTTTTCATTGCCTCAAAGGATGAGGAGAGGAACTCTCTGAACAACTTGAACTTGTCATGTGTAAGTGACTTTTTGACGATATATGTTTGTTGTTCAGCTGTTGGAAAAAATTAAAACTGGATGTTGTGCTTCAACACATGTTCACATATGAAATGAACCTATACTTAAAAATGTTTTGTTTTTGTCAAGATTATATCAATTGTACAGATAAACAAGCATGCAATTAATAATGTGGAAAATGTAAGATAGAAATGAATGCAATAAAACAGAGACACGGATTTAACGTGATTCACCCAAAATGGGCTACGTCCACCAGAAACAGCTAATCCTTTTATTCAATCTAGAAAAAACTCTCTCATAGTTCCTCCACTGATATAATGAGCCTCATACATGACAACCCTTTAAATATATTAGGGTTTTTATCATTTCAGGGAAACATAGAAAACCACCCGTTAGATCTGTGACCTAATAAGGAACAGTCTAGATTTCACAATGCATAAATACATATAAAAGGTGGCTTACGGGGGCGATGACCACGAACCCCTGCCAGGGCGTGCAGCCCCCGAGCCCCGTAAAGGGGGTGAAGCCCCCCTTGCAACCCCCATCATTATCAAGCTCCACAACCAACAATCTCCCACTTGGAGACTGATTGATGTAACTCCAACACTATAGCTCTTGCTTAGACTTTTCTTCTTGGCTTGTTTCTTCCACTTCAAGATCAATCTTGAAGACCCACAGAAGTTAAATGCAAATCCAACTTCTCCTTTATCATTGGCTTAGTAAAAATATCAGTAGGATTATCATCTATATGAATCCTCACTAACTCAAGATACCCATCCTCCAACACTTGTCGTATGAAGTGATATCTTAGCTGAATGTTTTTTGTTCTTGAATGGAAGGTTGAGTTCTTTTCCAGGTGAATTACACTTTGACTATCACTATATAACTTACAATCCCCTTTCTCCTTACCCAAATTCTCCATGAACCTACTCATCCATAACATTTCCTTACTAGCCTTAGTCACTGCAATATATTCTACCTCTATAGTAGATATGACAACTACCTTCTGCAACTTTGAGATCTAACTCACTACCACACCACCAACTGTAAACACGTATCTAGTAGTGCTCCTCCTTTTATCCACATCTCCTACCATATTTGAATCCACAAATCCATGTAAAGTATAATCTGACCCTCTGAAGCACAAGTTCCTACTAGTGGTCCCTCTCAAATACATGAGAATCCACTAGATTGCCTTTCAATGTGATTTACCTATATTTTCCATATACTTGCTAATAACTCCCAGTGCTTGGGAAATGTCTAGCCTGTTATAAAACATGGCATACATAAGGCTCCCAATTGCTAAAGAATAAGGAACCTGTGCCATATAATATTTTTCCTCGTGTGTTGTTGGGCATTACTCTTTGCTTAATCTAAAATGCCCATCGAATGGTGTACTAACTGGTTTCACATTCTACATCTAAAGCCTTTCTAACACCTTTTCTACATAGTCCTCCTAAGACAACACCAATTTCTTATTTTTTGGGTCCCTCTTGATTTACATACCAAGGATTTTCTTTGTTACACCCAAAGCCTTCATTACAAATGTTTGTACAAGCTTTTCCTTAAGCTTTGCAATTTCCTACATATTAGACCCTGCTATAAGCATATCATCTACATATAACACAAAAATAATGTAACTCCCACTATCCAACCATTTAAATTATACACAATGATCTGATTGGAATATAGTAAAACCATGCTCATGCATAAAACTATCAAACTTTAGATACCATTTCTGGGGAGCTTTCTTGAGCCTGTATAGGCTCTTCTTAAACCTGTAAACAAATTTATCCTTACCCTTCACCTCATATCCAAGTGGTTGCTACACATAAATCTCCTCCTCCAAGTCACCATGGAGAAATTCCGTCTTGAAATCAAGTTTCTCTAAGTGTAAATCTTCAACAACAACTAAACTTATTACAGTACGAATGGAAGACAACTTTACAACAGGGGAGAAAATTTCATCAAAATCGATACCTTTCTTTTTTGCATAACCCTTCACTACAAACCTTGCTTTGTACCTTTTCTGTCCACCTTCTTATTTCACACGGTAGACCCATTTGTTTTGTAGTACTCTCTCTCCAGCTGGCAATTTGACTAAATCCCATGTTTGGTTCTTCTCCAGGGGGTCCATCTCCTCATTCATGCCATGCTCCCACTCCTTAGTGGACTCCACTTGCCTTGCCTCATCAAAACTCTCTGGATCACCACTATCTATTAGTAACAAATAATACAAAGTAGGGGAAAATATTTCTAGAGGTCTACCAATACATTGTGACCTTCTTACCAAAGATGGGGGATGTCACGGGATCATTATTTTCTTGTTGCTCATTTTCTTGAATTTCTGACAGAGGTACTGATGCTGACACTGGCTGTCGTGCTCAGCCTATAAGACTATCAACCTCGGTACCTGTAGGTGGATATTTTCCACCCGAGAGTTCATTTTTAGGAGCTATATCCTCAACCAATTCTTCCTTGGGCTTTTTGTCATCCTGTACCTAATCCCTGTACATTCTATTTTCATGCCAAACAACATCATGACTCCTCATATCTCAGATTCATCTAGATCCCAAAACCGAAATCCGTAATCACCATTGGAGCCATATCCTATGAATGTACAATGTTTGGATTTCGAATCCAATTTTTTTCTATTTTCTTTATTAACATGCACAAATGCCTCTGAACCAAATAATCTTAAAAATGAAAGGTCTACCTCTTTCCCAGTCTAGGATTATTTAGGAATTCCTCCATATAATGCACTCGAAGGCCCATGGTTGATTAAGTACACAGTAGTATCTATAGCCTCTGCCCAAAACTGAAGAGGCAAACTTGCATGCAATCCCATTAACCATGCATGCTCCATTATTGTTCTATTCATCCTCTCGCTAACACCATTTTGTTGCGGAGTCTTGGGAATTTTTTTCTCTCTACGAATCCCATTCAAGGAACAATAATCATCAAATTTCTTACCGTAATACTCACCACCATTATCAGATCTCAAACATTTTAATTTAAAACCACATTCATTCTCAGCAAGTGCTTTCCATTTCTTAAATGGATCAAAGACATCAAACTTACGCTTAATGCAATATACCCGTACCTTCCTTATGGCATCATCTATGAATGTGACATAGTACAAAGAACCACCATGAGATGCAACATGGGCCTGCCCCCACACATCTGTATGAAGTAGCTCCAACTTTTGGTCTTTCTTGGTATTCCCTACCTTGAGAAATATGACTCTTTTCTATTTCCCAAAAATGCAATGCTCACAAAAATCTAAGTCCAATTACTTCAAACTTGAAAGCTTACCTTTTTCTTGTAGAATTTTCATGCCCTTCTCACTCATATGTCCCAATCTACTATGCCACATGTTGGCATCCTCATATGAAGTAGATAATATGGTAGAAGAATTAGATATACAAGTAGAAAAATAAAGAGTGCCTACTTTCTTACCCCGTACCACTACTAGGGCACCCTTGGAAACATTCCAAGCATCTGAAGTGAATGCAACTGTGCAACCTTCACCACCCAATTTTCCTGCAAAGATGAGATTTCTCCTGAGACTAGGTACATGTCTCACGTCTCTCAATATTCATGTAGTTTTGTTTTGTAATTTCAAGTGTACATTACCCTTCCTGAAAATGTTACATAGCTCATCATTTTCTAAATAAACCCATCCAAAATTTCCTTGGACATACTCTTTAAAATAGCCCTTATCAGGGGTTGCATGGAAAGAGGTGCCTGAATCTATTACCCAAGATTATACTCTAATATCAAGAGAATGTATAAGAGAATCCTGAACAATATTACTTGTCATATTTTCCTCTTTAATACCTTTAGGTTGGTTTTCTTTGTTTCCTTTGAACCAACAATATTTTTTAGCATGTCCTCTCTTTCCATAGTTCCAACAAGTAATGCCTCTACTCCTAGATTTGGATCTGCCCATATTTAATTTAGATCTCCCATGAACCTTACTCTTTGATTTCTCCTTGCTCCTCCCTCTACTCTCCATATTCAATGCATTTCCAGAAGAAGAATTTTCCCCTGTACTTTTCCTACGCATTTCCTTATTTAAAATGACATTTACTACATCTTCAAATTTAATAGAAGTAGATGATGTATTACTAACTGCCATTACTAAGTTGGCCTAACTTTCTGGCAAAGAGCATAGGAATAATAATGCTCTAACCTCCTCATCAAATGGGATATTAACTGAATCTAACTGATTTAAAATACTGTGGAAATCATTAAGATGGTTAGATAGAGATCCACCTTCTTGCATTTGTAGATTAAACAATCTTTTCATCAAATAAACTTTATTGGATGCACTAGGTGTTTCATATAAATTAGCTAGGGTTTTCATCAACTCTACCATACTCTTTTCCTGTGAGATATTTGAAGCTACGGACGATTCCAAACTCAATCAAATCACACCGAGAGCCTTCCTATCCAGAACTTTCCACTCCTCATTAGACATGAATGGGGGATTCACTTCTTCACATCCCAATGGTAGGTATAGATCCTTTTGATATAGGTAATCTTCCACATGCATTTTCCATAGCTGGTAATTTTAGCCGTCAAACTTCTCAACTCTAAACTTATTCTCCTCTGCCATTACTACTTCTCCCACTCAAACAGAAATCCCTCTATGATTATACTACCAAAAAATAAATCTCTAATGTGCCCTGATACCAGTTGTACAGATAAGTAAGCATGCAATGAATAATGCGGAAAATGTAAAATAGAAATGAATATAATAAAATAAAGACACGGATTTAATGTGGTTCACCCAAAATGGGCTACATCCACCAGAAACAACCAATCCTTTTATTCATTCTAGAAAAAATCTCTCATAGTGCCTCCATTGATACAATGAGCCTCATACATGACAACCCTTTAAAGATATTAGGGTTTTTATCATTTCAGGGAAACATAGAAAACCACCCATTAGATCTGTGGCCTAATAAGGAACGGTCCATATTTCACAATGCATAAATACATATAAAATGTGACTTACGGGGGTGCTGCCCCTGTACCCCCATTGGGGTGCGTGGGCCTCAGACCCCCCAGTGGGGGGCCCATTCCCCCCAGACCCTGCAAGCGGGGTGAATCCCCCTTTGCAACCCCCATCGCTATACACAACCCCCCATCGGGGGGGCGCAGGCCTACACACCCCCCAGTGGGGGAGCCAATTTTTTCATGAAACACTGGATTATGAACAAGTTTGAGAACACCTTCATTATCAACATACATGGTGGTCAGTTTGTCCTGTGGTATTCCAAGTCCTTTGAGATATGCGATGTAGCCAAATCGCTTCACAGATAGCTTCTCCTGCAGAAAAATACTCATTCCAAGTCCTTTGAGTATGTGATGTAGCCAAATCACTCCACAGACAATGCAGATACTTGACTTCTATGGAAGAATGAGAAACAAAGTTTTTTTCTTGCTTCCCTATGATATTGGTCTAGATCCCATAAAGAACACAAATCTTGAAGTGTATTTTTTTTCATCAATGTTGTGTGCATGATCTAAATCCAAATATCCTAACAAGAATAAGTTGTCGTTCTTCTTGTATTCTAGACCAAGATCCACTAATCCTTTGAGATATATCAAGATGTACCTTGTTGCTTTCGAATGACACACTTTGGGTTCATGCATGAACCTAGATAGATAGCTTACTCTAAAGTTGTTATCTAGTCTAGTGTATGTCAGGTAAATGAGACTCCCAATCAACTACCGATAGAGAGTGACACTTACCTCAAGAGATGGATCTGAATGAGATAACTAAAATATGTTCTCCATAGGTGTAGCAGTTTGTGTGTAATCCATCATCCTGAATTTCTCTAGCATTGTCTTGGTATATTTCATCTAAGAAACAAATATGTGATTCTCTTTCTGCCATACTTATAATCCAAGAAAATAATGCATTAACCAAAAATCAGTCATGTTGAACGATCAATTAAGATCTTTCTTCATTACATCAATCATCCTCATTGAACTGTCAGTGATGAATAGATCATCAACATAGACAATCACAATCACAATCTCCCCCCCTTGATTTTTGAGGTACATATTGGGGTCGTATGGATTTCTAACAAATCCATGTTTTACGAGATGCTCATCAATTTTGATGTACCATGCTCGAGGTGCCTGTTTGAGGCCATACAGAGATTTCCTAAGTCTGCATACCTTTACTTCTTGAACATCGGTACTACATATCCCTCAGGTTGAGTCATGTAGACTTCTTCATGTAAATCTCCATTCCGGAAGGAATTTTTATGCAACTAGAGCAAAGATCATCTTGATCATTTTGAGCTTAGCTATGGGAGAAAATGTCTCATCATAGTCAATGCCTTCTTTTTGTGCATACCCCTTTGCTACAAGTCTTGCTTTATACTCTTCCACTGTCCCATCTGCTTTGTACTTTGTTTTGAATATCCATTTGCATCCAATGGGTTTCTTCCCTGGTGGAAGATCGATAAGTTGCCAAGTGTTATTTTTCATTACTGACTGATATTCAGAGTCCATGGCATCTTTCCAAGATTTTGACTGTAGGGCTTCCTGGACTATAGAGGGATCATCAAACTCAATAACTCTACTCATCAAAGCAAAGTTGAATTCTTCTCTTTCTTTACTTGGGAGTCTGTGGTTTAGGGGTGGATGTATCTTCGGTGGAGCATCCATTCTTGCATCTTGTAATGTGCTAGTACACCACTTGGGCATACGCTGAAATGTTCCCATGGGTCATGGTTATATCATATCAACACCATCATCCCCATCATCACTTTCATCATTAGTGGGAACATCAGTTTCAATTTTTACAACTAGTGAAGAATCTACATCAGGTGATTCTGGAGGAGGAGACTTTGCTTCCTTCTTCTCAAAAAACTCAACATCTCTGCTAGTGTAGACTTTTCTGGTCTTTGGATCCATCAATTTGTACCCAAGAGTATCTTCACTATACCCAATGAAGATGAGTTTCTGTGACTTCATGTCCAATTTCTTTCTATTCTGCTTGGGTATGTGCATACTTTCTTTGCACCCGAATACTCTAAGGTGTGTAATAGATGGTTTCTGCTTTGACCATGCTTCTTGTGGTGTTACTCCGTCATTAGCAACTGTGGGCCCTCTGTTCAAAAAATATACTGATGTCTTTTCTTCTTCTACCCAGAATTTCTTTGCAAATCCAGAGTCATCAATCATGCATCACACCATTTCCATGATAGTATGATTTCTTCTCTCAACAAGAACCATTCTATTGTGGTGTGTGTGGAGGAGGCATTTATTGACGAATCCCATGAGTTTGTAGGTAGTCTTTGAACTCATTACTGGTGAATTCCCCCCCTCGATCTAAGTGGAGAGTTTTGATGTGATGACCAGTTTCGTTCTCAACTACTACTTTGAACTTCTTGAAAGTTTCAAAAGCTTCACTTTTCTTGCGAAGACAAAAAATCCACATTTTTCTTGAATAGTCGTCAACACATAGCATGAAGTACTAAAATCCAGAATGACTTGGTTGCATTGGACCACAAAGATTGGTATGAACAAGATCAAGCTTACCATGAGCTCGATATGTACTCTTCTAGAATGAATCTCTATGTTGTTTTCCTGATAGGCAGTGAGGACACTTGTTTGTATCCTTCTAAAGAGATGGTAACCCATGTACCATATTGTGTTGGCATAGTGTCTCAAGATACTTGAAACTAACATGACCAAGTGTCTTTAATGCCACAATTGTACTGAAGTAGAGTTCTTAGCCACAAGTTCCTGATCCTCTCTGTGGACAAAATCAAGTTGGAACATGTGTCCCACATTGGAGGCTTTTGCATTTATTTTTGAGCCTCGTGATTTATCTAGAATCAAACATGTTTTCTTGCCAGAATGAGTATCAAATTCAATTTTTAGGTTGTGATCTAGGAGTTGACTGACTGAAAGAAGATTCTTTGTCAACCCAGGGACATATAAGACATTTGATAGTCTGTAATTGCATGAACCAAGGGGTAGAGAAATGTTCCCAATCCCCTGAACTGTATATGAAGAATCATCACCCAACGAAACATGGTTTTTCAAAGGCGTGTCCCTCATTGAGGTAAAGCAGTCTCTGTGGCCGGTCATGTGTCGAGTGGATCCTGAATCAACATACCAGACATCACTAGATGACGTGGATGGTTCACTTGAACGAGTAGTGTACAAGAAGTCTTCATTATCTTAATGTTCTTCTTGCTCAGCAATATTTCCTTGCTGATGGGGTCTTCATTTCAAGTTCCCCTTTTTCTACCCTTGATTGTAGTTTTTATGTCCTTTATGAGATTGTCTAGTGTTGAGGTCTAGAGTTGCTTGATGAACCTTTCTTGTAAGTATTATACTAACAATATTTTAAGTCATGTCCTCTTTTACAGATTGGACATTGCTTCTTCTGTTGTTTGTCCCTGTGATAATGATTCTGATGTTGGGACTTTTGATAGGAATTAGGTTTTTCTTTACCTTTTCCTTTCCATTTTTGATGTGAAGAAAGTGTCTGCTCCTCTTCATCATCCTTATTATGCATGGCTTCCTCTTGTTGCAGTAGGTTTACCAGCTTGTCAAAACTAACTGCCGTATCTGACACGTTTAGTGTTGTGAAAAAAATGTGGTAAGAAGAGGGGAGTGCTCTCAGAACAATGGGAACGAGAGCATCATCTGTGACCACTTCTCCCAGGGCTAGAAGTGAAGCCCTCAACTCTGCAACTCTTCTTAAGAAAGCTTCAATTTTCTCATTCTACTTGAACTTCAATGTATGTAACTGACTCTGCAAATTTAGTATGACATTCTTATTTTTGGCCTCATATACTGTGCACAATTTATCCCATGCTTCTTTGGTTGTTTTGGCATCTTGAATGTGGGGTTGCACATCATCAGACACTCCAAACAAGATGATGAGTTTGGCCTTCTGATATGATTTATCAAACTACCATTGTTTTGTTGTATTAGTAGTTGATCTAGTCAGAGTACCATTCACAGCAATCCAGATCTCTTCAAACTCAAGTTTTGTCCTTGATTTTAGTCTTCCATGCAGCATAGTTGTTTCCTCTAAGTAGTTGTGAATTTGGAAGAAAAAATTTGGGGGCATTGGTGCCCATTTTACAGAAATCACTGACATGGTTTGGCTCTTATCACTCTAGGTATAAGGTCTCCCAATCTATATACCGTCAGTCTGATATACCAAACCTTTCTATATACGCACCCTTTTGATATACCTAGCGGTACGTGGAAGAAGCTCGCCCTTTCTATATACCCAGAGGTGCGTGAAAGAGGTGTTAACGTATGTGAAATAATTCAATAGGTGGTACCAAGATAGTACTGAAAGGGGTGTGTGTGATTATTGACACCGAGCTCAAAGAAATATCCTCATACACATGCGTAACTTCGCTATATACTCAGAATAATTTCTCAGTCTAGATTTATGTCGTGCAATCGTTCACAGATGGATGGGATGGCTCATAGTGTGTGCACTATGACCTTATTACTCCCCTTTGATTTAAAGGGTTGATGCTTAGATAAAATGTTGTTGTAGCTATATTAGGTGTTAAGTGCAGTAGTAGTTGTGACGGCTTTACCTGTAAGTGCTTCCCAGAGGCACTGTATATACCAAACACTACGAATGAGATCTAGGATCTCGTGAGTGTTTCAGAACCAATTTTTACTATTTTTTATTACAACTCTTCGCTAGTTTCTAAGTAGTTACAATATTTGTGGTTGACTATGGCAACCTGTTCAAATTAGTACAATATACTGAAGCATGTAATTACATTAAAAAAAAATTTGAAAAAATTGAATGGACAGGCAAAAAAAATTGTTTTGTACGGACCTTGGTGGCCTTCGGAGCCCAAAATGACCCTCAATGTAAAAAAATGTTAAAAAGTAGCTCAAAATGAAGTTTTTAGATAGTCCTCCTTTGGAAAATGTTGTCTAGAATGAAAAAACATGCCTAATAGGAGAAAAAAATTTTACCCTAAATTAGGGTTTTTTCTCGCTAAAATTTTAGTGGCATGTTTAGTTATAACTAAGCAGTTTAATTTGGTTTTTCCACCAAATTCACCTCCAACTTTGGTGGTTTTCCTAATTTTGCCTACTAAATTTCAAATTGCAAAAATTTGTTTGGGGTGGGATTTGAACCCTACACCTCCCACTTCTAAGTCATTTCACTTAACCGCCTAGGCTCTATGAGCGCTTGTGATATGAAATGAAGTATATTGTATTTAATACATGTGAAAAACGACTAACCTTTTGAAAAATATGACTGGCAACAGAGTCCACGTGGTTGAGTGTTTGAAGGAAGTGGTTAGGGCTTTCCACATTCAGGTGCATTCCCGAGGAAATGGATTTGAGCCTTTTCCTCATGCCTTATTGTCGATTTGCTCTCCCGTTTTTTTTCTTTTGCTTCATATACACGTCTTTGGTCGTTGCCACCTTATTCATTCACCTTTCTTTTATTTGCATGTTCTTTGTATTGTTTTACAGGTATATCCGGGTATTTTGGATGGATTGATTGTTGTACCATCTATTTTATTGTTTGACTGTTTTGATTTGATTCTCCCACTGAAGGTTTCCTCGGCCACTTATTGTGTTTTGCTATCTCTGGTGTGTGGTGGCTTTTGTGTGTTGCAAGGTTTAGAGATTGGCATGAGGCAGGAAGCTTGGTCATGTTATTGTGCTAGGCCAAGCTGATCCACAAATATAAAGCTCTCTAGAGACCTTTTAGAACTAGCCAAACTATAATTTGAGAGTTCATATTCTCAGTTCAGGTACATCAAACTCACGAATGCAAGATGGTCAGTCGAAACAATGTAGAGGCAGTAGTACATTAAAACACTTGGTGAAATTGAATGCAATATAGTGTAGCCTACTTCCAAACATTAATACAGATCGGTCTGACTTGATGGAGACCCTAACTCAACTTTATTCAAGGCATGTGGCTCGGTGCCAATGACCATGCCAGGAGCTTCAATGCAATTAAAGCTCCAAATAAAAAATGAGTCGATAACTCCAAACTGACATTCAGCTTGCCTTTCCAATGTAGAAAGGAAGCTCTATTAGAGATTGAACCTCCAAATTTAGAGGTAAAACTCCAAAAAAATTGGGGATACAAAGAATATTATCTGTAACTAATTAATTTGAGTGACTAAAACCCCTGATGGGGATTTGTTCATTCATGTTTAAATAGCATCTAGGGAGAAAAATTTTCCTGGTGTAGAGAGATGCACCAAGGCAAAAAAAAATTCTTTACGTTTACCTGGATTTCACACAGGAGGTTGTGGGACTGCAGGGAGATGTTGGAAGTTGCTAAAGGAGGCAACACTAGCTCTCTGATGATGCAAATTTCTTCTCCATGAATTCTCCTTCTCTGAAACCTCTCTCCAACCTTTCTTGGAGCTTCAACCGGGCTTTGGTACCAAATGTAAACAGGGACGGAAGCCTGTGAAATATATTAATCAATGGAAATAAAATTACAATGGAGTGCTGCAATTCTTATAGGAATTGTACAGTTGAATACACACAAGAAAATAAGTTGCACAGGTGCAATAATATTCCTGAATACATAAGCTTCCAAAATATCATACGAGAAGCACAAATGAATAATGATATAATTGTTATAACAACATAACAATTATATCCATGAATATAATAAGACAAATATGGTTTAATAAAACCATATAACAAAAATAATTAATTAATAACAATAGTTAAATAATTAATTATACAATGCATAATTAATAATATTAGGTAAATAATAATTAACCTAACATATGTTACTAGGATAAAAAATTGTTAGGATGGTTACGAAGACAATGGGATGTGGAGAGATTGATAATGGAGAAGATTAACCATTGTATGAGAATATGAAAAGGTCACGATGGGAATTTCCCACAAAAATAATCAAGATAGAACATATATATGGAGACATTCATGAGATCTTTCAGTGTGAGCTCTCAGAGCAACTAGCCACAACGGTTTTCTTGATTAGAATATTATTGTTTTAGGCATGATACCAAAGAGAAGTATTAATGGCATGGATGAGAAGATATAGAAACTCTATAAACTAGATATGAATGGACCCAAGCTATAAAATATTGGATGTAAACTACCATTGATAGGTACGTAATTGATTTTTTAGTATAATTTTTTTGTTCATTTGATTTTGCATAAGAACATTTCATTACTAGATTATGAGGAAATTTTTTAAAACAAATTCCTTTCTTGGTAAAAAAATGCTAGCCGTGGAAAAGACCATAGTGTCAATTCCACATAACATGGAGTAGTAAGGCTAGTGTTGAAGGGATATAGTTTTTGGAGGAATGGGGACAAGGGGGAAGGGCCAAAACTAATGACGGCCTATGAAGGGTCCAAGAAGGATCAAAGAGAAGAAAAAAATAATGTTAGAATGAGTGCAAAGAGAAGTGATACAATGCAATAGATGGTGAATTCAAAACCAATTACAAGTAGGAGTAAAGTAGGTAAAGTGAATGAGGAAGGAGGAAAGGAACATCTTGAGGGAATAAAGATAAGAGAGAAGAAGAAGACAAAAGTAAATGAAATGGTGCACAAGTATCTGTGGACCCTAATTATAGAACCGAGAAAAGGAAAGAATCTATAGACACAAATATTGCACATTAGACAATATTTAGCTTGGTCTTATACTACTATTTGGAAGGTTCTCAAGTGTAAAAAAGTACCAATTAATCCCCCCCTTTTTCCATATTTGTTTTATGTTTTACTTCATCTTTCCTACGTATTTCCTGATACATATACACCCATTTTGTAAACTTCCCTAAGATTCTAGCCATGAAGCATAGTGCCCTAACCTATACTGGGGCACCCCAGGGTACCCTGGGTCCCACCATAGGCACCCCCTCTCTATGTTTAACCTCTTTTGATCTTCTTTGGGTCACTTCTAGCCGTTGGCTCCCTTATCTTTTCCTTCAGTCAGCATTGTCAAGATTAATTGTGAAATCAAACTTTAGAGCCCTATAAATATAAGGCTTATAAGACCCATAATGAGGGTCATAGGTCATTACATCCTATCACTACTATCACTCAATCTAGGGCTGCATCCATTGCACCATCATCAACATATCTCCATGCATCATAGCTAGCAAATTTTGTATCACATTCATTCACACATTCTTAGAGGAGGGATTCTATCTATTGTATTCTACATTCTACAGCTATCATAGCTCATTACTACACAAAGTGTGACTGATATGAGAGCACCTATGGCATGACATACACACACTCACCAAAACTACATCAGGTTCTATAATTTAGTGCAACACTCAATGTTAAGTCCACTAGTTTGGTAGTTGAGGTCATTCCGACCCCTTCTTCTTCTTCATGTGGAGGGCGTCATCCAGTTCATTCAAGGAATCTAGAGTGACATATAGGCAGGGTTTCATACCTAGTTATGACACTTCCAAACATAGTTTATGAGTCTTCATGCAATTTACAGCACCCGGAATCTAGACCATGGTGCCCCAGTACACTCTCAGGTGCATGTCTCACTTTAGATAGTCCAAATCTACCCTTTGTAGGGTCCCTAAGTGATCATCTGCACATTCGGATTCCAGTCTCATATCTGCAATAACCTACGACAGTTTGCCTAAATCAACTAAGTCATTTCCCTACTCCCCTATTACATATTAGGGTTTCTATTTCACTTAGAGTAATTATTTGTGGTTATTACATATTTCTTTTCTTTATTTACTGCATTTATGCATCATTTTAGTCCTCCTATTTAGATTAACACTAGAACCCTTAAATACCCCTTTAGGTCTCTTAGGTTACTATTTTTGTTAATCATTTTGGTGAACCCAACGTGATATAAAGCTACTAAGGTCACTAATATCACTACTACCACATCCAACTTCATGCACGTCTATGCTCAAAATCCACCTCACTTTCTCACCCCACCCACTGGACTCATCCATCAACGTCGTCATTACTCGTCACACTTGTATCACTCCACTAGCTGGTCCACCTCTATCCATATCACTCTTAAAGGTTATGATATTATCGACCAGCTTAAAAATACACCCGCATTTGTGACCCACCATTTTGTCATTATCATCACCTTCTGGGACATCATATAGATTCTTTTTGCATAGTCGTATGTGTTATCAGATATTTCCAATGATTGGGCATCCTCTAATTTAGCACCCCACCATCTCCTATCTTATGTACAACCCCTCAGGTTCACTTGGTTCATGTGCATCAAACCCAACCTCTCTACAAACCCTCTCACCACCAATCTATAACACCGTCTTCCCAACCTCCCCCTCCAAGTGTCACACCACAATATTCTTTGATTCATAATTCTTCACATGCATATCAATCTCGCTCACTGACATTGACCCTCTCTACCATATCCCCACTATTTGATCGCAGTCCTCCATTTGCATCATCTCATGTTTCAGCTGTAGGACCTTCCTCTTTTGACCTTATCAGGTGATTTCTTCTTTTGACATGCTTGGGGGGAATCACACATTATATCCCCACTGCCCCACATCTCTACCCTCTCACACTTTCATAGCCTTATATTTCATATTTTATCTCCATCTTCATCCTTTCCCTAAACATCCTATTGCATCCATCATAGCACCCTTGTTACGCGATGACGCACCCTAGTGCTTTGGTTCACACTGGACCCTTGAGGGATCATTATTACAATGAACCCCACACACTTCACTACCAGACCTATACATATACATCCTACATCATCCTATACATGCCTCATTTACATTTCACTTATCCATCATCTATCTTATACACACTACACTATTCATCATCAAATAAGAGTCTAGTTTTCCATGTCATTCATACATCATGTACATCATACATCCTACACTATATTTCCTTATACTTGGGTCTAGTTTCATTTCTTATCCTTACACATTCTATTTCTACATACACATGTATTACATTACATTTTATACCCACTACACACTCTACATTACATTTCCTACACCACACATTCACCTACCTTAGTCTTTTGCACTACATTGTTCTACGTGTTGCACTCACCACCCTATGACACACTTTAGTTCCTTGGTCCATACTTGACTTCTAATGGTTTACCAATCAAATGGACCTTACCTACATGCAACATATCTTCATATAACATTCATCATACTAATTAATAGCGCTCTAGGCTATATCGTCACCCACACCCATCATCACATAGTGGCATACACATGAGGTTAAATCACCACTCCTTACATCAATTGTACATCATTCTATTACATTCTATCATCTCCTATCATATCATCCTATACTCTTCTCAATCCCAAACTATTCCATTACATCCTCATACCTTCAATTATCACATAGTGGTATATACCTTAGGTTATATCACCACCCCCTTCATCCAATTCACATTATCATCCTACATTGTATCATCACTTATTCTTCTATATTATCCTACGTCATTCTATTATATCACCAATCATCCTACTCATCATGTAGTGGTATACGCTTTAGGCTAAATCACCACCCTCACCTTGTTCATCACATAGTGACATACGCTATAGGCTAGATCATCACCTTCTTCCACCATCATGTAGTGATATACGCTTAGAGATAAATCATCACTCCTCTATTCAACCATGTCATGGTATACACTTAGGTTATAGGGTCCACACACATATTTTTTAAATTCCGTATTCCCATCCATTCATCTTATAGTGATATACACTTAGGGATAAATCATCACTCCTCCGATCAACAACGTCGTTATATATGATTTGGCTATAGGTTTCACGCATATCATTTCTCCTCGTGTCACATTACAACACCATTACACATACACACTCATCGCAACATATTAAACATTACCACAACTACTCGACCATTTCCCGATGATGCACTCTTGTTTATGGTTCATTTGTGACTACTAAGGGGGAAAAAAAATGAACCTCACTTCATACACTTCCATACACTTGGGGGGGCACGTTTCTCCTATCATTCCATCTTGCATTCCATTCCATTCATCCACAACAGACTACATTGTCTTGGTAGCATTTACTTTTACTTACTATTGCTTTGCATGCTCATTCTATTACACATGTTAGCTTGCTTTCCTATATGTGATTATCATACACACATGCACGTTCACACCTTTTTCTAGTGTGATCACAGATACATGAATCTACACATGATATGGATGCTCGTATCCTACCCTTACTATACTGGTCATTGGGGGAATCCACATTCGACATATACATGTGATATTGTTTCATTTTGTACTTAGCATCTTTTAGTACTTTCTCATAAATGTTTTCTACATATTGGTTATCATCCTAACATGCTAATGGGTGTCTCATGTACAACACATTTTTTGCAGGACT
The DNA here is from genome assembly GCA_019776745.2 of Taxus chinensis. Classification (NCBI taxonomy): domain Eukaryota; kingdom Viridiplantae; phylum Streptophyta; class Pinopsida; order Cupressales; family Taxaceae; genus Taxus; species Taxus chinensis. The sequence goes on from CM034154.1 coordinate 720,762,181, forward strand.
ACATGTTCCCATGACTACTTGTATTTTTACTTGTCTACGTTGTTTGCTATTATATGCAGACTTTTCCCTTTCCTTGTGTGTACAATTATTTGCTATTTGTGTCCATGATGGCCTTTGCATGTCTTGTGACATTGTGAGTGATGTCCTATGTTTGAAACCTTCTTTGTACAGTATCCTTGTTTTCTTGCATGTTTACATTATTGTACTTAATAGTTTTTCTACATTATCTACATCTTTTTACACTTATTTACATGCATGTGTTCATACTAACACTTGTATTGGCTAGCCATCCCCTTTTTTGTGTGCCTTGGTATCTACCAAGAATTTTCCCTTTCCCCCCTATAGGGCTAAGTTGGTTACAAGGTCAGAGTGTGGTTGGTCCTCTTATGGGGCCGCATTCTCCTTCCAGGGTCATCATATGCACCCCCAAAGAGGGGGGCATCATTATGGGTTTTATACTAACACAACTTCTTTACACCAGTTCACGTACATGACGAGTGAGTTCAAATCATACCAAACTCCATACATAATGAGTGAGTTCAAATAAGATCAAACTCCATACACAATGACCTAAATAGGACATGGTGTCTTTTGGCAATTCTGTAGAGCAGTCACAGGCTCAGGGGTTACAGTGGGTGGACTCTCTACACTTCTCCATCTAATGGCTTAGGATCACCCAAAAAATGAGTGCAGTACAAATATCTCTTCAAAAAATTGTAGCAGAAGTGGTTAGAGTTATAGGACACCAAGCATTTCCTCCCTCCACTTCTTCAACTAGGGTGGCGTGAGATCACCTAAAAAACTCGTGACATCATAGGATATCCTTCTACACCCTTTCTCTCGACATGGATCAGGTGCACATGTTCCATTTTTCCATTTACAATTTCTATTCTAGCGTACTTTACATTTGCGTACTTTACACAAAAAATTTACATACATACATATTTGACTATTTGAGCATTTTCTCCTTCCAAGTCTGCCGTATGAGAAATAGGTAGTCAAATTGGGGAAACAACAACATACAACAACAACGACAATTAAAACACACCATGATGGTACTTTCCCTACTAACCATGCAAGTACAGCACACACATGCAACAACTACACACACATTCCACCCTAGGTTCATTCTCATCACTTTTACTTACATTTTTCATCTTTAGAATCCACACTCCTCCACATTCGATTATAGTCCATCGGCACACTTTCTTCTACACTCTGAATGGATTTTAGGTGCGCTTCTTTGAATAATTTATGTTACTGAGTTGTTCGCTCACCGACATAAAGTGGTAGAAAATGTAGACACAAATATTGCACATTAGACAATATTTAGCCTGGTCTTCTACTACTATTTAGAAGGCTCTCAAGTGTACAAAGCACCAATTAATCCTTCCTTTTTCTATCTTTGTTTCATGTTTTAATTCATCTTTCCCACATATTTATCGATACATATCCACCCATTTTTCAACTTCCTCAAGATTCTAGCCCTAATTTAGGGTGCCCTAACCTGTATTGGGGCACCCCGAGGCACCCTGGTTCCACCCTGGGCACCCCTCTCTATGTTTAACCTCTTTCACTCTTCTTTGGGTCACTTCTAGCCATTGGTCTCCCTTATCTTTTCCTCAGTCAGAATTTTTAGGATTAATTTAAAAATCAACTTGAAAGCCCTATAAATATAAAGCGTACAAGACCATAATGAGGGTCCTAAGTCATTACATCCTATCACTACTATCACTCCATATAGGGTTGCATCCATTGCACCATCTCCATCCACATAGCTCCATGCATCATAGTTAGAAAATTTTGCATCACATCCATTCACACATTCTTAGAGGAGGGATTCTATCTATTATATTCTACATTCTACAACTAGCATAGCTCTTTACTACACAAAATGTGACTGATACAAGAGCACTTAGGGAACGACATACAAACACTCAACATAACTATATCAGGGTCTGTAATGTAGTGCAACACTAAATGATATGTCCACCAGTTTGGTAGTTGAGGTCATTCTGACCCCTTATTCTTCTTCATGTGTAGGGTGTCATCTAGTTAATTCAATGAATCTAGAGTGACACATAGGTAGGGTTTCATACCTAGTTGCGACATGGCCAAACATAGTTCCTGAGTCATCGTGTAATTTACATCACCCAAAATCCATACCAGGGTGCCCCGCAGTGCCTCAGTACACTCCCAAGTGCTTGTGTCACTTTAGATAGTTCAGATCTACCCTTCGCAGGGTCCTTGAGTGATCATATGCACATTCGGATTCCAGTCTTAGATCTACGACAACCTTCGACACTCTGCCTAAATCAACTAAGTCATTTCCCTACTTTCCTCTTACATATTAGGGTTTCTCTTTCACTTAGATTAATTATTTTTAATTATTACATATTTCTTTACTTTATTTACTACATTTATACAAAATTTTAGTCCTCCTATTTAGATTAACACTAGAACCCTAAATCCCCCTTTAGGTCTTTTAGGTTGATATTTTTGTTAATCAGAATTGAATGAGGAAAGGAAAAAGGAAACACATGACATATGATTATAGATATTGGGTTTCTGAGGCATTTGGAACCTAACCTAAGAAATCCATCTTGGAGACCATGATATTTTGCATACATGGAAGAAGTTTTACACAATAAAGACATCATACATGATCTGTATAGGCCAGTAGAAGATGAAAATATCCCCTTTTTATGATATATGTCCCTTGATCTAAATAGAGAATTAATAACTTGGGATTGTTTGAATGAACATGAAAAGATAAGAATTTTTCAAGAAATAAAAGCACAATGAGGGAGATTGCAAGAATTATAGGAAAATTTGATCCAACCGTACATGGTGAAAACATTGTTACCTATAATTATAGTATTAATAAGTGTGAAAGATATTTATAGGGAATCGAACCATAACTTATGTGAGAATTATTTATGTATATCATCTCTAAGTAATAGTCAATGAAGAAGTGGATATTTTCTGGTGAAATATTTTGTCAAGGAAAAAATATGGGATTTCCCACCAACGCTCTAGAACTAAGTCCATCCTCTTGGGAATGGGGAGGCTCCCATTTATTAAAAACTAGAAATAATATACACTAATGTTATTTTATGGGTGGTCTAAGACTGGGGATCACATAGAAACACTCCATCGAACCTATCACAAGTGTTTGGAGGAAAAGAGTTTGAGGTAAGAGAAAGAGAAGGGAAATGGGGAATGGGTTATGGGTAATAAATAGAGATGTTGAGTTTATTAGCCACAAAGCCATAAGTATTTCCAATTTCAATGAAAATACAACAATATGTAAAGTAAGACAAAAAAATTTAACAAAAATTTAACTACATCATATTCATCACAATATTCTTTCTTTCCTTGGTTTTGTAGGATTACAAAGCTCTATTGGAGTAGAAGTTCAGAAAGAGAGGAATACATTAAACAAGAAATAGAGGAAATACAAATTTCTATTGGGGGAGAAAAAACTTCTCATTTGGAATGGGGAGAGTATTATAATTTATACGTGAAATAGTGGATTTTCACATTCCCACGTGAGATTTCAACTTAAAGTTCAATCTTAACGAATAAATAGAAACTTTAAGTGAACTTCTACAAAAGATGCTCCTCAATGAAGAAATGGAATTCTAGAGAGAAAAGAAGAGAGATAAGGTGTGTTCAATTGAAGATGATCCAGGATACAGTTATTATTGTTATTCACTAATGTTGAAACTAAGTAGAATCCTCCTCGACTACTTCTCTAATCAAGGCACATTTTTTTGGGACTAAGAAATGATGTTCCACAAATTATCCTAATTATTCATCTTTATTTATCTCTTTAAATTCTATTTCAACTCTTCACATTTACGAGAAATAGTAGGTTGTGCTGTCACTTGGATTATGCACATGCTGAATTGTTAGATGATCCATTGTAATATGGGAATATCCCTTAGGTGTGGGACCTTAGCTCCTCGGGAATGAACCTCCGGAGAAGGTCAAATTCCTTCTAAACTATGTGCATCTAATATAATATTAGACTGTGAAATCTACAGTGCTATAAAAGAAACTATATTATCCAATTCTTCAGGAGATAAAGGGAGAGGAATAACTAAAAATACATGAAAAAGGTGATGCACCAATAGTTTGATGAACACGTAGATTAACTTTGCAAGTACATAGAATACTTTTCTAGAATAATCATATGACATGACACAACATTCCTATTCTTGTCCTTTAGTAAAGAAGATTTAAGAAGACAAAACTTAGAAATAACAGAAGGGGTTTTATTTGTTCCACAACTGAGATAAGTAATTTTCACCAATCACAACTATGCAAATAAACTAAACAAGATATAATTAGTATGAAGGAAAGATAAATCATCACATATTAAGTAAATAAGAACATTCACAAGTATTGAATGAGCTACTGAAATACACAACACATTAAATAGATGAAGGACAAAATATTGTTTCTGTATATAGTACTGAGGCTAAAGCCTATATGTGAGAACTAAAAAATGGCAAGAACATCCTTACACAAATGATCCAAAATTCTTGTATTACATAATGCATTCCTCTATTTATAGTTTAAGAAGTTTGAGCAATAATAGCTACATGCTACCTCTCTTAATCATTACATGCTAAAAATAGAATGCAATTTTACTTGAGAAATATTTTCCCACAAAAATAGCCAAGTGGTCATGCAAGTTTTACTGGGTCAAACCTGTAACTTGAATGGTGATTGTGACTTGGAGAATGTGTGAAAATGGTGGCCAAGTTTAGCTAGGGCTGACACCCCCCTTTTCTTGATCTGCGTTAGTTTATTCTTTTTCTTCACCAGCTAACTTATGCATATTATCAAGAAATCATTTAATGATTTCTTGGACCTCTTTATCATCTGGTCCATATGCATAGTGGTTTAGGACCTCGGCAGATTCAGTTGTTCTAATCAATTTCCCAGGTAACTTCTTGGTCCAATTTATAAATTTCTTGAGTTGGCTCAAGAATTTTTGGTATAATACCAACCTATAAATGGAATCAAGACCAAAAAACCTTGTTACCTCGGTATATTCATTAACTAGGATTTTGAACTTGGCAATAATATGATCCACTGGAAGTGCATCAATATTTTCATCAAGGAACCTATAGTGGATGATGTTAAACTCATATATGATGTCATTGAGGCCATCAACTACCTCGATTCACCTCTCATTCAACTTAGACATAACTTCTCGCAACATTCGGACACAACAATCCATGGCTTCATTATATTCAAACAATTTTGAAGAATCATCAATGTTCCCTTCTCCTAAGAGTATATCAAACTCAATGCTCCGAACCTCCTTCCAAGCTTCCAGTGTGAGATCCAAATTATCACATTTTTCCGTGAAAATACCATACATTTTAGTGATGGTTTCCTTTTCAGATTCAATCTCATTATATAGATCGACAACATCTTTTATTACTTGTTCACCTTCTTGAATTTGGATTTCAATCCAAGCTCTGAATTTCCGAACTTTTCATCCAATTTTCTGGAACACAGAGAAAGAATTGTCATCAAAAATCGTAGGCAAAATATGCATAGGTTGTGTGATCTTATGTAGGATAGAGGTCAACTATTCTAATTTTCCTTTGAGCTCATCCTTTATGACCTTTTCCTTGTCATATTTGTCTAGAAGGTTTCTAAGGGCAACCTGCACATCCTGTTTCACACCTTCATGTGTGGCCTTACTAAGGGAAAACTTTGAAATTTGATAGCTTGTTGCAGTTATGTTCTCTTTTGATTTGTCAGCAGCCGGAGTTGATATTTCAATGAATATTTCCCCGGTTTGATTTTCTGAAAGGTGAGAGATAACCCTTGGCCTTTTTCCTAGTTGTCACTGGGGAGTTAGATCTAAGATGTTGAGATCAACAAACATCTCCAATGGGATATTTCTTATTATTTGCTTAAGAGTTTGTTTATTTAACCATGCAGGAGTGGAAGAAGAATACATTTTCTTAGCAGATGACATGGGTATTGTTATTGCAGTAGTAAACTGAATGGGTTATATAAGGGCACTTGTTGCAGTAACCATGGGTGGAAATGAAGAGGTGACAAGTGGGGATGGAGTGGAAAAGATAACCACGAGGTTGGATGATATAGGTAAGAATGATGGGAGGAGAAGTGGGGAGATACTGTTGAGGAAGGGGAGTTCCTAGAGGGGAACTCAAAGCCAAAACATCCTTGGGTGAGAGAGAGAGGGAAGGGAAGAAAATACCTGGGCCATGGTAGGGGATGAGGTGAGGGGAGTGGGAGAAATGAGAGGAGAAGAAATGGAAGATATGTGGGTAAGGAGAGAGTGAGAGGTGGAGGAGATGGAGGAGATGAAAATGGTGAAGAGGGGAGAGGAGGTGAATGGGGTGACTGTAAAGCTTGAGTTGTGTGTGGTGGTGAAGCACTAATATCAATAAATTTTGTAGAAGGAAATTTGGGAGGAGAACTTCTATTGTGGGGGTAAACTTGGAGGAAGAACCTGAACCTCTATGAATAATGGTGATCTTGTGAGGTATGGGAGTGGGTTTGGTGGTGGACTTCCTTTCCCTTTTGAAGAGGTGGGGTGGCCCACCATTGGTTGTACGTATGTGCTACTACAACATGAAGCTGCTTCTGACACTTTTGACGTAATCCCCAATGATATCAGCCATTTAGTGGGTATGATTAAGGATATGATTTGAGCACTTCTTTTGAGCTATTGCACTCCTCGAGTGACCAAATGATCAAAATGGAAATGGTTGATCCTTCACATTATTTTGATCATAAATGGGGTTCTAGAACCTGTCCGCTATCTTGAAAGGCCCTCAGGAACATTTGTAATTCCATGTACTCGACCACTTCTTGGAGAGTTAACCTTTCAAATTCCCTTTCCCTTACCTTGAAATCATATCTACAATTAAACCAGATGTCCTCCAACTGTTGTACATGAATACCAGTAGGCCTGTGTCTATCAAGCTTTCTCCAATAATCAAAATTGACCCGTAGGGTGATAATTTTTCATGGTCATTTGTTGTATTTCTCCTTCAACGTTATTTGCTTTATATGTGGATGCATAATTATATCTCCCAAAAACTATAGGGAATTGAACCCTTGTCTTATGCATGTCATGCTGGATTTTGTGAAAGTGCAGCTAATTGTCAGAACTAATTCCATCAAGACCCATTTGTCTGTGGGACACCTTGGTAACTTATAAGAAGTGCCTGAGAATCCTGCCACCTTGAGATATGTAAATGTTGGAAATTGAAATTAAATTCCTCCCCATGTCCTAACCATGTGCCAAGTACTATCTAAAATCCTTCGGTTATAGAGTTCTTTTTCAAATAAATATAAAATGGAGGTGAAAAAAACATCACTAACTCTTTTGAAATGTTTTTCCCCCTTCCTTCATTGTGAGTTGAGGATAAAAGTCATAAATTTGTGATGAATTCCTTGATCCTACAATTGACAAACCTAGATAGTTCCTCATCCCCTAGCCGCATACACAAGATAGGAAGTCATGTAGAAATTTCCCGAAGTTAGAACATCCATATGTTGAATATGGATGGCATTGATGATATGCTCTGTGTACCGAATAAGATCAACATTATTTTAGATAGTGATAATATATAAATACATCCACTCTTGGAAATATTTAGAAGATGGGAGTCATGTAACTCTGCTTAGTAATGTGATGATGTCATTTACCTCTTGAATGAAGTCTGAGTGTGGGATGGTCTTTGGGACTCTAGCCATTGAAGGCTTATATTTTATCAGGTAGCTCTTGTTAAAGACTCTAGTAACAAGTTTTAGAATTTATTTCCCAGTGCACAAGAGTAGACTCAAGAGAAATTGAGGCATATTCTTCGACATCGGGAAGCTTCAACAAATCCTCAAAATAATAAATGTCTAATTTGAACATGATTATCTCGTTATCATCTCTAACCATTTGGGAGTCCTTATCATAATGTGTGGTAAGCTGCAAGCACAAATTTTAGACATTGTATTAATGGTGTAAAAGTGGAAACTAGAGCAAGTCTACTATCAAAGATACCCATCATCCAAAATTTTTTAAAGGAGCTCTAACTCTATCCCATAATTATGGCAGATCAATGTGTCCAAGGTCAGTATCTTTGATATTATTGACATCTGATGTGATACTAGAAGGGGGAGCCGCCCCTTGGAAAGTATATTTCATCTTCTCTTTCCCTTTAAATGAAGATCCTAAAATTTTCCCTTGGAAAAATCCCTAAAAAACCCCTCTGAAACTGAAATGGAAGTTTATCCCTGCACTACAGCCTTGCACTTCCATCCTACAGTTCCGACATGCACTTCTGAACTGAACTTCTTCACTGCAATTCTAAACTACACTTCGGCACTACATGGTGCATGTCAATCTTTGACTTCTTATGGCGGAAGTTGGATCTTTCTTTTAGTCTTAGAGCTCCGACTTGATCCACAATGGGATTGGAGACCTGATTTGTAGCTCGAAACCTCTGAAACGGTCTTCCAATGATGACTTACCCTTCGATTCTCAAGAAAAAGATATTTGAAGCCTAAGATTCAAAAATTAAAAAACCATTGAAGGTGAGAAGTGACATGGAAAATTTAAGTCCACAACACAAGAATGAAACCCCAAAAATTGACACAGAAAATGAAGACGCAAAGGGCAATTCATAATGCCAGATAAAAGGTAGACAAGAAAACCCTAGAAACAAATCCTGAAAAACCTTGCAAAATGATTAAAACATAAAAACTTACCTAAATACCAAGTGGGTTGAAGGAGAAAAATGTCAAAAAGTTCCCAAAATCCACACAAGGAGTACAGTCGAAGGTAGGTGAGGCGTCAACAGGTCAGTGTACAAAGTGTCAAGTGAAAAAGACAAGTAAAAGTTTTCCCCTTAAATAGAAAAGGGAAAATTAATTACCACGTAGGTGACATGTGTGGGTAGGTGGCATTAAATGTGTTGACCTGGCGTCACGTTTCAAAAGTTGGAAGTCATCATGCATATTGTATGAAATTTGTGATATATAACCTGAAACCTAAAGTAGTCTTGGTCCTTTGTATTTCAGAAGTTGGAAGCCGAATTGTAGTTTGCATGCAAACTGCAATTTGGGTTCCGAAACCTAAAATGCACTTGAATGGTCAGGGGTTGTGTTTTGGAAGTCAAGTTGCAGTTTGCATGCAAACTATAATTCGAGTTCTAAAACCTAAAATGCACCCGCGGAACCATATTTTGATACTTAAATTATAATTTACATGTAAATTGTATTTCAAGTTCTGACTTCTGATTAACTCTAACTTCCTATATATTGTGGGTTTCGAGTTTCAGAATTCATCAAAAAGTTTGCATGCAAACTGTAGCCTGACTTCCAGAATCTAAAATCCAAAATATATAGAAAAACTTCAATACTTAGGCAATTTTATCAAATAATTGTAACAAAAAATAACACTTGGTACAAAGTAAAATTTGCAAGAAAATTTTTAAAAGCTCTCTGACAAGGGAACTTGGAAAGATAAAAGGTTTCTTGAATCAAATTCTTGTAATGGAAATTATCTCTTGTCTCTCATATGAGAAAAAAATCACCTTGTAATCATCATGAAAAATGCACCATATTCATGCATATCTTAGACTCGGTAACCATGATATTTCTTAGATTTGACGATTTCAGACATCCTTAAAAATCCTCTACATAAACATGACAAACCATTTAAATGGAAACACTTCCTCTTCACGAGATGACACTAAGCCACGACTAAATGGAAAATGTCTTCATGAAGAATAAGAGTAACCATGTATCTTGAATGGAAGGTAACGTGAAGATAGAGACTACATTATTACTATGGTTCTCATCTTAAAATCCTTTGAATGATTCAATTGGATGTTTCGTGATTAAAAATCCTTCTGTGTACACTGAATCTGGTTAGAAAACGAGTTTTCCCTTTTTATCCAAGCATCTTCAATGGTCTTCATGTGTTCCATGTTGTTTTCTCCAGCATTCAGGTACTTAGAAACAAGTCCTAAAATAGGCTCAAATCCAGAGTAGTGGAACTTCATTATGCATTTTTATGGTTTCAATAGCTTTAAAATGTTGCAGGAATGCAATGGTGCAAGTAAAACTAGATTCCAAGACAGTTTCTAAAAAATTGAAAATTTGAATGAATTTTAATGCGATAGACAAGTGAATTCCTATTTTTTTTAAATGGGAGATAATAAAATCCAAATTGGACGCGAATTAATTATTTGGAAATATATTCCCAAGATGAGAAGACATGCCAAATTTGGTGGAAATCCTTCATTGAAATCAACAAGAAACGGAAAAAAAAATTGGAAGAGGGAAAATCTTGAAAAATGGCTTTAATGAAGAAGGGGAATAATTTTAATCCTCATTCTGGAAACAATTCTTGTCCAAATGGAGTGATTTTTTATTTTTTAGGAAGGTATCATAGAGGATAATTAATGCTCCAATTTTTTTTAAAGTCTCTCGTGGGGTTTAAGAAAAAAGTCAAATCAATTTTCTATGTGTGTAGACACCAAATTTAGGTCACAATCCCTTTATCCCCTTTCAATTAAGTAATTAGACACATACACCTATTCATGACCCCTTCTACACACTATTATTAATTTAATTACCCATAATTAAATTAATCCTCATCCTCACACCATTATTTATTTTAATTACCTTAATTAAACTAATATCTATCTCACTAAGTAACCTCACCTTTCCACCTCATCCTAGACCCATTTCTAGCCTATTAATGAACCTAGACCAAGTCCCCATTTATCCTAACCAACTAGGACTCTTTGCAACCCTAACTATTCATGACCTATTAATCCTCTAACTAACTCCACACTCTAATTTAAGTCATTCAACAGTCTGGACTTGAACTAAGCCAAAGACCATGCCAAATTTGGGAGAAAAAACCCATTTTTGGAAAATTAAACCAATTCTCCTTAACCGACATCAGTTATCCCTTGGTCGGCGCCAGTTCCCTAACCGTCATTGGTTACCTTAAATAAGATTTTCTAACTCTTTACATGGGTTCTTCAATTCATTCATTCACTCAAGCTCTGGCATTCTAACTCTTGAGCATTAAAGCTACCAAACGATAATCTAGAGCACACCAGGTCTTCACTAGCAGCCAATCTCTTCCTCCACAGCCTTGGATCACCCACAGCAAAACAGACAGGCTATGTTTCCGCTGCACTGGACACAACCTTATCTCATCTCTGAATGCTCATCAACCACCACTACCTTTTAATTTACATGTTCTCAGATAAGTAATCACTCTTATTTATTCATTTCCATTATCTTATGCTACTCTATCCCAAATATCACTCTTCACTCATCCACCATCTATTCTACCAACCTAAACCATTTTTCATATCCTACCACCTCTATCACCCTTGCTGAGTTATTTTATAAATCATACCATCCTTCTTGAACCCCCTTAACCCTCTATGTAATCATAGAGAGATCCAAAACACCTACTTTTAATATTTTGACCATATTTCCCCTATTGACACTAGTCACCCAACCAGCATCGGTCATTTTCTAGTTCACCAAACAACCCATAACATAACCAAACTTCACCTAGACCTTTCCTAACACCTTAGTGACCTTTTCCAACCAGAACCATACCTTGCCTGATGATAGATTAGTTTGTACTTCAATAATTTTCTTAATCTAGTGTGTTGATAATGTTTTGATATACCTAAATCAAAGTGTTAGTAATATGACCTCTATTTCTTGCATTTATTTTCATTAATTTGATAAAATAGTGGATTGACAACCATCTAGGAAGTGTCACACTTCTCGAAAGTAGCATTTGTTAGGCATTCCATTACCATATATTGTTTAACTCTCTCTTATGGTCTTGTTGTGCTTTTTATATAGGTCGTTCCTCCTAGCCAAAGGGAATCTCTCACATTCATTCAGATCAAATTCTACAACGTGTGCAACCTTCTCCCGACTATTCACATGTATTCCTCCTACGCCCATTACCTTTATCTACTTTATCACATAATTTGAGGTGAAACATTTTGGCACACCCGGTGGGATCCTTCTTATGGGTTCTTTGCATTGCTCATTCTAGGGAATAATTGTGTGTTTCTTTCTTTTCTTAAAATTTCACATTAAATATCTCTCTGGTAAATCTTCTCTTCTTCTATTTGTTTAAAGGAAACTTTTCATTTACTATTTAAAAATAATTTTTCTTCTATTATTTTTCACCTGTATTTTAGTGAAAGAGCATTCTTTTTTCCTATTCCCCATTTTCTTCATCGAATCTCATTGTCAATTTGGGTTTTAAAAATCTGTGCATGTCATCCTTGTGATTGTTGCATTAGATCACCTAAATTTATTTGTAATCTATATTGAAGGTCATGACCAGTTGATGATTGGTGACAATTAAGTGTAGTTCACACTTTGTGCACACACACCCCTATCCAAATCACTTTAATAATGTACTCATGTCTTAAACATCTTCCTTCCTGGTAATTTCCATCAACAATTAATAATCGGATTGGCGGTGGATCCAAATGGTGTTCTAGCCAGTCATCATGTCAGAGTTGGGTCTCACGTACTGTGAAGTATATATTGGGGACACTTTAACCAAAACACACCTGATACCAACCATAGATTGCTTATAGGGCACCCTCGTTGACCAAAAACTCTACTCTATTCATAGTCATTTTTAAATGGCATAAGCCACATAAAATTAAAATCTGAAGAATATGATTGACGTGTTTTTTAAACTTTTGACTGTTAAATTGTGTTTTAAGGATTGAGGTTGTTTCTTCTTATTTTTATTTTCCTTCACACCCCACCATCATAACTAGTGTATTCTGGTTCATTCTTGGTGTGTTAGGACTCATAATTTCCATACTCAATTTCTGGGTTGTAGTTTTGTTTGGACTTAATCACTTTAAAATTCAAATTTTCATCATCTTCTCAGATTTCACAGTAACCGGCATCGGTCCAACTACCGACATCATTTACCTATTCATACTGGCATCAGCTCCCTATTGTTTTGGTTATTTTAACCAAAATAGTGTTCAATTCATATCCATTCATTTTCTGTGATTTGTTTCCATCATTTTAAGCATTTATGAGTCTTTGTTACCATCAGCAGAGTTTAGGTTTATCCATTTTATACTCTTCATCTCCATATTTCTAAATTTGTCATTTATTCTTAGTAACAGGCATCGGTCTAACGATCGGAATCAGTTACCCTATCCTACCACCATCGGTTACCCTACCGACATTGTGTAGACACCTAAAATTGGTTACCCAATTTAGTGTCCCCTGCGTGTGCATTTGCCTTCTCAGGTAACCTGGAGCATGTTTATATCACCACTTCTCCCTTAGGGTATTATTTAATATTTGATTTAAACATCTATCCTAAGTTTATTTCACCCCATTATGTTTTACCCATAGATAATTAAATATTAACTATTTAATTACACTTTTTACATATATATTAACCGTTTATCTACCCCATATCAATTCCTAACCTTCCATATCAATTTTATCCATCTATCCCCCGTATTTATCCTCTCTCCAAACCATGTAGCGGGATATTTCCCGTATTTGAGTCAGAGGGATCACTTGCATCCTTCCAAAAATTGATCCTTTTTGGCCATTTTGGGAGTCTGCTCCCTGATCGGACGCTGACTGGTACTCGATCGACACCAATTTTTTGGAGCGGCACCGATTACATCTCGGTCGGCGCCGATTACAAATACAAGGCCAGAATTCAGTTCTAGTTAGACAGAAATAACGATAGAGAGTTTTGAGCATCAAGTCTGAGCATTATCTATCAAGACGAAAGTGAATTCTATCCAAATCAATCCCTGACAAGGAGTACCATTACTCTGCTCCTACCAAAGCGACATCATTAGCCTCCATCGATCACTTGGTGACTCTTTTCCTGCATCCAGCGAAGGTGGAGCTTTGTCAGTATCCCTACGGATCCTATAAATCTAGTGGAGATCGATGATCTAGCTTTCATTGTTCTATTTCTCAATATTCCTGTAATTTTCCCCTAGTTGATGTCGACTAATCCCAGTCGATGCTGACTTTCTCTAATCGATGTTGACCTATTCCTGTCGGCGCCGATTTTTCTAATCGATGTCGATTCTCCCAAATCGACGCAGATCAGCCTATAGATAGGTAAAGAATTCAGGTAACACAAATCCAACATTTTTTTTCACAGTTTCCTATTTTCTGTTGCTTTCTGTCTACTGTATACATTCTATTTGTCACTTTTAAACAAAAAATCTAGACATTTATTTACATGCTTTTATCATGTATGCTTCTTCTTCTAATTGAAAATGTGGATTGACATCCACTGAGGGGGCTTATCGCTTCCTGGACCCGCTTTTCGGGAAGTCCACCCCAAATATATTTTAACGTTGTCTTTTTTCTATCAAGTACCTATGTCTCGTAGGTTTCTCGAATCTGCCTTATAGGATTTCTCATGTGCGACTGTCTTATCTACATTGGCTTTCCTTTCTATCTACATCTTTAGATCTTGTCTTATCTATCAGGTATCGATTTCATTTTCATTTTTCAGGGTTTTTGTGCTTAGTTTGGTACATTAACTTGGACAAGTAACAAGCGCAGAAATTCTTGATTTACATTTTGGCACACCCAGTGGGATGCAACCAAAGTCCCTTATTGGTAATTTCATTTCTTTTTCAGTTTTGAGCTTTTGTTTTGTTTCTTCACTGTTTTTTGTCAGTTCTCCTGTAAGCATTTCCTTCCTTCATTTTGGTCTTTCTTCTTTCACTTATAATTTACAAAGTTAAAGTTTCTTCTTTCTTGTAAAAATAAATTCCAATTCCTATTTCGAAGATCAATAAATCTTTCATTTGATTTCAAAATTGCATTTTTTGATCCGTCTTTTTTTTGTAAAATTATTATTTTCTTGAAATTTTTCTAGTTCCTTAAATAGAAATTTTCATTCTACAATTATTTGGATATATCTTTCTAGATTTGTTGTGTGTTTGCTTAACCTTTTCTTGTAGAGTACTTTGCTTGTTCATGGGATTGTTTGAGGGGAAGATCTCAACAACGTGCTTTTTGAATTCCACACACCTTGGAGAGCTAAATCTACAGGTATTTCTCTTTTACGGTGTTTTCTCCTTTTTTAAGAACTTAAAAGAGAACTTGTTTGTTTGTTTCTATCACATTCAAACATTTTGATTTTGGTGCTTAAAAATAATTTAATCACATTTGGGAAAGAATTTGTTTGACTTGTCTTCATCAAAATCCAACACTTCAGTTCTTAGTGCTCAAAAAGAACTTTTCCTTTGTCATTTATATTCTATGTTATTCATCTAGTTTTCTAAAATATGCTAGGGAAAATTGAACAAAATTAGTAGTGACACTATTTGATTTTTATTTCTCACCCTTACACACAAAGCCAAAATCACTAGGTATAAAGCATCTAAAGAAAAATTCCTCCCCTGGCCTCGCCTACTTGGAAGTGACATCCAAGAGGAAGAGTCTACGTGGTACTCGGGCTGCGATATAAATTCATGGAAGTTCTGGAATATATTGGAAAAGCACCTGACTCCCTTATCACAACGGTGTGTGAAGTGCGGGGGTAGGCCCCTATATCAAGCCATGTACTGGTATTTTACTGAAGTGCCTTCGGGACTCCTCACTAAAACATTCCCCAAACCATCCTTAGTTTGGCTATCTGAGTAGTTCCTATTCTAAAAATCCTTCCCTAATATTTTCTTTCTTAAAAGCATGAAAAATTTAAAAGAGATAATCACCTACGCTGCTTGAATTTTCTGTGCATTAGTTAGGTCAATCTTCTTTTTCTATATTTCTGCTTGTTTATGACGGTCATCACTCGGTTACAATCTAGAAAAATGGCTCAACTGGCCCCTTCTTCCTCCGAGATCACCACTAATGTGGATGTTTCGGCACCCCCCAGGTCTTCCTCGGGACCGTTGTTATTTGGTTCCCCATCTTGGTCATATAATCCTTTCTATCAGCCTAAAGCAATCCCATCACGTCCAGCTTCCCCCAGTCCTTCAGAAATATCATCTACTTCTGATATAGAGTATGTTCCTCATGGGGATCCTGAATTTCAGGCACTCCTTGATCGCAATCCAGTAGCCCTTATGGACTATCTAGTACATAAGTCTGTTCAAATATCTGATCAAGGACCACCAATCCAACAAGTTTACAGATTATCCTCGTGAACCATCCCAGGATTTTATAGAACAGTTAGTATACTTTTTCTCACCTCAAACCACGGAAGAGGGTGGCACACCTGTGCCTCCTTTTTCTCTTCCACCGACCATGTTGACTGGTTCTCAAATAGTCTTTCCTATTCCTAGTGCCACAGCTACCTTGGCTACTCCACAGCCTACTTCTGAGAAGTCCTCTTCTTTAGCTATAATGGGCACATCTGTGCACCCACAGGTTGCTGTTAATTCTTCTATGTCATCTATTACGTCTCAGGGTCAGTACCTCTTGATGAATCAACCCCCTTTTATGAGTCAGTTGGTTCCTTCTTCTCATCCTCCACCTCATCTTTCTTCCAATGCTCCAGCGACAGTGACCTTTACCCATCCTCTAGCATCAATGCCCTTAATAACCAATCTAGAAGTCAAAAGCCTCATTCATACTTTGTTCCCCACCATGTCCAATCAAATCAACACCCATGTTCCTCAATCCATTCCGATTCAGTTGACAAGTGTAGGATCCCAGCAATCACAGGCTCCGTATTTCATTCAACCACCTTTTTCTCAACCACTTATCATCTCATAGCCTGTTTATACACAGGCTCCTTCACAACAAATACCTCACCAGGCATCACCTAGAACACCTGGTTATTCCTCTTATCATCCTGTTAATCAGCAGATGAATCCCCCGTTAACACCTCAACAAAATCCACCATTCGCTTCTTATATGGGACATACCAGCATACCTCCTCCTCAATCTGACGTGGTCCAAATTATTTTCAAAAAAATCACAGACCTAGAAGCATCCACCAAAGGGGCTCATCCTTCATACTCTTTTGAAGAAGTATGTAATGAACCGATTCATCCATTAGTGGCTTTTAAGCCTTATCCTCCCCAATGGGAACTTCCTAAATTTTCAAAATTTCATAGTCGGGAGGACCCTCAACAGCACCTGGTGAGCATTCAAACACGCTTGCTACCTTATAGTCCAGGATCAGGAGCTTATGCTCCGTACTTTCCCTATGTCTCTAGTAGGGCCTGCTTTAGACTAGTATAATAACATTCCCCAACATTCCCTGTTTTCTTTCTCTCAATTGGCCCAGATGTTTGTTGAAAAACTTTTCAATAAATATCACACATAAGATCTCGATTACATATCTTTATAACATTCATCAATTCGATGATGAGTCTATTACAGACTTTATCACTCATTGGAGAGGTATAATAAATCAATTATCTTTCTCCCTCCCTCAATCTCAACAGATCGAGTTGTTTACTCGATCTGTGCTAATCATATTTCTTCCACTTTAAGGATCCAAACCTTTCATACATTTGAAGAAGCCTTTACGATGGCACGCAAACTTGAATCCTCACGTGCCATTGAACAAGGGAAGTTAAAACTTCACTCTAAATCTAAACTAGATTTTTCTCAGTTTACAAAATCAAACCCTTCCACTTCTAACAAAGACAAGAATCAGGGGTCTACCAACGCTATCGTATTAAAAACATCACGAGTTGATAACACTTTTAATCAAACACCTCGGAGAGACTCCTCATCTTCTCAAAAATGATCATCATCAACTTGATCTTTCACTTCGTTGGGGGAATCATATGCTGTCTATCTTAGAAAAAATGTTGGAAGTTCACATGATCGAACTTCCCCCTATTAGAAATTTTGATGAAAGCCAAGAACAACCATTCTGGTATAGGGAAAATGAATTCTATCATTATCATAGAACCAAAGGCCATGACATTGAACGATGTCAGACCTTCAAAAATCTTTTCTAGAAATTCATTGATAAAGGCGAGCTCATTCTAGATAACCCAAATGCTCCCCCAAATCAAGCGCTTGATGTTTTTAAACAACCTTTTCCCAATCATTCCCCGAACAATGATGCTTCAGAGTCTCAAAAACCAAACACTCATACTATCAGTCTTCATTTCTACTGAAGAATATTCTTCTAACCCTAAGCCATCTGTGAACACATCGACCGAATCAGAACCTCCTTCCACTCCGCTAATCGATTGGGATTCCACCATCTTCAGACAGTCCATCTTTGAATATTCCCACATTGTTAGAGATGGATTCATCTCCCTCTGCCTCTTTATCTGATCTTCCATCCATGCCCAAGATAGTGTCATCCTCATCTGTCTCATCGTCAAATATTCTTTCGATGCTCGAGGCATTTACATCCCTTCGAGTTTCCACTGCGAATACATCTACTTCTGTTTCTCCCATTTTTTTTGCGACTATGCCATTGGTAAACATACCTATAGTTGTACCAACTTCGACGGAAGCATATTTGATTTTGACTCTTCCCGTTTCCTTTCCTACAGTAGTTACACCCTCAATTACTGTACTAGAAGTATCTCCCTTGCACAAGTGATGCAGGAGCTTCTTCATCATCCAGGCTTCTTCCGATAGAAAAAAATGGGATACTACCTTTTTCTCTATTAAAGGGAAACTCATACTACTTGTTAAGTTTAGTCAATGGCATCTGACACTATTTGTGTTCTAAATGGAACTTGTTACCAAGACAACTAAGATATAATGATACAGTCATCCGTGAGTTCTCCCCATTTTATATCCTACGTAGGAAAAGGAATACAGTCTTCCTTAATTAGTTGGTTGAATTTGTCACCAGGTCCCTTAAAGAAGGAAAACCCATATGTTCCGAACCATCAAGACATCTGTGTAGTGATTTCCCTCAAAAATCTCTCTCTACACCTGGATTAAATATTGGATTTGTCTGTGGAGATAGGTTTCTTCAATTTCAATAAAGACCATAAAGAGACCATCAGGTCTTATTCTAGGAAGGGACCATAGGGGAGAAAATGCCTGGGGTAAAGTGGACTTACCTACTAGAAAGGCATCACCTCTCTTATTAGGACCATTTTCTTCGTCCCTAAAAGACAGGGTACCTATTGTTCCTCTGATTAGAGATACTTTGGGAGCTTCCTCTTCATCTAAGTCGGCATTATCTAAATCATCATCTGTTTCTATCAAGCAGCCTTCTTTATTGAAAACCACAACACTTGTTACATCCCCATCATCTTCTAAATCTATCTTAGGAGCTCCTCCACCACTGAAATCAATCTAGTATCACTCACTTCCATCTCAAGTGCCTGTTGTTGCAAATCAGCAGCACCCCCTGGATGTTGATCAGATTTATAGTTTGATCACCCTATGCATCCAGTGTGATTGCACGACATTGAATCCTCTTCCCAAGTGTGGGAGTTGTAAAATGGAAGAGGAATCTCCAGATTAGAGGTTGGTTCCTCAATTCCTTTTGTTTCGTGTATTAAAATTAGCTGAAATTTTCAGGAAATGTCTGTCTCATATATATTCTCATGTCAACAAAATTTTAGCTTCTACCCCAATGTGAAGATCTAGATATTCATGAAACAATTTTGCAGATTCGTGTTGACTGCGTTTTGGGGTATACTAGGCCGTATCAGAGGACATAACTTCTGCAAAATGAATCCAATTTATCTGAAATTTGGACAAAAAGTTAGTGAGGTATTATAGGAGGGGGGTTTTTAACGGTTTGTCTTTAAAATGAATACTTTTTAAGTTATTAATGATTTTGTGTTTGGGCTATGTGTTGCCAAATGGAGGGAGAACATGTAGCCCAAGGGAGAGGCTTGTGGGTTAACTAGGAGGATGATCTGATCAAGATCATGAAGCTGAGCTAATTTTATGCACCACAAATAATTGCTTCTTCATCATCCACTTCTTCCATCACCGATACTATTTTGCCTATTAATGGAAAATCTAAAGAAATAGCATGGGCGCCCTGACAGACCCATTCCCTAACATTTTTAACCATGCTGGGAGAGAATGTGAGCCATTCTTCATTAAAAACGGTGGTTGAAACGTCATTTCTGTACCATGACCACGTGCCAGAGGTTTTTCTTCATTTTCTCTCTCCAAAATCCACTAAAATGCAAAAATGACCCTATGAATCCTGTAGAGAATTGTCACTATCTTTCCAATGATATAAAGAACGTGAAAAGGCTATAGCTCTGGATCAAAAGACCATGGTGACTCTGGAAGTGCTTTCCCACAAAAATAGGGCTATCAAATCGGGTCAGTGGGAAAAAATTCGAATTTTTGCACGCTTTTGGTCATTTGGCAAATTCCTCCAAA
The DNA here is from genome assembly GCA_019776745.2 of Taxus chinensis. Lineage (NCBI taxonomy): Eukaryota > Viridiplantae > Streptophyta > Pinopsida > Cupressales > Taxaceae > Taxus > Taxus chinensis. The sequence continues at coordinate 720,782,545 of CM034154.1, forward strand.
ATTTCCTATCCGCGCTCTACCACTCTAGGTTCCACATGGCAGCATCTCATTCACCATGGGCCTCGAAAAGGGAAAAACTTACCTATTAAAAATACACCTCCTTTTTTATCAGAATCATCAACTTCGTTACCGAAATACATGGGGGCACCCTCTGTTCCTTAGGATTATACCTACTTTGGGAGCTTCTTCCTCATCTAGAATCGAGCATGATCTAAGAGCTCTATCCAATGGTGCCATCGACCAAGAAGCCTCCTTGAGTGCTTTAAAAAGACCATAATATTATGTCTGAGGCTCCAAGATCTTCAAAATCTATGAGAGGTGCTCTTCCTCCATCAAAATCAATGAGCATGGGGCACATTACTTGGATAACAAGTTCCCAAGGCTGCTCCTCCAGATGTCCAAAAAAATTAAGATGATCCCTAAAAAGAATGTTAAACCTAACATGCAAGTTCTTTTACCTCAGCATTCAGTTGAAGTAAAAGAGGCACCTTCATCATCTTTGTCCTCATCTTTGTCTACCGTATTCTATACTGAAATCCTTCGCCAACTTATCTAAGCTTCATCCATATCTCTTCCCCCGATTAGACCCTATAACCCTCAAGGAGTTAAACCTACTTGGTTTAACTCTAATTTGATTTGTACTTACCATCGTACCCCGGGTCATGATACCGAGGGATGTAAAGCTCTTCAATCTGTCATTAATAGCCTCTTGGAAGAAATTGATCTTCTTTGCTAGAAGAGGAGGAAGAACAAGTATTTCATGTTGTCTTAGCTCCATCTAGAGCCCCAACGAGTCCACTTAGACCTCTACTTCTAGTGATTCCATTCCAAATGATCTTCCACCTTCTCAAATCGACACAATTCATATCACCACTAGAACCTGATAGTATGATAATCCATCCTCATCTACAACATCTTGACCACGGGTTGTCATTTCTGTAGCCTCCCGAAGGAACTCTTCCTTCCTCAATCAGCCCCAAGACCTTGGGTCTCTATTCATGCTTGCGCTTCCAGCTCAAATTCCTGTGTCAGTTGAGGAAAGTGTTTTGAAACAACTCACCCAGGCTCCGGTCAAAATGTCTCTTTTTGACCTCATTCAATCCTCTCCGCAACATTTTCAAGGCTCTGATTGATAATCTACATCACATCACTGTGAATTCAGATGAGCCCTAGCCCTTCGAGATGGTGGTTGGATTGAATAGACCATCTACCACCATTTCTTTTGAAGATTCAGAAATTCCTTCCCTTTCTGCCGAGGATTTGGAGGCTCCCCTTTTTATCATGGTCCAAATTGACAACACTACATTAAAACACATTATGATCGACAGTGGTGCTACACTTAACGTCATCTCTTCACACACATTCAAACAACTTAAATTACCAAATAACGTAGTGTCACCCACCGCTTTTCGCCTCTTCGATCATTTAACGATCAACTAGCACTTACTTTAGGAACCGTGGTCCTACCCATTCGAGTAGGTAAAAAGCTACCTCACGAACTCTTTTAGATTGTTGAAGGAAAATTCCACTATAATATGATCCTTGGATTCTCCTGGATTCGTATAATGCATTACGTCCCATCCACCCTCCATTGGTGCTTAAAATATCAATATGAGGGCAAAATCTATACTCATCCAGGAGATCCATTTCCTTCCGTACAATGTGACATGACCATAGGGTCTACCCCTCTAAAGGAAGGATGCTTGTTCCCCTGACGGGGGTGTCATCTTCTTCCTTACCTACAACCAAATTACCGAATTTCCAAAATCTAGAAGGGAAACATTGCAGCGTTTCTCACTAGGAGAGCTTCCTCTCCTTTATTTTAACGCCCATCTCAAGCCTAGCGAGTATGGTAGACCAGACAAACAACCTGGAATATCAGCCAGGTCTTAGTCGCATCGTCACCATTGGTCTGCCCAATCAATAGACTAATTTCATTTGCAGTTGTCTTGATATGCCTCACTATCACCCAGATTCTCCTCCTAGGACCAAACCTTATTTAACAGGGTTCGATTGTCCATAGAATCCCATGTTTGTAAAAACATATTAATATCGATGCGCGTGGAAGGGATTTGGCCTAGGAAAATATGAACAAGGTGTGCATGACCTCACATCCATTCCAACGCTTAAGCCACATCAAAAATTTGGTTTAGGGTTTAAACCTTTTTCAAAGGCCACCGTCACTGTTCTCAATGAACCTCTTCCTATTGAGGAACCATCTTCTCCCGCTAGGCTCAGAAATCATCACTTGATGAGGACGACGCCATTTCCATTCCCGTCTAACTTTTTTTTTTAGTCAATACCATTTCCTTAGGGACCACTAGCCTATAAGAAAAATGACATATCCAATTCCATACCGTTAATTTTCCCTGAAATAGTTGGAGATGATTCTCCCACTATCAGCACTATCCACTATGCAGATGATGATTCTATGTCCTCACCTATTTGGGGGTAGAGGATTCATATCTCCCTAAAACCATTCCTTCTGACATGTCTACGCTTCTCAACGAAGCCACTTGTCAATCTTAATATAGGGACTTTTAAAGACCCCTCACATCATTAAGGTCAGCCAATCACTTAATCCACAGGAGTTAGGAGACTTTACCACTTTTCTTTCCAACCATCGTCAAGCCTTTGCTTGGATCATATGAGGATATGTCAGGAATCAATCCCAATATCATGGTTCATAATATCGTTACTCTTCCCTGACATCAAACCAATTAAACAAAAATTACGTAAAATACACCCTCAAATAGCCCTGCTTGTTAAAGAAGAGTTGCAGCGCTTGCTCTCTGGCTAATTTCATCCAACCCATCGATTATCCACAATGGGTTTCCAATGTAGTACCAGTAACTAAAGCCACTAGAAAAATTTGAATTTATACCAACTTTCGGGATCTTAATCTTGCTTTTCCAAAATATTATTTTCTTCTACTTAAGATCAACCAACTCAGTGGATTTAACTACGGGTCACAAGATGCTTTCTCTTATGGATGGTTTCTCTAGGTATAATAAAATTCTCATCGCACTATAAGATCAACATAAGACTTCTTTCATAACTCCTTGGGGGACCTTTTGTTATCATGTCATGCCTTTCTGTCTTAAGAACACAGGAGAAACCTATCAGCGAGCAATGACCTACATCTTCCACGATCTCTTACAAAAAACTGCGGAAGATATATGTCGACGATCTCCTCAATATATCCAAACGTCGTAAGGATCATCTTTTCATTCTTGCACCTCTCTTTGAGAGGCTTATTCACTTTTGTCTTCGTCTAAATCCATCTAAGTGTGTGTTTGGCATTCTCACTGGTAAACTTTTAGGTTTTATCATTTCCATTAGGGGTATTGAAGTAGACCCCACAAAAATAAAATCTATCCTTGAGATGCCTCCCCCTTCTAACTTAAAGAAACTTCGCAGTATCCAAGGATGTCTTCAATTAGTGTGTCGTTTTATCTCACAACTATGTCGGAACCATTGTCAACCTTTTCATCATCTCCTTCATAAGAATGTTCATTTTGGATGGGATGAGCTTTTCCAAAAATCCTTTGATGATCTCAAGGCTTATCTTCTTTCTCCACCTATGCCTACACCTCCACACGAGGGGGCAGCCATTCTATCTTTATATCTCTGTGACTGATCATGCTCTGGGAGCCATGATCTCACATCGGGACACTTGTGGTAAGGAACAAGCTGCCTATTACATCATTCGTACCCTCCAATGAGTATGGAACATGCGTTATTCCAAAGCTGAAAAGCTGTGTTGTGCTCTCTTCTTTGTAACTTCTAAGCTTCGTCATTACCATCCTCAATCATAAAAATTACATTGTCAAAAGTTTCAATCCACTCAAGACAATACATGCGAAGCCTTATCACAATGATCGTATCACTCATTGGCTCATGCTTATGATATAATTTGATCTCAAATTTATCCCACAAAAAAGTCTATCAAGGGTCAGGTCTTTGTAGATCAATTAGTTGATGCTCCTCTTCCAGACACTCAAGACCCTCTTGCTCAATTCCCCGATGAATATATCCAACAAATTGATGTTGTTATGTCTCCGTTTAAATTATAACTCTTCTTTGATGGATCCAAATGCTAGTAAGGGGGAGGTGTGGGTTTCATGTGATGATTCCTCCTTGGGGTGCGCCTATCCCAATTTCACATAAACTTGAACTTTAAGTGCACCAATAATATGGCTGAATATGAAGCTCTTGTCTTGGGTCTTCAAAATGCCATTAATCTGGGTGCGCTCGTCATATCAACATCTTTGGTGACTCTGAACTCATCGTTAATCAAGTCACTGGGCGTCTAGCAATGTAAGAATGATATCCTTAAAAAATATCATGATATCGTTCTCGTTTAACTCCAATCCTTTCGATAAATTCACTATCCAATCTATTCCTCGCACTGTGAATTGATTCACATGGATACGATGGCTTCGTTAGCTTCACTTATCCCACCTTTTACCGAGAGACTCGTGACTTTATGTGGCTGTTACAACGATTAGATCAACCATCTCATCTTAGGCAGCTGACTTCAATCCATGTTGTTACAATCGATACACAGGACGAGTGGTATCAATAGATCGTTGATTATCTATCTCATTCGGTGCTTCCTCCAGATTTAACTTCCAATGGTAGAATATTTTTTATCCAACGCACTAATCGCTATACTATTCTAGGCGGGGTCCTCTACAAACGTGGCTTTGAGGGTATTTTTCTTCGGTGCCTCAAAACCCATGAATCATCTAAAGCTATCCAGTAGGTCCATGACGGTATCTGTGGTGGACATTTTAGTGGCTTACCCATAGCTAAACGCATCTTACGTTTAGGATATTATTGGCCTTCTCTTAATCGAGATTGTTGTGAATACACTAAGAAATGTGTCAAGTGTCAACAACATTCCAATCTCACACATATCCCTAGTCAAGCTTTACAACCTACAGTGGATTTGTGGCCTTTTTTGCAATGGGGTCTTGATCTCATTGGTCTCATCAATCCCCATTCTTCACAGCGTCATCATTATATCATTACTGCCACGGAATACTTTACTAAGTGGGTGGAGGCTATCCCTCTTTCTTCAACAAAAGCTAAACCCATAGTTGATTTTGTCTATCAACACATCATTTGTTGCTTTGGTGTTCCACAAAAACTCATCACAGATAACGATAAGTCTTTCAAGAACGTTGATTTTTAGAACCTCTGCGACGCTTTCAATATCAAACTCAGCTTTTCTTCTCCATACTATCCTCAAGCTAATGGCTAGGCCAAAGCTTCTAATAAAACTTTGCATAATATCCTCACAAAGGTAACTAGGTCGAGCTGGTAGGGGATTGGCATTTACATATCCCTTTTGCTCTTTAGGCTTATCTGACTAGCATTCGTACTCCTACTGGTGCTACTCCCTTCTCTCTCAATCTATGGGTTTGAGGATGTTCTTCCTTTGGAATTCCAAATCCCATCTCTCCATGTCTCTCTCAGAGAATTTGTCTCTAATGAGGACTATTGTCAAAATCATCTAGCACAACTTGAATTATTCAATGAGAAACGTCTCAACACTCTTGCAACATCATCAAGTCTATCTTGAGCATGTCAAACATGCTTATAACAAGTACTTGCAGTACTATGACTTCAAAATTGGTGATCTTGTTCTTAAAGAAAACCAAAATGTCACTACACTCGAAAGGAGTCAGCGTGGTAAGTTTTCTCTCTAACTAGATGGACCCATACATTATCACTCATAAATATGGATTTGGGGCTTATCATCTATCTTCCATGGATGGTGTACCTGAAATGGAACCTCTTAATGCCTTTCATCTATGGCCCTTCTACTGTTAAAATCTATCTTACACAAATCTTAGTCGTAAGACAGATCTTATCATCCACCTAACAACTAGTCATATACTTTTGTGGTGATTCGAAACTATGTGGTTCTCCGCCTATATGTCTTTTTTTTTTACCTTAAAATATGAGTATCACGGCTCTACTCAATAGAATTTTTCTTCTGGATATGTTTCCTCCTCATGGTAGGCATACATCGTAGTCACCTAGTTCATATGTCCTAAGTGCTCTATCTTAATCGGATCTACTCGGGGCAAGAGTGCGTGCTCTGTATACATTTTCTTCCTCTCTCTCTCTGATCTATCTAGGTATAAACTCAGCTTCTTCCGAAAGGATTTTCAAAAAAAAAAGATAGAAGAGAGATGCTATCCAAAATTCCAAAAGATAGATTGATCCCTTGAAGGACAGTTATTCCATGTTTTATCAAATGAATTCAAAAAAATATAGACCATTCCCTCGAAGGATGGCTATCATTAAAATTCAAAATACAGACCGCTCCCTTGAAGGATGGCTATTTATTCAAAGGAATACTCAAGGTTTCTTGTATCCATCAACCTTTGTAGTAACAAACTTCCTCTTTGGCTAGTTTGTTCACTTTTTAGCATCATTGAAAGAATTCCCGTATTGATCATTCTTTCCATATCTAGCAAACTTCCCACATTGATCAGTTTGTTCTCCTATCAAAAGAAATCATGAAGCTGAGATATTAGACCTTTTGTCAATCATATGGAGAATCCTATTTTTCCCAGTATGAACACATATTCTATCCCTTGTAAATTTCAACGAGATACTTACTTATTTGTCCTTCCATTTGCCATCCTAAATCTGGTTTGTGGCTAGTTAGTGTTAGGTTTATTTTTAACCTCATATAGGGCCTTGTATGCATGATATTTTGGGTTTCCTATCCAGAGTCTCTATTTATGGTTAGTTAGGGAGTCCTAACTTATCATTCTTTCTTCATATCTAGGTGTATTGTATTTCCTTTATTTCTAATCAAGGTCGTTTTCATTACGTCCTTTGACTCTCACCGAGAGTATTTCCAATTATTTCATTGTTGTCCACTAAAATTTCCCCACTCTGTCAACAAGTTAAAAAAGTTCAAAAATTTACCAGTCTATCTAGTACTCTTTTCTGTCTAGCTGGTGGTGTGGAAAAAAGTCTTGGAAATCTAAATCCATCTAAGTTTATGGGTCATAAAAAATAAGTATTTCGGGCCTGCTGGACATTTTTGTCCCAACTGTCCCAAGTATCGAAAGTGCATTTTGTTCCTCAATCGGCATCGAAACCTCCGAATTTGTCCCATTTTCGGGCCCGTCGAAAGTCTATTTGTCCCAAGTGTCCCAAACCACTTAAAGTGTACTCTGTTCCATTTTCGGCTATATTCGCCCGATTTTTTCATCAACTATCCCAAGTTCCAAATTAACTCTCTGTCCCATTTTCGGCCGAAACTCCCAAGTCGCGTCACTTCAGAGCTCTTTGTCCCATTTTCAAAAGTGTGCCCTATCTTCTATTGTCTACCCGAACCGGCATCAAACCGCGTACATCCAGAAATTTTTGTCCCGAATTTCCCAAGTCCAAACGGGCCTTTTGTATCCATTTGCGGCCGATTATCGCCCGAACCGCATCTATCCATATCCCAAATGTCCCAAAATTAAATACAGTGCAAGTTGTCCCATTTTCGGCCGACACTCCCGAGTCACGCACTTATATCTTTTCCATCCCAATTGTCCCATATATATACATTTGTGCGTCCTCTCCCCGTTTTTCCCGAATCGTCCGAGCCGCATGTTTCGCGCATTTGCGTCTCACTTGTCCCAAGCGAACCAACGGTCATTCTATACTCAGTTTTTCCCGCTCTACCCGAATATTGCTGTTTTTCAAAATATGAATTCAAATGCTACATTGATTATCCTTCTCTCTCCTCAACGGCTATATAACCAGAAAATACCTCCTTTGCAATATCTTGCATATCGTTTCGAACCCTTGCATATTTGGAAAACCCGCGCATGTCCCCTCCACTCTGAAACTCTTTTCCGAGCCTAGTCTCTGCTGGCCTCTGTTACTATCAATATGAATATCAAGCTACTAATAGAGGAAGCTCGGGACTGCCACTAAAGAAGCAGTCTCGAAGGACGAAGCTCCCTCCGCTCTGATGTTACCACTCAGTTTTCAAAGACTATTCGTTGATCTCCTCCTCAAGATGAAATTTCTGGTGTAGGCACATCGTGGCAAGGACATGGCTGAGACGTGCCAGGGCGTCCTCAAGCAGCGGTTTCTGAAGATAGTGGGTCACCTTCTCAGAACTGGAGCACCTGATAAGTTCCTCCCCATCCTTTTCTCTTCTTCCTATTCCTTTCGTATTCCTTGTAATTAGTTAATGGTATTGTGATTAGCATTCCTTAACTATCCCTGGGGTAGCCCTCTTAAATGTCGCACGGTTACGAAGAGAAATCAGAATCTGTAAGCTAGTGCATGTAATGGCACTTCTATTTCACCATTCAAGAGGAGGAAGAACTCTGGATATTTTCTGAAAGTGTAAATAGATCCCTCTAAAGAAATCAATACAAAAGGGCTCTCCACTCTTTGTCTACCTAATTCCTGTCTCTCTCTAGTGTCAGTCCTTTAATCCCTGTGAAGATCATTTTGTTCAGAATTCGTTAATCTCTCTCGAGGGCATACTGTCCAGTTTTTCAAATACAGCGATAGGGTATAACCAAGAAGGAAATTTGTGTCTCTTGATCCAAATGAATCTGAAGCACTGCGGCTATGTACGGAACTCGTCTACGTCTATAAATGTTAGATCCCATTCAGCCAATGCAATGGTATCTTGTCTGTAAATTCCTTGAAACTTCGCCATACATAAAGAATTATTCGTGCTATCTATAATTTTGAATGTTGCTATTCTGCTCATCTTCTTATTCCCTTTCCTCAGTCCTTGTGTAAGGTTGATGCCTCCTTTTGGAATGGATCTATCGTAATGTTTGAATCATAAACAGATCAGTCTCTCTGTACATTTATCTAGGTGTATTGCTTTTATTTCTAATCAGGGTCATTTCATTACGAGGGACTTTAGCACATTTCCTTCATTATTATTTGTTATTCATCCAATTAAATTGACATTTAACATGTTAATTTAGTCAAAATGTATCATCTATCTATATTCATCTTATCTACTTTGTCCAAAAAAACATATCAAAGCATGTATTACAAACACATGTGAATCTACCTATCTATTTTCATCAAAATTTAATTAACATCTTAAACATATCAAATCTATCAATCACATCTACCCATCTATCATCTAAAAACATGTCCATCCAAGTTTATACTACATCTATCTATATCTATTTTTTATCAAAATTAAATCCACATATCAAATCACGTCATATCTATCTATCCTCTATGTCTATGTCCATCAAATCACATCTATTTATCCGCTATCAACATATGTCTATATCCGTCACAATTACGCTACATCTATCCATATCTGTTAAAATTAAATGCATGAGTACAATCATATGACACAGAAAATGATGAATCTATATATATACATGAGTGTCTGTACAACAAAGAATGGATGGCTTTCAATCAAGCCATCTATATCATAATCAAAAATGCCTTCAAATCGAGGCTACATCAATATATCGATACAAAAAAAGTCATATCTATATCATAAAATCTGATAGCGTGGAAGACACTATATCCTCCGAACCTCCTCTAGTCCAGGCTGTCTCTCCTGGCCACCACCTATCGAGCTAGAAGCACCTACTGCTGGGGGCCTGCCGCCACCATGATCTCTCTTGGTGCTCCCTCCCTCTGATGCACCACTAGCTGCGGTTGTCGCTGATCTCCTCCTCACACCGTAACGAGGCACCTCAAGGGCATGCTATGTCAGGGCATCCTCATAGTATCTCACCTCGGCGAGGAGAGAATGATAAGTGCTCAGACTCACCGTACCAGGTTCTCGTAATGGTGTTGTTGCTGCTGCTGCTAGTGGCCCTCCTACTATCGCACCCTATGACCCCAGACTCTGCACATAGTGCCTGTATCACCATATTTGGCCCTGAGGGCCTCTCTGTGCCGATGGTAGCAATCCCTTTGCTAGATCGTTATATCTCGCTCCTGGATGTGTTTGTGTCTCTCTCTAAAATCAATGCATCCCTCTCCTCTGTCAGAGCTCGAATCTCCTCGAGGGCAGCCTGGTGTGTCTACGTCAGGGAAGCATGCTCTCCCTCTAGCCTCTCCAACACTGTGGCTATGTCCTCCTCGTCTGTGTCTATAGATGCTGCAGGTGTTGTGGTAGCTCTATAGAATACCATGCCACATAGCCTTCATCTACCCTGGCATCGTCATCACTATCTGTGGAAGGTGGGGCCTCCCTCAACGGATCTTCCGGGATCAAAATCGGTAGATCGGTCTCTCTGCTATCCCGTCTGTATGGCCTATAAGTGGTTGGAACTGTCTGAACTAGGCCAAACTACCTCAATACCTGTATAAATGGGATGCACTCCCACATATCTAGCCTACGGCCCCTAATCACCCTGCTTCGTCTCAGCCCCACCAAGTGAGCCTCCTGACCGGCCCATGTCGAATAGACCCGATATGGTCTCCAAATCACTTGCTCTAGTGTCAGCATCCTGAAATGCTCAGCATACCACTTCATAGATCTCCCTGTATCTCCCGGGGCCATGTCGGCCTGCCATCACCGGAATCCATAATCGAGGGGCCCCGCTGCTGTTGGCATCCATGAAAGCCTGGATGGCCTGATCACTGCTATGTGCTCATATGCCCAGCAATGGAGCACAAATCTAACATTGATACATGTCCACCTACCGGTGGTGTACATCCATAACTCATAGTATATCTGAGCTATCAGGGCATCGGCAAAACGCAAACACCTGTCTGAACTATAGGATGTCACACACATAGTCTAGTAACAACAATGGAAATATCCCACCTCCTGAATCTGGTAGAGAAAAATAGGAGATTGCCATCTGAATCAGCGCTATCCATCTACTCCTGACATCACCCTGTCTATAATGTGAGGCTATCCTCATCGCTCGAGACACTATCTCTAAATCATCTACCCTGTCTCCATACAATCGTCCTAGGGCCCTCTGCTGCTGCTCTCATGGAGTAATCTCAATCAGGTCCCCGGTGATCGAAAGCCTCAGGATCCTGTATATATCCTCATGGGTGATGGTCATCTCACCCGTCTTGAACCAGAAAGTACATTTCCTACTATCCCGTCACCGCACTAGTGCTTGCATCAGCTCTACATCTCGAGGCACCCGTCAGTAGTACCGGAATCCCCCGAGCCCGGCTAAATCTAGGTGGCACCAATCTGTGTCACTCACATCAGGGAGAATGGTCTCCAGAAGCTCGAGAATAGCATCCCGCATGTGTAACACCTCTCTTGCCTGCATCCACGAGAGCAATGTTAGCTTCCCATTTATCCAAATCATAACATCAAAAAACACATTCTATCATCTTATCAGTCTATTCGGTCCAATCGGTGTCGATTTAGTTAAATCGGCGTCGATCCAAACTAGTCGGCATCGATTAAAGTTAATCGGCGCCGATTTAATCTAATTGGCGTTGATTTTTCCAATCAACGCCGATTAGGAGGCAGAGTGTCAAAAACACTCTTGCTTCCCACTTATTCCCTTTTTCTCTAAAAAATGGCATTCTAGTGTGCTATTTAATGGTAAACATGTACATGAGATTAAGGAGGATCCACTTACCCTAGGTCGTGTCCTCTTCCGCTTCTGACTGCTCCCAGGGGCTTCCATGTTGCTCAAAATCAGTTTTTGACTCTCTCTAAATCAATCGTCACAGTCTAAATAAATCATTCACGTTTTCCTTTTGCATATTTATATGGGCTCAGTACGGTCGGCACCGATTTTTATGGTCGGCGCCGATTTGTGTGGTCATCGCCGATTTATTTAGTCAACATTGACTTTAGCTTGATCGACGTCGATTTAGGCCTATCATTGCCGATTGGTTGCACTTTTGCTTCTTCACCTCGCTTGCTTCCATCTCCTAATCTTTTTTCCATAGTGTTGATGCTTGGCTTATTTATATGGTCATTATTATGCTCTGAGTGTTGCCTTTTGGCACATACTTTCAATATTCTCACCCATTTTGATTCAGTTCCCTGTACATGGGGCACTCACATTTTTGGCAACTTAAAGATAATGGGTTTGTAGGCACTAATTTCGTCTGCTTCGCAGACCGTCTGGTTGTCTCTACCAATGTGTCTCTCTTTAGGTGCTACTATTTTGCAACCCTCCTTACACTCATGGGTCTGTAGGTACTAACGTCGTCTCATGCGAAGACCATCTAGTCTGCCCTACCAATGTGCATTCCTTAGGTTGTTGCCTTTTTATTATTTTTTGCGTCCTTAATGATCAAATCTACTCCAGGCATCTAGCTGGGGCATCCTACGTTTTCATCTACCTTTCTCAAACTTGTGATCGGTTGCTCGTTCGGGGCCCATCCCATCCCTAGTTTGAGGGGGATCACATCATCACTTTTTCTTCCTTTCTTCCAACTCCTTGTTTTTGTCTTGCAACTTTGCTTATCACAAGTTACTTGACAAAAAGGGGCAAAATGTAAACACCTAAAATTGGTTACCCAATTTAGTGTCCCCCGAGTGTGTTTTCCTTCTCAGGTAACCTGGAGCACGTTTATAACACCACTTCTCCCTTAGGGTATTATTTAATATTTGATTTAAACATCTATCCTAAGTTTATTTCACCCCATTATGTTTTACCCATAGATAATTAAATATTAACTATTTAATTACACTTTTTACATGTATCTTAACCGCTTATCTACCCCATATCAATTCCTAACCTCCCATATAAATTTTACCCATCTATCCCCCCTATTTCTCCTCCCCCCAAACCATGTAGCAGGATATTTCCCGTATTTGAGTCAGAAGGATCACTTGCATCCTTCCAAAATCATCCTTTCTGGCCATTTCGGGAGTTTGTTCCCTAATCGGCGCCAACCGGTACTCGATCGATGCTAATTTTTTGGAGTGGATCCGATTACATCTCAGTCAGTGCCAATTACAAATACAGGGCCAGAGTTCAATCCAGGTTAGACAGAAAGAATGACAGAGAGTTAGGAGTGTCAAGTCTGAGCATTATCTATCAAACGAAAGTAAATTCTATCCAAATCAATCCCTGAGAGAAGTACCATTACTCTACTCCTACCACATTAACATCATGAGCCTCCATCGATCTCTTGGTGACTATGTTCCCAAATCCAACGAAGGTGGAGCTTTTTCAGTATCCCTACGGCTCCTGCAGATCAGGCGGAGATCGACGATCTAGCTTTCAATGTTTGTTTCTCAATCTTCCTGCAATTTTCCCATAGTCGACGCCAACCGATCCCAGTCGATGCCAAATTTCTCTAATCAATGCTGACCTATCCCCGTCGACGTTGATTTTTCTAATTGACGCTGATTCTCCTAATCGATGCCGATCGGCCTGCAGATAGGTAAAGAATTTAGGTAACACAAATCCAACATTGTTTTCACAGTTTCCTATTTTCTGTTGCTTTCTGTCCGTTGTATACATTCTGTCTATCACTTTTAATCAGAAAATCTAGACATTTATTTACATTCTTTTATCATGTATGCTTCTTCTAATTAAAAACGTGGACTAACATCCACCAAGGGAGCTTATCACTTCCCAGACCCACTTTTCGGGCAGTCTACCCAAATATCTTTTAACGTTGTCTTTTTCTGTCAAGTACCTGTGTCCCACAGGTTTCTCGTATCTGCCTTACAGGATCGCTTGTGTGCGCCCGTCTTGTCTACATCGGCTTTCCTTTCTATCTACATCTTTGGATCTTGTCTTATCTATCAGGTATCGATTTCATTTGAGTTTTTTAGGTTTTTTGTGCTTAGTTTGGTACATTAACTTGGACAGGTAACAAGTGTGGAAATTCTTGATCTACACATTGGTCTCGGTGTTTTAATTTTTCTGTCAAAACAATGACCAATTTTTATTTTTCCATATTTCTTCTATCTTCTTTTCCTATGTTTTTACACCATGTGTAGAGCTCAAACCACCTGTCCTATGACTATTCATGTGGTTTTGACTTGTAGACAAGTCAATGCCCAAGTATTTCATGTTATCTGTCAACCAATACCTCCTAGTCCTTCACCACCTTTTATTTCTTCACCATGGACCCCACTTCTTCTATTTCTATATCTGTAGGTGACAAGGATTTCACAAAACTCCTTGATCACAATCATGAAGCCTTGCAGTATTATCTTTCTCATTCCTCCACCCGCAACTCGTCAGGACAACCCTTATATGAGATGCTTGTCTCCATTCTTCTTTCCCTTGCCCCCACTTCTGTATCGGCCACCACTAGTGTAGTGTTAACTATTTCCACGTTATAACATGTCATTTCTCATATCACCCCCACATCTTTGATATCTATCACACCTGCAACATCTATCACACCTTTAACGTCCACCTCACCATCATCTATGACTCTTAGTGTAGGGATTCCCACATCATCAGTCATTATTACCTCACAACCTCTAGTTGCGTCAACGCCTTTTCAGAGTTTGGTCATGTGTATACCTGATACTCTGCCACCTATTACCATGATGGTCTCTACCTAGGTCCCATAAACCTTTACCTTGTCTCAGCCACCACCTATCACATACACTTCCCATTGAAGGTAAATGTTATCATCTTCTGTCGCTACTTATATCTACCCTTCACAATTTGATTTCTTGGCACCTCCATATACTGGTGTACCTTCTACATCCTACTCATAGTATCCACCTCCTTATACTATAGGAGGTGTGCCTCAATCTAATCCAACCACATATTTGATCAAGATGATGATAGACAAGATACAAACCTTGGAATCATCTATCTCTGGCTTACACAATTCTTTTACTTATGATGATATATGTAATGAGCCTATACACACTTCTATTCCAATTCATTCTTATCCCCCACATTGGGAGATGTCAAAGTTTAACCAATTTAATAGCAAGGAGGATCTGCAACAACATTTATGATAGTTTTAAACACATATTTTATACGATTTCCCATGATGACGCCTTGCTTCTTCAAACTTTCCTAATGTCCTTGACAAGACCTTCCTTAGACTGGTATAGTTATTTACCTAGGCACTCTATCTTTTCATTCAATAAATTATCCCAGGCCTTTCTTGATCATTTATCCATCAACATCACTAAAAAGGTCACCATGACTCATTTGTATTCGATGCACCAATATGAAGACAAATCTATCACAGATTTTTTCACACGTTGGAGGAGTCCTACCAATCAGCTCACCTTTCAACTTCCACAAACCGAGCTGATAGATTTATTCACTAGAGCTTGTGCCAGACATATCTCTCCACCTCTCCAAGTTCAAACCTTCTGAATGTTTGATGAGGCGCTCACCATGGATCAGGAGTTAAAAATCCATGTTATTGAAGAAAATAATCTACAATTGTGAAACAAGACCGCTCCATTTAAATCAAATGACTCATTTTATTCTTCCAAACCACAAACCAATAATTCAAAAACCAAAGGATCCGCCAACACGGTGGTCTTATAAGATGGTCCATCTCATCCATCCAACCAAACAAAATTTTCTTCTACTATTTCTCATGTTCAGAAATTTCAATACAAGCATGAACAACAATGATATACTCCAATAGGATAACTTTACTCCTTAGTTTAGGAAAAACTTCTAAATGCAAGAGCCATAAATATTCCACCTGTCAAACCACATACTAGTTTTTACCCTTCCCTTCCTATATATACACGGTATAAGGAGAACTATTACTGAAACTATCGTCATGTCAGAGGACATAGTGACAGTAATAGCAAAACATTTAAAAATATCATCCAGGAAATGTTGGATAACGAAGATCTTGTCTTGGATAACCCCAATGCACCAGCTAACCAAAACCTCCACATTTTTAAGAATTCATTTCCAAATTACACTCCATCCTCCAACCAAACTGGAAAAACCTCCATCAATGATACCAATGTTCAAGAGGTGCATGATGTTTTTGATACCATACCAGCCCCTTCTACTCAATTTCCTCCCATCCCATCAGTTGAGGAAATCCTTGCGTGATTTCTTCCACCCAC
The DNA here is from genome assembly GCA_019776745.2 of Taxus chinensis. NCBI lineage: Eukaryota > Viridiplantae > Streptophyta > Pinopsida > Cupressales > Taxaceae > Taxus > Taxus chinensis. The sequence goes on from CM034154.1 coordinate 720,798,536, forward strand.
AGAGGAGTCCACCTCATCCTCTCCTCTACCCATGGAGGATTCAACCTTATCTACCGTTTGATTTACCGAGCAGCCCACTTCATCTATCCCTTCATCTACAGAGGCATCTACCCCACTTGTCTCTCTACCTATCAAGCAACCCGTGCTACTCACTCTTATACCCATGTAGGATCCCATATATCCTTCTCTTCACCAATTGAAGAGTCTACACAATCCATCTTTCCCCCTCCTCTTCCTATAGTGGATCCACTTGTAGCATCTCTTCCTATTGGTGACAACTCCCCATTGGATTTTAAAGACCTTGTTGATTTGCTATCATCTCTTCTACCCACAAATTATGAATCCAACCATTTCCCTATCTCACTGACGTCAAATTTCTTTACAGGGATTGATACCAAATCATCATCATCCCCCTCCACTTCTATGTCATTCTCCCATTTGGCTAATCACTCTGAGTATGTCAACTACTCCATGCTTTTGGAACACCTTCGACTTCCCATATCAACTCAAATGCAAACTGTTTCCTGCAAACACTTCAACGATTTATCCTAAAGTGCTCAAGAAAACTAATTATTTCACACCTGAGATGGTTATAGTAGCATCTTCTACATCATCCTCACCTATACCCAAACCTTTATAGTTACCCCAACAATCCCCTACACCCAAACTTATACCTGTACCCATATCTTCACCTATGCCCAAACCTATCACTACATTAGAGGTTGTGCCAACACCAATTCTAATCCATCCTCCCATGAAGATTGATTTAGCCACCTCTTACCAAACTATCACCAGGCTTATCCCCCCACCTAAGAGGAAGATCCAACCTCTTAGGCCTTGTACCCAAATTTCTCCCACTTCTCCTCTTTCACCTTCGCCACTTCCATCCATCTTAGGGCCCCATCCATCAACCTTGGTCAAGCATCCTCCTACCCAAGGTAAAACTAAAATGAAGCAACTTACATCCTTATCACAATCTCCCATTCCACCCAAGCCCTATACATTACCTACGCCTACTCCACTACCCATGCCTTTACCTTCCCTTCAACCTACACTTTCTATATTTCCTCCTACTACTATCTTCACCACACCTTCACTCTCACCTTGGTTGACCCGTTCACTTTCATCTTTTTCATTCCCTTCTACTTAATGCACTACCCTAACACCTTTACCCAAGAAGGTGTAACCCAAACCCAAAACCAAACTACCTACCAAAAAGGTAGTTAAACTTACTTAACCTCCAATTCCATGTCCAGTAGCGCCTCTTCCACAAAAGGCACCCACACCTCCATCCAAACCAACACCACCTCCAACAAAATCCCTTCCACAGAATTCACCCAAACCTCCATCCAAACCTACTCTCACTTCTCATTGCGATCCCTTGGTAGGTTCTTACGCTAACATCCTCGCTTGGCTGTTAGAAACTTCTACCATTACATTGCCACCTCTCAAGACTTACGACCCACTCAAACCTAAACCAAAAGGGTTTGACGATACCAAGATTTGTGCCTATAATCATGTGTCAGGGCATGATGTTGAGAATTGTAGCGTGCTTAAAAATATTCTTCTTAAATTGTGTTCTCTTGAAGAGATCTTTGACAAAGATGAATTTTTGGATGAAGATCCCATTCTACCTTTGCATGTCACCACACAGCCTCACCCCATATCTATTCAATGGCCTTCACCTCCACCTCCACAGCCCTCTTTTCCTCCTCTCACCTTTGAGATTAATATGGTCCAGATTATGGAGCTATCCCAACCCCCTCCGAAATGTCAGTGTGCCATACTCATTTTACAAGGCTCTTATCTCATAATAGGTTTTTGTCCCTCCTATCATTATACCTTTCACGACACATCTCCCTCTTTTCCTTGTATCAATATGGTTCAAGTTGCCACTAGAGCACAGAAAGAAAAAGGAAAAGAGAAGACATGAAACCCATCCACTACACCTTTACCAAATATTCCATCTACACCTGCACCCAAGGTAACCATCTGTGGGCTGACATATCCCATTTCTGATAGATTCACACATCGAACCATGATCAAACAACTTCACCAATCCCCCCTCAAAATTTCTTTGTACGACCTCATCAAAACCATTGAGTCTCATTGTCATGCCCCCATTGAGGTCCTGTAATCTATTAAGGTTCCACCTAATGACCCCTCACTCATTACTATCATCATTACCCCACGTCATGTTTCTACCCTCACTACTCCACCACCATATTCTATTCTCGTTACCTTTTATCAAGTCTCTATTGTTAGTTTCTTTGACAAAGAGATTGTCCCTCTCCAATCAGATGATCTTGAACTCGCCCTATTCATTTCCTCCTACATTGATAACACACGCATTTGACGCGTTATGATTGATGGAGGTTCTAGTATCAACATCATTTATTCCCATGTTTATAAGAAAATGCACATCCCTGCCAATTACATGCATAATAACCCAGTTATGTTACGTTATTTTAATGATGCCATGACTTCCACCCTCACCACTATCATCCTCCACATTCGCATGGGTCCCCATACCATTCCTAAATTATTTTATGTCTGAGAGGGGGAATTTCAATATAACATGCTACTTGGCCAACCCTGGATTCATGCCATGGGTTGTGTACCTTCAACCTTACACCGCTATTTAAAATTTGAACATGAAGGGCACAACTACACCATTCTAGAAGATACTTCACCATTCAAAACCTACAATATGCTCTATCAATCTAATGGTGTCCTTATACCTAGTTAAGGCATCTACCACCACTATTGCTCCCATCTTCATCTACTATCCCATCTACCACCACTACCACCACTACCGCTTCTTCTACAGCCACTGCCTCATCCACCAGTTCTACCACTACACCTTCCATAACCAACTCCTATATTCCCACTATTGTCACAGCTTCCACCACTAGCCCATCAACAAACCCATCTACTTGAAAAACACCTGACACTTCCCCTTCTCTAGATTATGGTGTTTCTTCCATTCCCGCTAACCAAATACCAACTTTTGATCCTTTGGTAGGTGTTTTTCAACACCTTACCTTAGGGGAGTATCGTCTCTACAACATTAACACCTTCCTTACTCTTTAAGAGTACAGAAGCCTCCATCAACACCCACATTATAACCATTGTGTAGATGTGGAATTTCTATACGGTCTACCCCACCTTCACACCAACTTGACGTATGGGGGACTTGACGCTTCTTCATATACTCCATAACCACCCACTCAAACCCATCCATTCTCATCTAATTTTTAATATCTTACCAATTTCCACTTCACCCACACTTTTCTTCATCGATGTGCTTGGAAAGGCTTTGTCTTTGGTCTTTACGAACATGGTCGTCAAACAGTCATACCTTACACCACTCAAAAACACAAAGACCGCATTGGTCTTGGATTTTCTGAGGAACCTTCTTCTAAGAAATCTTGTATCGACCTCGTAGAGGAAAGTAAACCTTCCCCACCTCACTCACCTACTACACTGCCTTCCCCCATGGATTCCATGGATGCAGAATCCATCCCTCCTAACTTGTTTTTTTGTCAACATTGTTTCCTTGGGACCTTTGACATATCAATGCAATGGTGAGGCTCCTTCTTCCCTTCCCTTCATGTATCCTGACATGATCGATGATGACACACCTTATATAAACATTTTTCAATGTCAGGAAGATGATTATATTCTCACCTATCTATGTGCAGAGGATTCTCACATTCATCAGTCATTACCTTCTGAGACACAAACCATGTTGAATGAATCGACCATAAATATCAACATTCACACTCAAGATGAACCTCAAATTATAAAGATAGGGCAATCTTTAGATCCCACTGAACAAGAAGCCTTCACCTCTTTCCTTTAAGATCATAGAAATGATTTTTCTTGGTCTTACGTCGATATTCCTGGTATTGACCCAAATATTGTGGTCCACAATATTGTAACTATTTCTGATGCTAAAACTGTGAAACATAAGCTGTAAAAAATACATCCCGACATTTCCCTTCTTGTGAAAGAATAACTCCAACAAATCCTTTCTATTTCTTTCATTCTACCTATTAACTATCCCTAGTGGATTTATAACATTGTTCCTCTCACCAAAGCGATAGGGGGATTCTATATCTGCACATATTTCCATGACCTTAACCTTGCTTACCCCAAGGACAATTTTCCTCTACATAGTATTGACCAAATTATTGATACTACAACCAGCCATGAGATGTTATTGCTCATGGATGAGTTTTCTGGTTATAATAAAATATTACTCACTCCTAAATATCAACACAAAATTTCCTTCATCACCCCTTAGGGGACCTTCTGTTATCACATAATGCCTTTTGGCCTTAAAAATGCTTGTGCCACATATCGGCATGTTATGACCTATATCTTCCATGACATCATGCATCGCATATTGTAATATTATGTCGACGACCTTCTCGCCCAAGTCCAAAAGTTGTATCGAACACCTCCCAGTTCTCAAAATCATCTTTGACTGTCTCATCAAATATTGAATTCACCTTCAACTGAAGAAATGTGTCTTTTTCGTTCTCTCTGGAAAAATCCTTGGTTTCATCATCTCTTTGCATGGTATCGAAGTTGATCCTTCTAAAACCAAGGCTATTCTTGAGATGCCTCCACCTACTAACCTTCGATAGCTCCATAGTTTGTAAGGAAAATTACAATCTAATCGATGTCTTATTTCCCAACTTTCTAACCGATGTCACCCTTTTCATCATCTTCTTAAAAATAATGTTTCCTTCAATTGGGATGTTGAGTACCACAAAGCTTTTGAATCATTAAAAGGAATATCTTCTTCAACCACATATTCTTATCCCACCAAAGGATGACAAACCCTTTTACCTATATATCTATGCCACTGATCATTGCTTAGGTGACATGCTTGCTCATCATGACAAACAACATAGGGAGAAATTGGTTCATTATATAAGCCCTACTCTTTTAGACTATTAGACTAGGTATACTCATGCAAAAAATTTGTTCTTGGCCATAGTGTTTGTCACCATCAAACTTCACCATTACCTACTCAACCATAAAACCTTCCTCGTCACCAACATTGACCCATTACATTACATGTATGCTAAACCTTACCAACACCAACGTGTTGAACATTGGCTAATGCTTCTTGCATACCTCAATCTTGAATTCATCCATCAAAAGTCTATTAAGGGACAAAATATTGCAAATTAGCTTACAGGCGCACCTCTTTCTGGAAATCAATATTTTAACTTCAATTTTCCTGATGAATCCATTATTACCCTCTCTCTTGACAACACCATGTATTAAAAGACCCTATTGTTAGTCCCAAATCACTGCACCTATCAAATGGCATGAAGGTGAACATTAAATTTGGTGTGATTGGGTAACATGGGATCACCTCTCAAGCTGTGGGACTCGTGGGCTTGAGGTGAACCTCCAGAGAAGGATGGCTTCCTCTTCCAAAACTAAACACAAAACTACTCTTAATACAATAAAAATTTCTACCTAGACCTATACTAACATTTCAAGGGTATTAGGGAGAGAGATTTGCAAGAAATAAAACCTAAACTAGAAGTGGTGATGCACCAAGAAAGGGTTTTTCTAGACAAAATTTTGGCTTTCCAATGGAGAGAGATGATCATGAGGAGGAGGAAGATACATCACATACTCAATTTACATATAGTACTTCATTCCTTGATAAGTACAATGACCTCCAAAAAATTTTAAATGTACCAAGGTTGCACAATGCATCTGCACACATGAGAAAGGAAAAAGGAAACAAAAAAATTGTTGCAAGGACAAATAATTAGTCATAAAACATAATTTGATTATTCCAAGAACTTGCACATTGCATCATTACATTAGGGAAAGGCAAACTTTTCCATTACAATTTTGAGAAGAATGGCTTGAGAGCCTAAAAATTCACAACATCTTAGCTTGTGAAGAGCGGGGAAGCTTGGAAAATGTCTAGCCTTTTTTTTTTTGGAATAAGCACCCCTTTAAATTTTATGACACTACTAAGTGCGTGAGAGAAAGAAGGAGAAACCTAAGAATCTAGGCAAGATTGTAGAAGAATAGGTCAACCACACTTGCCTCATTAATTTCAACTCTACCTTTTGAGGCACTATCCATGGAATGAGGAAAACCTACAATTTAGGAATACAAAAATTTTTAAAATACATTTCTTGATGATTCCATTGCATAGCTCTCGTTCTCCTAATTCCAACGACTACAATTTTGTGGGAAAATGATAATCTGGGAGGAAGTTATTGTTTCTTGAGTAAAATTCACCTTTCAGGCACCCAGGGCACTGTGCTCCATCAAATCTCATAAATTCAAAAATTTGAATCTTCCTTCATAAATAAAAATCCCCCCTCAAATGATTAAAATTAGTATTTTAATAAATCTTTTGAAAACATTTTGATATGTCATGGTGTTATCTCTACTTTGGGGGGCTTTGAATGTTTGACTTGAAAAAATGGCTTTCCCTTTCAACCGAGCTCTTCATTGGATGCGCTCTCCACTTAAAATCCTCTATTACAAGTGAGTTTTGAATCATCCACATTGTATGGAAGGATATCCTACTTTCTACTAAGACCACATTGCTCACCCAATGAGCTACATGTCCCCACTGCCATGTGTTGCATTTACCCCAAACTTCATGGAGTGTCCTCCCATCCTCCTCGCATTGCATGCATTAGGGAGGATTTCATTTAAACACACCCACCTTATCTCCTTGTGACATGGTACTTGATTCACTCTAAAATTTGTGAAACCACGTGCCCAGCCTTTAGCATTTTTCATTAATGAGCCCTATGTCCCTTCATTGACTCTAACCAATGACCTTGTAGTCAACTCGAAAACTTACTCAGACTTTGGAATTCAACCAAGCTCATCCTTTTGGGTTTCGGAACCTGAATCTCCATGGATGCACCAAGCTCCAATCACCTCAAACCTCTGAACCCACACACTTCCAAATCCCAAAATTATGAAACTCTAAATTTTTGTAGTTTCAAGCTTTCGGGCTTTGGGCTATTCTTCAAAACATTTTTCCAACTTGGTAGGATGAGTTCCGAATCACAAATATCCGAAAGTATGAAAGGGATATGTCCTAAATGAACTCCGAAATCTCCTCTCTTCAACATGTCTATGACATTGAGCTTGATCCTGGCTCGCGTCAATTTTCCTGTGTCTTTTCACATGTTCAAGATTCTCTACACCTTACGAGTTGATTCTTCTTGCTTGAGCTCAAAAATCTTCATTGTATTTGCCTTTCCACGTTGATTCAGATTTTAAAAACTCCCTAGGTGAGACTCTGCCATGATTTGATTCCATGCCTACCACTCTACACTAAGTCGGTCCCCTACCTCCATTAGCCATCCCAAGTTCTACGAAATCCTCAGATGTGTTCCCTCATTATCACCCCGGCCTCAAAAAATTGAGTCAAGCACAATGAGCCCCATCTTTGATGTACCTATATTTCCCACTTCTGAGCCCATCATTGGAAGGATCACTGACACATCAAAGTATATTTTGGCACAAATCCATCTCGTAGGCTTATCCTTTGACTTGAATTGACTTTTACCCCTATGAGTTACTCACTGAATGAATTCCCAAATACCATGGCTCGTGATTTGAAATCATCGGTCTCCTCATCTCACTGTGTCAAGTGAGCCACATTCAACATGCCACATAGAACCAACAATGATCATCTCCCTCTAAACACAACTTTGCCTTGCAAACATCTCTAGGAGGATTGACCCGCCGAAGTATCTCGACGCCGAGTAACTCACCCAATTTTCCGACTAAAATCACTATGCTCCGAGTTCTCCCATGTTTTGTCATGTTGAGCTAACCTCGTCATATCCTTTGAATTTGGACCTTTTCTTGTTGAGCTCTAATAACAACTTGACCCACTATGGCATATATCGAGCTAAAAAATAGACCCCTCTTGAGCCATCGAACACCTAGATGTCATTGCAGCTCGGTTCAAACTTGACTATTCCTCAAGGGAAATTACACACAAGATCTTCCTTTCAATAAATTTCATTTGAGCCATCCTTGACTCTCTACAATGAGATATTTCTCAACTTTTGATGTTCCACATTGCCACCTTATAATGTTGGTACTCACAAACCGAGTTGTTATCCGCTACCTGGCTAAATTCAATCTCATCTGATCTAAGATAATATACCATTTACTAACTTGATTCCTCGCTTAATCTTAGCTCGACAAGTCATATGAGCTTGTCATGTCACTATATTTTCTAATATGATCTAGCTCGGTGAGCTATCCTCTCATGACCTTAGGCAACTTGCCATGATGTTATTACCAAATCGAGTTATTTTTTAACTCACTCCCTTATTATTTAATGTATGACTATTGCTTCTTTTCTCAGGAAATGCTTCTTCAATTGTCACAAGTGTTGCAGGTAAAGTATGAAAACGATTCTCAATGGGAAGGTTATGCATGTAACCTTGCTTTCTACTTGAAACTGAAAAAGTACTTCGAATCCACGAACTCAGGCTCGATATCATAAAGAAATTGAGATATGGTATTCCAAACACCCTATAGCATACTATACATAGTTTTGAAGTAAAAGTATGGAGGGATTACATGAAATCTTTAAGATTTCTCTGTTGACTCACTCTCTGAGACATTTGATGTTGTGAATAAATACTCATTGTGTGAACTTGATCTCTTTAGTAACTCATAGGCCAAGATGGATTCAAACATTGCAACCTCATTCGCTAAACCAACTTCAAAAATTGCCTCATGAGAACGTTTATGGACCTAAAGTGTAATCTACCATAGTTGTTCATTTTTTCCCAAATGTGAAAAAATGGATAAAATTTATTCTTTGATGGTTCTAAATGTCAACGTGGGGTGGCGTAGGGGGTTATCCTCATTCCTCTTGACATGGAGTCTATGCTTTTTATCCTTCAAAATTGACTTTGATTATTACCAATAACATGGATGAATATAAAGCACTCATGTTAGGTCTCTAAACTACCATTTCCCTAGATGTTAAGACCATTAATATCTTTTTCGATTCTCAATTGGTCGTCAACCAAGTCAATGGTTTATACCAGTTTCGTAAAAAAATAATTTAAAATTATAAGCATCACATCGATATGATTTTGAATACCTTTGATAATTACGACATTCAAATTGTTCCAAGATCCACTAAAAAATTTACGGATACCATTGGCTTGCCTCACCTCATAAATACCTACCTCACCTTCAGACTCTAAAATATTTGTCACAGTCCAATGATTGTAGTCACCTTCTTATCTCATCCGTGATGAAATTTTTGTGGGAAGAATCAAAACCAACCCATGTGACATTTGGTATAAGCAGTACGATGATTACCTTTCCCAATCAATTTCTACCTCCAAATCTCACTCGTAATGGTAAGTGAGCCTTCCTCCAAAAGGTCTCTCGTTATGTCATCATGGGGGGTCTTCTCTACAAGCGTGGCTTTGACAGTATCCTCCTACGATGCCTCACTAGTTCTGAAATGGTGTACACCATTAAAGAAATCCATGATGGGATTTTTGGTGGACATTTCAGTGGTCATGTTGTTTCCAAACATATTCTTCACCTTGGCTATTACTATCCAACCCTTAACCAAGATTGTTGTGACTATGTCAAACATTGTGTGAAGTGTCAGCAACACACTAACCTTCACCACACCCCAAGTCACGCCTTACAAGTCACCAAATACTTTTGCCTTTCTCCTAATGGGGTTTAGATCTTTCTAAGAGATTAACCCTCATTCCTCTCAAAGTCATCAATGGATCATCACAACAACTGAATACTACACTAAATGGGTGGAAGTTGTCCCTCTCATTTCTACCAAAATTGAGAAAATATGTGAATTCATTAACCATCACATCATTGTTGTTTTGGTGTTCCTCATCACCTCATCACTAAAAATGGTAAACAATTCAAAAACAAGACCCTACACAAACTCTATGATTTCTTCAGTATTCAACTCAGTTTCTCTTCACCATATTATCCTCAAACCAAATCAATCGGGATGAATCAACCAACAAAACCCTCAACAAAATTCTCATGAAATTCATCGATGATACTAGTAAGGATTGGCATACACACATTCCTTTCACCTTATGGGATTATCACACCAACATCCACACCTCAACCATTGCCACACCTTTCTCTTTGGTCTATGGTACAGAGGTTGTCCCATGCCTCTCGAAGTTCAAATTCCATCTCTTCATATCTCACTTAAAGATATGATCAATGATGATGAATTTTTCCAAGACCATTTGGCACAACTTGAGTTATTAGATGAACGTCATTTAAACGCTCTTGACCACCTTCAAATCTACCAAAAATGTATCAAATGTGCCTATGAAAAAATGTTTCATGAAAAAAATTTCAAGGTTCAGTGATCTTATCCTAAAATAAAATCAACATGTAGCTAAAGCATGAGAAAAGTAAATGAGGAAAGTTTGCTCCTAATTGGCTTGGACCCTACATTGTCACCCATACCTATGGATCAGGTGTTTATCGTTTATCTTCTCTTGAAGGTAAACATGAACCTGAGCCCCTTAATACCTTGCATCTTCAATTGTTCTATTGTTGAATAAAGTACTACATCACTTTATGTCACTTACATGCTCATCCCTTGAGTGAACCTCTCCTTCCATATACCTATTCCAAGGACCAACGACTCAAACATAATTGTGTGATTATTTGTCACCATTTAGCCTTATCTTCAATATGAGTATCACGGACTCTACTCATGGCATGATTCTCATGGATACTTTTCATCCTTTTCAGGATGAAATCCCATGGTCATTCATCACTTGGAACCTCTCTTGCATAGCTTGACCTCTTTCATGCTATGGTTTTGCCTTCATACAAGAGGCTTATACTCCTTTATAGTCTTGTCCATGACTTCAAGTTAAAAAATAAAAAAGCAAAAAATATACATGGAGATAACCAAAAAACTCAACTCCTTGAGTTCAAACTTCTCACAAATAGATGAATCCCTCAAAATGACATCTACCTCTCTTCCTCACTACTATAAGTAGACTTCTCCCTTGAAGGACAACTATAAAAATCCAGCCACTTATTGTAAAAAGTATATAAAAAAGAATATTTCTAAAAAATAAAAATACAAATTATCATGAAGCTTCCCGCATTGATCAACTTCAATGAAGACCTCAAGGAGAACCTATTTTATCACACTTTATAGAATTCCCACATTGATCAATCTATACGTAGCAAAGAAGAAAATAAAAAATCATGAAAAAATGAAAAACTTTTGGTCATGGACTTTGCCTATCCTATGGTTTTGGGTATCTTGTAGATGGGGCACACTATCTCACAAATAAGGTTATGCTAAACAAACCCTTCCACCTTATCTCTTTTTATTATCTTCTAAACTAACTCAAGGAAAGAAGTGTGTATTTTACACATTGTGATCATGCCACTTCTTTCACCTATATACCTATCACATCATGCAATGTATCTAAGGACTTATGCTCAATAAGTCTAAGGGTATGACATTTATAGTCTTTGCTAACTTGGGGCATTTTTTTCTTTTTCAGTTCACCTCTTCCTACTTGTTATTTGTTCTAACTAGACCTGATCATCGAAACCGATTTCCATATATACCTTCCTCTATACCTACACCTCACTTACCTTGCCTATTACCTATTCAGCATTTGACCTTGTCTATTGTTAAACATGCCTTACCCAACTGACCTACCTACCCAACTCTACTTATTCACCTTACCTAACCCAATCACATTCTTCCCTAGTTTATGGGAGAACTACATCAACCTAAGGCCCCTTTTGTAAGGGATATGTAGGTAGAACTCTTAGGCCATGAAGCCCTCAGAGGTTATCTCAACCACTATTTTCCCCTCATCATTTCATCCCCATAGAAAAAAAACTTAGGTAGTTAACTCAAACAAAAAACATACACAAGTATACATCATCATTTACTTTCCATAAAATCAGTAACTTGGAAGTTAAATCAACTTCATTGATCAAAACCATAAAACCAAACCATGCCTAATCATATAATTTTCCATGATCATAAAAATAATGGAAATCAAGCCTAACATTCAATATACAATATAATTGGAAATTAAAATCACACCATGCCATAATGCCTTATAAGTTTCCATAACCTCAATACATAATGGAAATAAAATCAACACATCACAAAATAATCGTCATCAAATCAAGCCTAAATGGAATCTAGTTTCCACGATAAAATATACAATGTAAATAAACCAAGTGCATCATCTATAAATATCAACATCCATCTATACATCGATAAGTATGTATATCAATACACTAAATATACAGATATGAAATATCAAGTATCTCAAAACTCTCATAGGATATATCTCATGTCTGCTGCTCTCTCCTAGTACCCTCACCTGGCCCCTATCACCATGAGATGGTAACCTCTCGCTCACCCTGCTTATGTGGTCGATGAATCTATGAGTTGCTCGAACTATGCATTCATGCGCTTGTCCTGGCAGTCGTTTCCTGTTGTGCTTTGTACTCGCCATAGGTCACATACTGGATACTAGCCTCCATAAACATGTCCTAAGAATACTGAGCCTTTGAAACAACATCTCTGTAACTAGCCATGAAATCACATGGGGTGGTGTACCATAGCTATAACACCTACTTGTAAACCATGTACCTGTACCAATGGTCCTTGTCCCGCTATCTATAACATGAGACCATGTCCCGGTGCATATGGAGGAGGGACCATGTGCCTAAACTGGTTTTTGTTCCTACACTTGTTTCTATGCCTATGCAAATTGGCCCTGTAAAGTGGAAACCTATGCCTGTAGTGTCCCAACCTATGCCTACAGCCCTGCAAATTGTCCCCCGTTTCCTACATGCCTGGCTTGTAAAAATTGGCCCTGTAGAGTAGCAATCTATGCATGTAATGCGGCTACCTATCCCCAATCCCCTACTTTTGGATGTATAGGAGCCTGTGCCTGCACTTATGGATATACCTGTACCGGTTCAAGGGATCCCTGTAATCTAGTCACTTATCCTTGGAGGGTGACCACCTATGCCTGGGCCCAAGTAAGTTGTACCTATAATGTAGTCAACTACCCCTGTAATGTATCCCTCTGCACTATGACTGTCACTAAGTCTTTCTATCTTGACTGTGGAGTGCTTCCTGTAACTGAGCTACCCACCACCATATATACCCATCAGTAGTTCCAACGTCATCAACCAGCCTATCTGCAACCTACTCCTCTTTTCCTATAGGATCTGCTAGATGAGGTGGAGATAATGGTCTCTCCACATCATCCATGCGATACTATGGAAATGGAAAAGGCACATCCTATTGTAGCTCAAAGTTTCCATCACACTCTGTCGATGGAAATCATCTCATGCTCCCTAAGTCACCGTTCTTGTATCCACCTGACCAACTGTAATCCATCCAGATCCTCTTCCATACCCCGTAAGAAATAAAATAAACATATGACTTAGTTAAATGCCATACAATGTCTAAAGCATATAGCTCCTCTCATGTTAGCCGATATTAAGTAACATCTCTTGATACATCCTCTACTTGGGGATGTGCCCCTATTGACACCCATATCCTATATTTAGCTCTATATACACCTCAATGTCATTCCTTTTGTGGAAGACCATGTGAGCACACAAATACTATGTGCTCGTATGCCCAACAATGTAGTAAATAAGTACAAGAAATTCCATACCGCCGCATCCTCTGATACACCCATAACTCTCTGTATAACTATACTAAGTAGGTCATTTCCCATGCAAAATAAACCCACTCCTCGATCATGTCCTCTAATACCCCTATAAATTCCTGGGGAAATCTGTAGCCATATGAATCTGGGAGTGCATAACATCCCACTGCCACCATCATCAGAACTACCAATCTGGTCTCCTAAGGGTGTGCCATGTACATATCACCATAGCTAATGCTAGCATTGTAATATATCATGTCACCCATCGAATCACCAAATACCGTCACTATCGGCTTAACCGACACCTCTAAAGAAATATGGTATAACGGCTCACCAACAATTGACAGCTACAAAATACGGAAAACATCCTTGAGTGTAATATTCATCTCATCAGTAGCGTAAATGGAAGGTGTTGTTCACTGAGTCCCATCTATTGATGAGAGATACCATCAAGATATGATCTCATATAATGTGCCTATATCTCCTCACAACATCGAGCCCGACATCATGCATATGTGACCACTCCTCATCTATCACACTAGGTGTCATATCTACCAAAAGAGGTGGCACCTTATCTTGCATCTTAAACTTTGTCATACATACATCATCACCTCTCAACCATATTAATCAAATGACTCTTTCAATCATCTATTTGAACCTACTTGATCCACCCATTACTAATCTACCCACTTTCACCCAACTTGTTACTTGACATCCATTCTACCTAGTCTCAACATTAGCAATTCACCTATTTCATCTCTCTCCCCCTCCCTTTTTTAATTTTTCCACCTATTTAACCTATCTCATTTCACCCATCTTGCACCCATTCTCACCTATTCAATTATATTCTTTCTCAATCTATTCATTTTTTACCCATCCATAAATCACTTCCAACTACTTTACCACTCTACTCTAACTTACACCTCACTCACTCCCTCCTTACCTTTTTTTTCCTTCCCCAACTCACTTTTATACCACTTGGTAACTTTTAATAGTGAGCAACATTGGTCACCTTTACTAGTACTAGTCCCCTTTTAACCCCACCAACACCGACTATCCCATTGATGTTGTCCAATGCCCTTGATTGGTGTCAGTCACTAGTTCGGCCCTAGGGCCAAATCGCAACATCCCCATTTTGCATAAAAAATTAAAAAAAAAACCTTAAAACCTACCCCAAACCCCCCAATTTACATTAACATTCATTTTACCACCTAATTATACTAGGTTAAACCCATACCATACCCCATTTCCCCCAATTTTCAACAAAATTTCAAATTCATTTTAAAACCCACATTTTCTATTTTTCTACCTACATTTTAACCCAAATCACTCATGGCTATCAAATCTTAAATCTACTCGACATCATCTCCTCAGTGGGATATTTTGGTCTCTACGTTGGTGGTCCTCTTAGGCACCCTCTCCTACCTCTGCCATGGTCCAATCAAAATCTCACCTCTCCACCAACCGAAGATAACTTGTATCGATCTCGTAGGCCCATTGTCAACTACACCCTAATATTCCAACTCAGCTTTCAACCTTACCTTGTCGTTTTTTCTCATCAACAAGCTCTTTCTCTGTCATTTTACAAAAGTAAAAAGTCAAAAATGAATCCATTTTATATGGATTTTTTACCTTTTATTCCCAAATCAGCTTGACACGATGTCAGTCTCCTGCCCTAACGAACTGCATGTTAGTTATCTCCCACCTGCATTATGTTCCCCCTCAACTAGTATTGGTCACCTTATCAACCCAATTATGCCTAAATTACCAAAATTTTCATGATAGATAACAATTTCTTGTAACTACAGCCTTACTACAGCCCTAAAACCACACCTAATGCCATATTACCTCACATCCAACCTCAATATCATTTAGGGCATGTTTTTTGGCCTATACCCACAACCTTACCTATAGCCTCGCGCATACACCAATCTTGAACCTTCCTATTAGACACTCGAATTCTCCTACTCGCTATACCTTGTAATGACACTACTTGTGTTGTTTATCCTATAGACCATGTACCTTGCTTGATGTTGTGATGTTTATCTTGACTAGACCAAAACTTTTGGTGCTTTGGAACCCACCTAATGCACATTCCTGCACGTAGCCTTGTTGTTTTTCAAGACCGTATCCTATATGTTGGATACCTAGACCTCATCAACCTTGTTTGGATAAACTATCGAACCTTTGACGACGTAGAGTTTGTGAGCTCTTCAGCCTAGTGCCTTATTGTGTTTTATACGTGCACATACATTTGAATTCCCCCACCTATTACCTACACCCATATCACCATTGTATGTGTCCGCAACCTTACCTAGTTTAGTTTCACCTCACCTACCACTTTATCAAACCCATCACCAATTCAATCTTACTTCATTAGTTCCCAGTTTGAGGGGGATCACCTCCACCCATGCCTAGGCAATCTCAAACCCATACCTAGGGACAACCATTATTTTATTAGCATTGTTTATCAATACAAGCTACATGACAAAAAGGGGAAAATGTAGACACCAAATTTAAGGTCACAATCCCTTTATCCCCTTTTAATTAAGTAATTAGACACATACACCTAGCCATGACCCCTTCTACACACTAGTATTAATTTAATTACCCATAATTAAATTAATCCTCATCCTCACACCATTATTTATTTTAGTTACCTTAATTAAACTAATATCCATCTCACTAAGCCACCTCACCTTTCCACCTCATCCTAGACCCATTCCTAGCCTATTAATGAACCTAGACCAAGTCCCCACTTATCCTAACCAACTGGGACTCTTTCTAACCCTAACTATTCATGACCTATTAATCCTCTAACTAATTCTGCACTCTAATTTACGCCATTCAACACTCCAGACCTAGACTAAGCCAAAGACCATGCCAAATTTGGGAGAAAACCCCTATTTTTGGAAATTTGACCATTTCTCCTTAACCGACGCCGATTATCCCTCGGTCGGTGTCAGTTACCTAACTTTGGTCGATTACCTTAAATAAGAGTTTCTAACTCTTTGCATGGGTTCTTCAATTCATTCATTCACTCAAGCTTTGGCATTCAAACTCTTGAGCATTCAAGCTACCAGAAGAAAAATAGAGCACATCAGGTCTTCACCAATAGCCAATATCTTCCTCCATAGCCTTTGATCACCCACATCAGAGCACATAGGCTCCATTGACGCAACACTGGAAACAATCTCGTTTCATCTCCAAATGCTCATCAACCACCACCACCTTTTGATCTACAGGTTCTAAGATAAGTAACTCACTCTTATTTGTTAGCTCTAGTTTTTTATCTTAATCTTTTATTCATTTCTATTATTTGACTCTCCTCTATCCTGAATATCACCCTTCACCCATCTACCATCTATTCTACCAACCTAAACCATTTTTCCCATCCTAGCACCTTTATCACCCTTTTTGAGTCATTTTATAAATCATACCATCCTTCTTGAACCCCCTCAACCTCTCTGTGTAATCACATAGAGATCTAAAAAACCTATTTTAATATTGTGACCATATTTCCTCTACCGACACTGGTCACCCAACTGACATTCGGTCATTTTCCAGTTCCGGCATCGGTCTCCTAACCGATACTGGTCTTTGTGATTGGTAATTTTTTTAGAATAATGAGCTTATAAATTTCACCCAACAACCCAAAACATAACCAAACTTCACCCAGACCTTGCCTAACACCCGAGTAACCTTTCCCAACAAGAAACTACACCTCTCCTAGTGCTATCTTAGATTGTATTTTAATGTTTTTCTTAATCTAGTCGTATTGATAACATTTTGAGATACCTAAATCAAATTGTTAGCAATAGGACCTCTATTTCTCATATTTCTTTTCATTAATTTGATAAAATAGTGGATTGACAACCATCTAGGAAGTCTCACACTTCCTAAAACTATAATTCACTAGGCATTCCACTACCATATACTGTTTAACTCTCTCTTGTGTCTTATTGTGTCTTATCAAGTAGTTCCTCCAGCCAAAAGGAATCTCTCACATTCAGTCTGATCAAATTCTACAACGCGTGTAACCTTCTCCTGACTATTCACAAGTACTCCTCCTATGCGTATTACCTTTATCTATTTTATCACATACTTTGAGCAAGCTTTTTGGAGACCTAGGGCACAAAAGATGATTTTGAGAGCATGAAGGACGAAACAACCATCTTGAAAGGTGGTTTAATGGAGTCACTTTATGTTTTTTAAGTGTTCTTGTGCATTAGAGGAAAAGTGGAGATTCAAACTCCATGTTCAGGAAAATACACTTTACAAATGCAAAGTGTATTTTCCACTTTTTTTACAAATACACGGGAAACGAGAACCTCCACCTGAATGAGGTGCACTTTTGGGGTGCAATTACACCTCAAAATTTCACCTAGGTGCAAGAGGATTCCTAATGTGCACCCAGGTTGAGAATGCGGGGCCCCACTTGCATAAAAAAAACCTTTCTTTTTGTCTTTTCCTTATGTTTTTTCATTAAATTTGAATGGGGAAAATCATAGGGGGGAATAATTTTTGCAAGAGGGAATGCAAAGTAAAAAAGTTCAAGGTACAAACCCACCTCAATATCCCACCATGCTTCTAAGTGCACCAAGCACACATGATGACATCATTTGCACAACATATAAATTAGATCGTGAAGTGTTTTTTGCCCCAGGGTCTAGACTTAACCAATTTAGACCATATAATATATGATTTTACATGGAAACAGGACAATTAATCCACTTATCACACTTAGGAAGTATGAAAATTATTTCTTTATGAAAATTTTCTTATACCTTCCATTTTCCATAGGAAGGTGGGCTAATGAGCTAAGTTGTTAGAGGAGTTTGTAACATGTACGAAATAAACCATTACTTTTGTCCATGAAAGGGGTTTAATGTGATTCCATTTGACCTTTTTTAGCATCCTAAATCTACTTGAGGTTCCTTAAACCTTCAGTGCAAAATCCTTGTTCAAAAAATGAGACCATGCTTCAATGTTGGAAAGGTTTCATCTTTTTATGCTCCCAAAACTTTTTCTTACCCAATCCACCATGTATTAGACGCTATAATATTTCCTATGACTAGGATTTGAGTCCCGACACCACCCAGAGTTCCTGAAACCTTTTCCAGAAAATGCTTGGAGAAAATCCTTCCCAAGACCTTCTAAAAAATTACATAATATCTTCTAAATGATATTATCCAAGAAAAAACTCCAAGACATTTTTGTTTACTACAATCTAGGCTCTTGAAAACACTCTGAGGCAAGAGGTTGACTTTTTTAAAAAGAGCAATTTGGCAATTTTTGACCAGTTTTGACAAGTTTGACCGAAAAGGGTAAAACTTTCAATAGGGTTGTCCAGTAAAAATGTGGGGATATTTTACAGGCCAACAAGATTATATTGATAGCAACTATGTGATTCATAAGTAACAGATTATGATTTTTGGAATTTGTGTAATCTAGTAGTGAGTCTTTAGAGTATGAAGAATCAAAATATGAACCCAACAGTGCAAGTGCGAGTAAAAATGCAAGAAATTAAACAACCAATTACACAACACAATCCAAACTTTAGTATTTCCTAAACACAACCCTTTGTGCTAAATAATATCTAAGGCTGGCCAAGTACATACAAAACCACAACTCATATTCCTAATGTATGTGCAAGGCTATAACCTTATGATGGGCCAAATGACTTAGAATATTATGTATTAACCTATGAAATGTGATGAGGTGTGAAGGGAGTAACTGGTGATAATTCTAAGAAATGTGATCTCATAGGATAATTATATGGTAGAGCTTTATAATTTATATACTCTTTGAATTTAGAGTAAGAAAATGTTAAAAGACGTGCATGATGTTATTGCTCAGAAATTTAAGAGAAAAATGTGTGTAGGGAAGATTATTTGAGAGGAAATAAAACAAGTTCTTTGAGAATCATTGACGAAGTATGATATGAGGTTGTTTATGTGAAAACCAAAAACAAATTTTAGTTTTGTTGATACTAGCAAAGTTGTTTAGTTTTTTATAGGGATAATGAAGTAAGATATTTTTTGTAATTGAGCAAATGAAATTTGTTGCTAAGGTTAAAGTAATTGAGGTCACTATAAGAGTGGATATTATTCAAGAATATAATGACAATGTTGGACTTATTCAAAATATGGAAGCCAAGTTTGATTCCTTAATGTGAAGACTAGAGGAATCACATGAAGGGAAGAATTCAAGACTAATTATAGTGAATGTAGAGTACAGAGATGAAGGGCATCATAAAAATAATTGCCCAAGGACATAGAGAAATACACCATTATTTATTCCTAAGAAGAGAGTATAATATTGTGAAATTTTTAGGGTATGAGGGCATCCTACTAGCTAATTAATGTTGATGCAACACTATGTGCTTTAACCTCAAAACATATTGTGTAGTTTTCGCACATCCATCATGCATGAATGTAAAGATTATAGGATGCAAATGGACTTGAAAAGAAAAAGTAACTACAAATGTATTTGCATTCCGAACATAATTATCTCCAAAGACACAACCACTCCACAAAAAATTTTTGAGATGGGCTCTTCCTTTTGCATAATATATGATGGGTTGGGGCACTCCTTCACCACAACCATCACCCCTATGGAATGCACCTCAACAACCAAAATCCTTATGGAAGTTCCTAAAATCAAAATAAAAGGTGGAGTACTTTGTGGAGGTCGTTTAATTTGCAACAAGGAGGACATAATGATGGTTATTAATAAATGAGGATGAGACCTCAACCCTAGATGTAATCAATGATATGCTATCTTTGCAGGGAACCAAATCATATTGTAAGAAATTATCCTTCAAAAATAGAGTGGTAAGTATATTGTGCATATTGTAGAGTAGTTGCACCAACACTGCATTAAAGACTTATTTTGCCTTAGAAAAAAATAATGGAAATAAAATAATTGCATAATGTCAAAATGATCAATGTGGAGCCCAGATAAACACTGAGTCTCCAAGATATTATCAGATTACAGAGTAAGGAACATGGCTTGGGAATTATGCAGATGTATATTAATCCTTGGATACTATTTGTGTATGATGACAAATATCCAAATCAAAAAAGAGAAAAATAATTATTAGAACAAGGAAAAAGACTATTGAATTACATCCAAAACTGGGACACAAGTAGCTCGAATATAGGAGAAGATGAAACACATGTAAATGAGAAAATGATGAGAGATTTTGAACAAGGATTGCTAACTGCACTTAATGATCTTGAATATAGTAAATGCATTATGTAATGAAGAAAATTCACACAATATTTCAAATTTATTGAAGTATTTGTTGGAATGCACAACCAATGGATTTTTTTAGTCCAAAAATCCCATATGGTTTGTAAAAACTAAGAAACCTGGGGATGTAGAATCATGGTTGAATATAATTCTAATAGGATATTGAATAAGAGATGTAGTATTTTACTTTGGAATCACTATGAATGTGATGTTGAGATCTACATAAGAAGCCATGGGTACTCCAACCTCATCATATAGCCTTGTAATATTAAGCCTAGAAGGCTATGGAAGGGTAGATTTAATTAGAAAACTAGAAGATGTGGAAATTCAAGTAGGAGATTTAAGCTTGAAAGGATATTTTGAAGTTATTAACATGAAAATAAATGAAACACACTCTACATTGTTATGATTGAAAACAAATGGGCCTACGACGAGAATATGATAATTAATACATTCACTAATAAAATAGAAGCACAAATGAAGAATTATATTATTGTCATAACCATTAAAAGAACAAAAAAAAACCCTATGACATTCCAAAAGATCTAGTGTCTCCCTATGCATAAGATAATGAAAGTTGGTTTAAACTAGAGCATCACGAAAGAACAAAAGTTTTACAATCATGAGAAATAAAGGAAAAATGGGATATTAGTAATTTGGTCGCCATTACATACTAGTTGGGAAATGCCTAAAATGAACAATTAATGAATCTATTTATCGAAGAAGACACACAATATAAAATCAAATCCCCTACAAAATCTGAAATTGGAAGTGTGTATGCATTTTCACAGACAAATCAAGACTATATCGAGCCAAATGAAGAAATTTATATTCCATGAGATCCATCCTAGTCAAACACTAGGAATTTAGTTATGGATTTAAATCATTAGAAGCAAAGAAATCATGAAATTACACTGATGAGTATGGTCCACATTTAACAAAAGTGAATTTTCCAATATTTTGAGATCTCTAATTTGGCCAAGTTCTTGATAAAGTTCTAGGAGCACATTGCATGGGAGGATATGAGAGTTAGAACATTGCATTATGTTCTAAGAGGAATTGCAATAACTTAGTGGATAAAGCATAAAATAAATAACCTTAGATGAAGTGAAGTGGTAGGCATGATGTGCTAAATATTGTACCACCTTCTAGATTGACTATATATGGACAAGATTTTATGCAAACCGGTTTCTATAAATATATATTCAATGGTGTATTGATATTTGGAAGACCCAACAAATTAAACCATAATGGTGGATCCATATATTTTCATAAAAACTCACTCCATTTCATAAGGCATGGTACATTCACCAATAATGAAAAAGAGAAACATGCAATTCAAGGTAGGTGCAAGAAACATTTATCCAAACATTCACATTTGAAGACAAAAACCTTTTGGTGGCCTTACAAAATAGCAAACCATTCCTATTATATGGGACTTTAGATGCAAAATGAGGAGATGATTTCATATATCCATAAAGAACAAAGTGTATAGACTCTATAACCATGACCAATGATTGTGGAAAAACTAGCAAAACACTTGGTGATAAAATTATGGCACATAATAGGTGAAAATAAAGGAGGAGGTGAAGATGTAGATAGTGAAGAGGATATGGAGCTTAAATACATTTTTCATCCAAAACACTCTACACTACTTCCCACAAAAGAAAATTTGAGTAACAAGGAAAAAGACCATTTGTAAAAATTAAATATAGAAGAAAAATAAGGATTGAGGATAACTAGAGACACCATAGAAAGGGGAAAGCAAAAGTATATGATGAACCAGTGTATAAAAGAGTGTAAGACATTGAACCTCAAGGATTGGTTAAGTAAGCTACCATTGGTGATTATTAGACACAATAGATGTTTTATCTTTTACAACTATTACACAACTATGAGAATGTTTTCCTGAAAAAAATCAGCGAAATAAAATAGGTAGGCCCGTCTTTGGGAAAAATGTGCATTGAGTTAAATAAGGTGCAAAGCATATCAAGAAACATCTATATAGGTTGAACCTTGTTATGGAGGCCGAGGTAAAAGTAGAGTTAGATCAAATGATAAAATCATGATTGATATATCCCATAGAAAAATCAGATTGGATCATCTTGGTAGTTACTCAACCAAATAAAATAGGAGAAATAAGAATTTGTGGAGATTACAAGGCACTCAATGATGCTTGTGTAAATGATACCTTTCCTACTACATTCGTAGACGTGATTCTAGAGGTAGTAGCACGAAAAGAGGTATATTCCCTCACATATGGATTTCATGACTATCACCATATCCTAATTGTGCAGGAATATCAGTCTAAAACCACTTTTTCTACAAAGTGAGGATGTTTTTCTTACAAAGTAACTCCCTATGGATTAATAATGCATCCAAACTCTTTACCGAGTTATAGTGACTTCGTTCAAGGATTTCATCCATGATTTTATGGAAATGTACCTCAATTATTGGGAATTTTTTTCTCTATTCGAGGAACATATTTCCAAGGTACTTCTAACATTAAAAATATGTAGAACATTGTGCCTTATATTAAAAAAAATTAAAAACAAATCCGTGCCCATACAAGTTTTGTTTGGCCATGTTGTTTATAAACATGGAATCCTTGTAGATGGATAATATTGTTGTGATAATTTTTCTTAAACCCTCCACAAATCAGTTTGAAGTGTGCACATTCTTGGGACACATGGGATACTACACGAAATTTATCAAGAGATATGCTAAAATTGTGCAGCCAATGGAAAAATTATTATTAAAAGGGGCTAAGTTTCAATGGACACTAAAATGAAAATAATCTTTCACGTAACTAAAACATAAGATAAATATTGTGTCGATACCAATCTTTATAAGGTGGAGTAAAACATTTCATGTTTGTATAGATGCATGATGCAACACAATAAGGGAAATACTTGCATAAATAGGAGAAGGGGTATCAACCATCCTATAAATTTTGCAACCCATAAGTCATAACCCATATATAAATTATACTACCATAGAAAAGGAAGATACTAACAATGGTCTTCACATTAAATAAATTCAAAAAATATTTATTAGTGATACCCTTTGAGTTTTTTACAGATCATCAAACATTCTAGTATGTTGTGAACAAACCACTATTGGGAGGAAAAATCTCTAGATGGTTGATGTTGTTTCAATAGTATAAGTTTAAAATCAATGTCAAACTAGGATTAGAACATGTAGGACTGAATAATTTAAGCAATATCAATCCAAGAGAAGAAGTGGAATAATTTAATGAATATTTCCTAAATGAGCCTTTGTTTATGTTGGTTTGTGCGACTTGCCTTGTCATCACTTGGGGTCTTTTCCACCTCACATGGCGAGTCATCTCACTTAGGTGAGATCATAAGTCATATGAGTTATATTACACATCGTAGATTCCATTATAGAATATGTCATTGTCATATGTGTTATATGCGTTATAGGAGTTACATTCTCTTTTGGAATCATAACTCTTATTTCCCTCATAGAGGGAATGATTATCCAAGCATTGTGTTTATACAACACTCCTATATGTACCCTCTTATTTTGATCTATGAGAATGAGCAGACCTATTATTTCCTGCATTATTTTCCTTGTTGTTTAATTACACTTGTTGATTACTTGGAACGTTCACTTCACCATTGGAGTGTAACCTCTTTGATGTGCACAGCATTCCATCTTGATCCTCGCATAATAATCTCACATGGTATCAGAGTGGTTATTCGTTAAACATTCACTCATTTTTATCTAGTTGCAAATTACTGTCGGTTTCATTTTTCATGTTTCTCGTGTAATTTTTTTTATAGTCTTTGGAATCTTGCTAGCTGGTTTTAACAGTTTCATGTTTGGATTTTGTGCTATTTTTGGGATTTATGTTGTGCAATCTTTCAGGTGTTTTCTAACTAACTTTAGATTACTGCAGATAAATTTTTCAGAAAGCGTTCTAGAGGTATTTATGGTTTATTTTATAAGATTTTTTCATTTAAAACATTTAAATCTTTGCTTAAAAATATCCATCCATGCCCCTGTTCCTCTCATGTTTCTCATCTCAGCTTTCTCCCCTGCTACCTCTACTCTCCTCTTCACCCATCTCAGTCAAGCTCCTTGTTGGCTCGACGAGCTCTCCCTAACTTGGCGAGTTGAGTTCTATTAACAAGTTGCTTTGTTTGTTTGGCTTGTCAAGCTGAGTTTCATCTTTGTTAGCGGGATGCCTTGCTTGTTTGGCTCGACGAGTTGATTTCTTGTTGGTTCGACCTACTTTACTTGGGGTATTTTCTTTTCCTTAAATATCTCATGCTTATCTCATTTCTTTCATTGATCGATCCTCCTTACCTATTCGCTAACTCTCCCAAGTTCTTTGCCTTCCCTTTGTCTTGGCATGTGTTCCTCTAAGCTCAACCTCCTCATTTAGACCTTCTCCAGATCCCCTCTCTTCCCAAGCTCATTCGATCTGCCTTGGAATCTTCCTACCTCATCCCATTACAACCATGTCTACTATGCTCGCATTGCTTTGGCATCATCCACCCTGTGTTTGGGTACATTTTTATCCCTCATCCCTTCCCTACCATTGCTTCCTACTAGGGTGCCCTGCATGTTCCTTCCTCGGTTGTTGTAACTCAACCCTTTTGTTGGTGTCTATTTCAACCTAACCGTCGACCTACAAAGTTGGCTCTCCCCTCGAGCTTATCCCCAGAATGCCTTGAGCCCAACACTCCTAAGATGCCCACTTTCTTAAGCCATGTTCACCCTCCACATGGCTAGCTCGACCTCCTAAGTCAACCACTGAGCCACCTAACCCTTCCCCCCTTTCAAAAATCTAGCCCGCGTATTTTTAATTTCAAGTTTGTTTTTTTAAACTAATGTTGAAATATTAGTTTTAAATTTGAGCTTCTCTTAATCTAATCCTTGGTTTTTATAAAGTTAGGCTAATATTAATATTAGTCTAGTTTTTACTAAAAGATCTAAGTGGACTTGTTTTAAAAAGGAGGTAATTTAATTAAAAGGTGGGTCATTAGATCAATTAGGAGGTTTATTTAGCATTTTTTCATATTTTCTAAAATCCTTTTAATTTTTAAATTATTTCAAATAATTAAATTATTTAGAAAATTAAATTACATAAAATAGGATTATAGGATGTTTTTAGTTACTAATGTGTTGAGAGTGTGTAGCACTTTTTGGAGCCTTTTTCTACCTTCTGGGAACTTTTCCTTCATCATGGAGGTCCTTTCAACTCATTTTGAGTTGTTTATGCATTGTAATAATTCTTGTTATTTCTTGCAGGTTAATGAGCACGCCCACCACAACCTTGCGGCAAGGGAATTTATATTGTGACGTGAGACATTATTTCTCAAACAAGATTTCTTTTTTTCCTCTGTTCTCTTGTTTTCACATCATTTTGTGCTTACTTATGGTGTCAAACTATTGCGATAACCGAAACTTGATTGTGGTCTCCGTAGACACCCTAAACATACATTCATATTTCTAGCCTGATTCCATCCAATTAGAAGTAATCAAATTAATTATATCCTGCTATAATACACCCTTTTAGAACTAACTAAATTAATTTTATTACTTAAGACATATTCCTAACCTTTAGAATTAATTGATTTAATTTTGTCTACCTTTGGAATTAATTAAATTAATTCCTAACACCTTTTAGCTAATATAATTAAGCATTTATTTATTCAAATGATAATTATGTCCTCACCATTAATAAATTATAAAATTAGTTATTTAATTAATCATATTCTCTAGTAAACTCCACTTGGACTCCACTTCTAGATTCCTATAAAGGTGTAGTCATGCAAATGTGCAACAGGGAAATTGGCAATTTTCCAGCATCACAATGATACCCTTGTGCCAAAATTTTCAAGTCCTACCCTTTCCAAGCACCCCAGGTCTACTCATCCAGTCCAATGACCTCCCAGATGATGTTAACTCAGTCACCTAGGTGATTTAGGAAAGTCAATTCAATGCCCCTATGTGATTTTAGGAGTTCTTGAAAACTACTATTTTGGGTAGTGTTGGGAAGGGCTACCACTAACCTTCCCAAGACCGATGCACCCCCTGGGGTAGAACAGAGGATCCAAATCCAATTCATAGGTGTATCGAAGGTCTAGAAACATAATGGAAGTGATTTTGGAATATTTGGGAAGGATTTGGAGAAGTTGGGGTAGTTTTCACCAAAAATAGGATTTTTAGGCCTAAGTAGTGCATAGGGCCAAAAAAATATCAAACTTCGAGAAGTGATTCTAGGAGATCTATATGGAGTTAAGATAAAAAAAAAAATCATTGTAAATTTAATTTAAATCCCTACAAGATGGTGAAATCATATTTTCTAGAACACCTTGGTGAAATAGGTCTGCAGGTAGTTTTTCTCCTGCGCGGGTAGGGGACCAGATCGAAAATCCTATTTTTCAGGGCTTAAATGAAGTAATAAAGATCTGATACCCCCACCATTGGATTTAGAAGACCCTTTCAGTCAATTTCATATAAAATTTCATCAAAAACATCTATTGGGAGCTCGAGATATCGTCGTTTGAAGTTGCCCTCAAGGAACGAGTCCAACAATTAATCAAATTTTGATGAGGACACGTGTTAGCTCCAGGAGTCTGCAGGAGCCTGACGTAATTTTTTGTCCCTTACATCCCTCAAGCTAAGGTAAATTAGGAAAAATAAAATTATCCCAACCCCAATAAGTCCTCTGAACACACATAAGACCTCTCGGGTCACCAGTTCAGCTCCCAGGTGCTTACTCGCAGCTCATTCCCTCAAGTGTCCAGATCGTGACAATTGGTGGCTTCTAGCACACCGTGTAAATTAATGACCCTCATGTCCATTTTGTTTTTAGGGATATGAGGGACATAAAAATTCACCCATCCCCAAGAAGTCTTCAGGTCACCCATGTGACCCTCTCCAGTGCATTTTCTCATGCCCCAGGAGTTAGTAGAGCTAAACCCTCAACCGTTGGATCTCCGCCAAGTGTCAAGCTGAGGTGCTACATTAAAATTTATGACCCCCATGTCCCTTTGTTTTTGGGGACATGACAAACATAAAAATTCACCCAGCCCAAAGAATGTCTCTTGGTTCCTCATGCAATCAACTTTCAGCCCCCAGGTGCTTCCACCCTATTTTTTGCCCAAAACCCTCCACCGTTGGATCTCTGCCAAGTGTCAAGTTGAGGCGCCGCATGAAAATTGATGTACCTCATGTCCATTAATTCTTAAGGGACATCAAGGACACAAAATTGTGCCCAATCCCAACCTAAAAAAATTGAAAAAAATCTAATTCCTCATTGTTTCTCATTCTCGGAAGAAAAGTTGCAGAAAACACTCACTCCACCATTGTTGCTCCAAACTAGCTCTACCACAACAACCAAACCCTCAAATCCATACTTACACATAGGTATCAGAATAAATAGTGATTAGAAGAGCTCAAGGATCAAAGAACGGAAGAGAGAAATGAAGAAATTCACCTAGAAACCTTCAATGTCATGAGACGAAGATTCGAACATATCTCGCAAACTGGTATGCAAATCGGAGAACCATTTGTTGTTGTGTTGTTCATTCTCAAAGGACATAAAAACCTCATCTTCAAATCTCCCTTCCATTGCATAAATTTCCCATAGTGAAGAAAGATTCCTCTCGGCCCAATGAGGATGAAAACTTGATTTCCCATCAAACCGACAGTCAAATTTCACCGATGGAACAAGAAACAAAAACCCAGAACAAAAATGTGATTTTTATCGCGAATGGAGAAGAAAACCATACCTACAACTTTCAAGCTCTGTTAATGGCTGCCATGTCCAGAGCTTCCGCCAAGTCAAAAATTTGAATTTTTAAAGTCTCCCAAATTAGTGATCGGGTAAGTCTAAAATTTCAAAGGGGCGATATTGGGAAAAAACCCATATCAAAAAAATTCATTCTACCATGATCTAACCACTGGAAGCTTAATTTCTAAAAATAGCAGGTCTTCTACATAGGGTACTACTATTTCGGGTAAGCCACCATCCAAAGAAGCCGCGAAGGAGGCGGTGAACACAGATGAGGTATCGCAGGCGAAAATCATCGAAATGGTCATCTCAGCCCAAAAATGACACTTACTAAAAATAGTAGGTGGTATCACGAGTGCCTACCAAAAATAGCAAATAGGTCCAGAAGGTGTGAGGAATACAGTGAGAAGAGGAGATCCAAACTGTCATATCCAGTTGAGGTTGGAAAAAGTTGAACTTCCATACTAAAAATACTAAGTTGTCTCATAGGAACTTACTAAAAATAATAAGTCATCCTAGAGAGTGGATTTCACAAAGGGAGCATACTAGGAGTTGAACACCCAAGTTGACATCACCATTTGGGGACCAAAGAGGAAAAATCTTGACACTTTCCAAAAATAGTTGTCCTTTCCAAATATAGTAAGTTTCAAGAAACAATGAAGTTCAGATTCGCGAAAGGGAAACCAATGCAGTCTCTATCTTCATGGCTCTCAACAGTGTCGTTCAACACTCATGTGTGAGGAGGAATTCATAGTCAACATTATCATACTATTCAATAGTATGTCTCATAAGGATCATGTCCAAATCGACTAAGCAGTGTGGCAATGTCCCAGGGAGTCAGGGAGTCAGGGTAGGATTTAAAGCTTCAGTCTCTTCAGAGGGGATCTTCATGAGCAACACCTGTGATCACCAAGGGTTCCATTTAACAGTGTTTCTAAACACTTAGTTAGTAGTGTTTGTGGGTCATTCAAAGGTGGTTTCTCACCTGCATCCAAAGAACTGTCCATAGCAACCCATCCGTAGCATAATAAAATAATTCACCGTAAAGGGTTCAAAGGTATCAAGGTCAATCTGGCAGAGATTTCCAGGAGTCAACAGGAGTAGATTCTTCATCAGCATCATTCCTCCTTTCTCTCTCTTTCCTCTCACCCCCAAAAATTTCTCTCTCTTCAATGTTCTAATCTAGCATTGGGGTTTGTACTTTTGATATGTCTTTAAGTATCTTTAGAAATATGATGTAAAATTCAAGTCGCTTTGTTTTTATAAAAGGGGCTTAATATTTGAGTAGTAATATGAGTTGTCTAAAGCTAAAAATAAGGCATGTGAAAAGTCTTCAAGGAAATCAGGAGTCAAGTCTTTTCTATAAATTGTAATGAGCTCCTCATTCCAAAGGGTTCTAATTCTGAAATTCTTCTAGATGGTTGTATTCTTGTAAGTTCATGAGAGAGATTTCGCTTACTTCAAGTGAAAAGAGTTAGCCATTTTTTCCTTATTCTCAATGTCTTCCATCCTCACACTATGTACAATTTATGCTTGGGCATCAATACAAGAAGAAGGATTTTCTAGCCTTTTTTGACTAAGGGGTTTACTGATACTTTGTGTTCATTAAATTCTAATTGGTCTTGTTACTGTTTGCAGAATTATTTCTTCCCAATTTTCATGTATGTGATGAAACTTCTAACTGATGTGTGCAAGAATCTGACTTTCTACCTACAATATTAGTTTCTCCTTCCTCATATTCTCACTCCCTTTCTCACTCTCCTAGCGAATTCCTCCCTTGTAAATATTTGTAATCTTTTTCCATAGGGTCAGTGTAGTGCCCCTGTTGGATCCCCGGCCAAAAGGCCACCAGGAAATTCCACCTTTTTACTCACACATGCATATACAGCAGCTACACCAGTTAAGTAGAGGGACTTAGATTCCCAGAGCGTTGGCAAGAAATACACCAATTTGTCCCTGAAAATTTTTCTTGCCAACAAAAGGTAGGGGAAATTGAAGTGCATGTACAACCTCCTTCCCAGGTGTAAGTTCTACTAATCTAAATGTCTGTTACCCCCCTCAAATATGCAATTCTACAGAAAAATTCTACTTGTTATTCCAGATAATTACAATTATTAACCTAAAGCTTAGTCAAAATCTCATCCACCTTTCATGGCCTTACCCTCATCTATAAAATCGGGCCATTTCCTTTGCAAGCTCATCCCTGGAAGCTTATGCGAATTATAGACAACTTTTACCAATTTTCCTCCCGCATCCTTGTGTATTCCATTGTATTTTCTACCTCAAGCCACCCTAATCCGCGTCCCTCTAGTCTAGCTGGCACTGTAGAGTTTGTACAATGGTGAAAGTAACATCACCTCACATCAAAAATCTATCTATATCTTCCTGTAATGCAGCCAGTGTTGTCCCACCTACTAACCCTAGTGCCACTACCTATGGTGGTATCTATAAACCATAACCCCCATCTCCTTTGTCTCCTCAATGCCTTGTTGCAACCCCTGGACTAGCTAGTCTCGGTCGTGATTTTGGCATTTGTAATGGTACATGTCTCGGTACTTGCGTTTGTAACCCTTGTGCATGTTGTGGCACCTGTTGTAAAACATGTTGTAACACATGTTATACTACTCATGCTATGGGTACCTATTGAACCACTTAAGTCGATGGAATGTGTGTACCTTGTACTTGTGATGGTGGCCCCTATGCCACAATAACTTGTGGGCCCTATGCCTGCGCCTGGCCCTATCCTTGTGCCTATGTCGGGACATGTCCCTCTTCCTCTGCCTCTTCATGTATGAGTCTCACTCTATTTCTCTACCATCGTGGCCCACCCATTGTTGTTGTTGTTATGTCTTCCGCTAGAGCTACATACTAAATAATAATGTGTCAACATGATTGATGTGTACCATGTAATGTGATATGGATTAGTTCTTGGATCTACCACATGTGCCCAAACATCCAATGCATATAGGATGATTCCAAAGAAACTCTGCTTGATAACTAAAACTCTAATATGTGGCTCAAAATTGAATCTCTCACGTGCCAAAAATGTGTACCACTACTCCCCACATGGTATACCTTGTATAATGCCAAGTATCTCTAGAATTTGTCCACTCTATACATATCCATGATGTGGTTGCGACTGCCTATGATAAAGTGGCCAACCTCTGCAGTGCATAGCTTTATAACATATGTCACCCATTGATATAACATGTATGGCGTCTAGGTCACCATACATAACTATGAGTTGTCTAGTGCTCACTTGTAAAATGTGATGTCACCCATGTGGCCTCTATATCCCGGATCTACTATCTCTCATCCCCTAGATGAAGGCTCATCTGAATTTCTAACTCTCATTACCCCCAGTGGTTGTCCAATGGCTATATGGTCCCATGACCATATTTGTAATAATGTGGTCAAACTTAGAATCCTAATCTCTCTATACGCAATCAGGTACATATCTCTGTATAATTTTTTCAGGATACCCCATCCCGTTGAAAATATATTTCCCTCAATCAATCGTCTCACAACTCCTATCAGCCCAAACTAAAAATGAGTTACTCTTATCAGGTAGCAAGTAGCTATTGATAAGAGCTATCAAATAAACTGGCAGTCACACTATTATCCTGTCATTAGAACATGAGTACAAGTGTACTTCCATCCCCTCTCTGGGTATATCCTCCAAACAAAAATATATCCTAGATGTGTCCCTCTATGCAGGCCACATTACCGTCGTACTCCACCAAACAACATTGTATCAGTATCTTAATAATTTCATACACGTCCTCTAATGTCATGGTCATATCCCCTGTGGGTAGACTAGACATCGGGTTCTCTCTATGCCACCACTCAGCCAGTGCAGTCAATAAGCAATGATTTAACATAATGTGCAGAAAATCTGAAATGTAATCCAATCCTGTAGCCTCCAATATTGCAACTAACCCTCGCTCCTCTCATCGATAAAATGTACTCTGAAATTCCCGAAGTTGTCCATGGTGCTCCCGTTTGTCTAGTGCTAGCGGTGTCTCCTAAAAATCATCCAAAAACATCAATAAAATTTATTTTCTTTCCTTCTAAACTTCAAAATTCTTCCTAAAATCCATCTAAAGACACTACCACACTCTCCTGCACCGCTAGCACATACACATGTACATTAGTGCATTTAACGCTAGCGCACGCATGCTAGTGCGTGCACTTCAACGCTCATGCTCCTACTCATACGCTAGTGGATTCAACACACTATCGTGTTCAACATGCTAGCATGTTTCTCACTTTACACTTATGCCCTTTCTAATATGCTAGTGTGTGCATATGCACACTAGTGCATTTTTTGTGCTACGTTAGCACACCCAAGTGTGTGCGCTAGCATTCAACTTGAATTTTCTTCTACATAAAAATAGCAATAAATGCACTCAAAATTAATTTTTTTTAGGTACTTACCGTCACACCCTCGTTTTCTCTCCATCTATAAATGTGATTGACATAGTGTTACCTCTGTTGTTTTCGCCCATCTCTCCACTAAATCAGAGCTTAAATCTCTCTCAAATAACAATAAAGAGTTTGATAACACAAATGTGTTATGATGCCTTTCCACCCTCCTACCCTTCTAATTATACCCTCCACAACCCTAATTCTTCTTTTTTATTATCTCTCCTAATCAAGAATGCTAATTTCTCATTGCCTGCGATTTTTCCTCTTTATTTCTCACGCACTTACCTTGCATTTCGGCACAATGAACCCTTATTTGAGCTTGCATGTTTTCCCGTCACTTTTTCATCTCACAAGGGCATACCAATTCTTCCTTCAGGAAAATTTGGCATACGAAACACACCATTTCCCTCTTTCAACCACACTTCTTCCCAAAAACAAAAATTCAAAAAAAATTATATATTCAAAAATTCAAAAAACAATCGCAAAAAATACAAAAAATTGAACAAACATTCACTTATCATTGAACTCCTACAATTGGAAAACCCATGAAGTGGTTCTTTAATCATTTCACCACAATATTGATAAAGTCATACTTTTATCTACTACCCTCATGATCATACCAATTTTATGACTATCACCTACACAATTGTTTTTACTTCTCGATACAACTTCGCCTGGGAATTTTCTCTCAGATCATTTGCAAAATGGATCCAACAAGAGTGTCATAACGAGTCACTTTACTCCGCTCTTCCAGTTTGATCCTATTCCCACCTTGGGAGCATTTGCAGCTACTTAATCTTCATTGCGACACACATTAGGGGCATAGTTGATTGTCTTCTTTATCGATTGTGTTGCATTGTTGATGCTTACTTTTTGAACCACTTGCAAGTAGTGTGATTACATCTTGGTTCCTTTATAACCCTAATGCTTGCACCTACTTTGTATATTGGTTTTGTTTTCTTTTTTATCTTTTCTTTGTTGTGTGTGTTTGTTTACACGCATCTAGGTTAACCATCTTGATTGTTTTATAATCATGGTAACAACTCTATTGTGCAACAGAAACAATAAGGTTCTGAAATTATCCTCCAAATGACACTCATGCTACAAGAACAGTCCTTTCCCATCCTTGTTCCAATCCCTTGTTTTCTTCCTATCAAGTGGTTGTATGTCGCTTTGTTGAGTCGTCCACCCGCTTGAGGAGGCATTCCTCTATTATCTTACTAGCTGGGACATCCAAATGCTTCATCGCTTTCTACTCGCTGATATGCATGCATCTACTATCTTTAAAGCACTATTACTTCGCAATAGCACTTTAAAGAGGGGCAAATGTAGACACCCTAAATTACACACTTGTTTCCATCTTATCCTAGTACACACTTGTTATTCCCCCCTTTACGACTGATTAATTAAATTGATTAGTCGTGCACTTGCACCCCTTAGGATTAATTAAATTAATCTTTAGTACCCCTTTAGCTAGCTTAATTATCATTTATTAATTAAATGATTAATTCATTAGTGTGCACATCCTAACTAATTAAACTAGTTATCTAATTAGGAAAACACACCTATTTTACTAGTCAACTGCCACTTGGACTCCACTTCTTCATCCCAGTCAACTCCACGTGGACTCCACTTCACCAGTCCAATCATCTCAGCTTCTAGAATCCTTGAAAGGTGGGGGCAATTCAATTGCACATACAACCACCTTTCTGGATGCAACTTCTGCAATTAAATTCATTTACTGCCCCTAATGGCATTTATCTCCCTAGAACCATTCAACTAACCTCAAATGTTATTTT
This sequence comes from Taxus chinensis, assembly GCA_019776745.2. Classification (NCBI taxonomy): domain Eukaryota; kingdom Viridiplantae; phylum Streptophyta; class Pinopsida; order Cupressales; family Taxaceae; genus Taxus; species Taxus chinensis. Next base: position 720,833,524 of record CM034154.1, read on the forward strand.
TAGCATGTGCATTCAGCCACTTTCAACCAACTTCCAGCCAACTTAGCCTCTATAAAACACAGGCTTACTCTCTTACAAATCCTCTTGGATTTTTGTACAATCACTCTGTTAAAATCCTCTAGGATTCACATCACAATAACTCTGTTAAATTTGTTTCAACTTCTACTATTTTGGAAGCAATAATCCAAGCCCAATCTGCTCGTAGCATGGTCACAATCTACGTTTGGAGATCATTCAAGAACACCCACAAATCTACATTCCACAAGATTCCACAAGCTAAGCTTCACCAAATCTTACATCGAGGTCGCATTGGAAAGCTACAGGAAGGTTTGCATTGTTTGTTTGTCTTCCATTTTCAGTTAGTTTTTCTCTGCTGTCATCTAGCATGCGTAGGAAGAGTGCATTCCTCCTAGTAATGTTGCCCTCCAAGTCAACGAACAAGTATTACACTTCCATAGTTTAGTCCTACTTGGTGCTTGTTTTGGTGGCATCAAGTCTTTGAGCAAAATATTTTAAAGGTCTCCTTGTTGAATGGCCCCTTGGCATATTTGGCCAGCATTGACAAGTAGCAATCAAGCTTTTGGATTACTGACCACTAAACATCCAATTCACGATGCCTCTTCCCTTTCTCCTTGGGCCCCTCACTACCCATCTCATTCACGTACAATTCAGCTTCCTAATCACTATCAGAACTCATTTTGGGACTGAAAAAGAAACAACAAAATAAATATTTTCATAAACAAACAAAAACGGAAAATACGATAGCAATGTGATTTATTAATTTAATAAATAAACAAAAATAACAAAATAAAAAAGGCATGGTGAGACATGGTACAATGTTGTGTAGTTTGCAAGGAACACACTCATGCATGGTTATACAGAACACAGAGTGGCGTCGAATGACGTCAAGATTGATCGTCCAAAATTTGGCATGGAGTGACAGGGCACTACCCTTCAACCTTAAAAGAGCTAAGCCCTAGACACATTTCAAGGCTTCGCCTCACTTCTGATTAAGGAAGCCATGTTGTCTTCTAAGCTACCCCACATGTGTCTTGGCATTGTGCAGAGAAAACATGTTTATAAGGACTACACGGAGATGCTAGATACACAGTTGTCTTCTGAGTTGCACAACATGTATCTTGGCACTACTTGTAAGGCACATGATGCAATGGGTTGGCAACGGTGCTCAAAGCATGGACTTGCACAAACTTGCACAAGTGACCAAGTGGTGTCAAAGTAAATTATATCCTGACAAGGTCAAGGTATCAAAAGTTTGGCTTGAAGATGAGATCCATTTGATTATCTTCCTGTTAGACACAAACGACCATAGACGTAAGAGGATCAAATTCCTCAAACCCAATAGAAAAGGCAATGCTCAACAAAGCTCTAACAAAGCATAGCGCTGAAATAATGATTCAATACACACAAATTCTCATAGGATTCCACGCCCTTGAAGATAAAATTAAGCTTTCATATTCCAATAGTTGAAGGTAAAATGGAAGCAGATGCCCTTGAAAATTAGATCACAAAATTAGATACGTATTTTTTTAAACACTTTCTCTGCTTCAAAGAAAATAATGTTTTCTCTACTAAAAGAGAAACCCCAATTCCAACAATGGTGGAAGGCTCACCTTAAGCAATATAACACAAATGCATAGGATGAGGGTACAATCTTCACAAATCCCTCTTGAGGTGATATGTAAACCAACTAGATATTCCACACTAGGCTTCATCAACACAGATCGTTTTTAACTCCCAACATATAAGTGATTATTTGACTATATTTCTTTGCATATTTGGTTGCTTAAACAGAGGTATAATGTATTAGAATTGAAATACAGACTGCTGCAATAAACGTTGGAGGCATAAGATAACACAATGCACAAAATACAAACACAAGTATTTGACCTAGAGAAACCCAATATAGGAAAAACTTTAGCAGATGAGTCAATTTCACTCCCCAATCCACTATGTAATTCAAATGTACAGCCGATACATGGTCTTCATGGACAAAATTCAATACAATCTATCTAAACACTTGCCTAGTTCTTTGCATTCTTGCAACACTTCTCAAAACAATTCATAATACTAAAACAATCACTTCCAACTAGGAGGATAATAGGAAACAAAACATGAACCCAACTTGCAACTGCACTCCTAAATCTAACTCCATTGCCTCAATCCACTATGTTTTGCAGTTTAGAAGCCCATGCCTTCTTGGGCTTACAAGGATACCAACCCCTCAATGGCTCCTTCACTTGTAATGAGCTCTGCACTCCTCAGTGGATAATGTTCTTTTTCAAGAAGAGAGACTATTGTACTAATCCATCTTGGTTGTGTAGTCTTCCCTTTGCTCACACTGAATTTCTCTTTCCTCAGTTGTGTGTGTGTTCCTTTTCCTTCCATAGACACCCATATTTATACCTATGCATCAAGAAACCCGTCAAGAAGCTGAAACGAATAGATAAATGGGAGACGAAATGTTTGTCACCATTCCTCTCTTGTAATATCCCTGAAAAAGAAACTTCTAGCAAATCTAGATATTTCCGTTAAATCCTAGGAGCAGCAGTATTACTAAAATGAACTTTTACAAAAGCAGCAATAATCTGAATTTTATAAATAAAAATAGCAAACCAATATGGAAAAAAAGTCTTTTATTTATTTAATTCCAACCAGATATAATAAAACAATACCAGTGTCTGAATACAATTGCTTGGAGCTGAATTGGCAAAACAATTGCACCCTAAAAGATCTTTGCAAATCCGGAATGGAGTTGCCCAGTTGAGAAGTGGGGGATTTCGTCCCCAATTCCGTATGCAAATGAGGGTTTCTCCTTTGTTGTTGTTTGCAGAAGCAGAAGCTACTTGTAGACAGAGAAAATAATTCATCAATTTCCAAGATGTTTGAACAATGAACCCCAAATCTGCCTTTATAACTCCCAAACACTCTCCAAAGTGGACGCCCCCTTTTAGACTTACATGCATGATCTTTGATCAATTAAAAATAATAAATTCCTCCATGTTGGTGCCCCATCCTAAGAATAGGATTAAACACATTTAAAAATACTTTATCACCTCCTATCCTAAAATTAGGATTTTGGTATTCATGCAGCTCTCTTTATTTATTTATTAATTCCAACTCAAGTGCCCAATAATAGAAGTCAACCTTCTATTATGATTTTATTCTATCAATGCTTTTTGGATTAAAATATAATTTAAGTGTCCTTTTCCAATTAAAATATAAAAATATCATTGGACCAAAATTAATTTATTTTCCTCTTTTAATTTCCCCTTAGCCTACAGAAAATAATAAAAATAGGCTTCAGGTATCCCGAAATTAATTAATTTTGAAAAGGGAACATTACAGTCTGCCCTTCCCAGAATTGCTTGCCCTCAAGCAATTGCAAGTCTCTTTTGCAAATACCCAGATCCCAAACTCTCATGTTCACATAATTTGGAACTTGTATGAACGGATCTATGTGCCCTTTACCACTCAAAGCGTTCTTCACTCTATTACCATTTCCACCATGTTGTTCGTGATGACCACACATATGCAATGACCTAGTAGGAAGCAACAAATCCACAACACTTTCATACCTTTGGTTGTCCTCAACTTGTTCACCTTCCTTTGTTGAATGAAGCTTGGTTGAGATATCTTCAACATCCCTAACCTTGTGACTCCGAACTTTTGGGTTAAGATCAGCATTCTTCTTTAACCTGAACTCTTCACATTCAACAAGTGAATCTTGTTGACGCATGGAAACATTAGGAGTCAATAAAACATCTTCATGATTCTTGCTAAAGTCGTGAACACAGTAGATTTGCTTTCCATAGGTTGTTCTGAAAATTCCAGCAAATTGAAAATCAACATTAGCAACCGGTAAATACATTTTCTCATGTGCATGCTCTTCAACAAGGTATTCTTGGGACTCCACCTCATAGTCATCTTACAGATTTGATTTTTCCTTTTTTCAGTTCATGCCCCATGATTTATTCCTTGACCTTTTGAGGTGTTGATGTATTTGTTACCTTTGTTGGTTATTTTTCTTCATATAAGAGAAATTATTTTGGGATTGTCTCCTTGGCAAAAATCTTTTAGTCTAGGATTTAACCCTAGCATCTTCATCCATGCACCAGTTGTCCCCTTGTTGAAACCATCAAATGTGGAGAGTGTAACTTTCTAGGAGGCATGTTGAGTATCCTTCTGTGGTGCTTGGGATCTAGGCTCGAGCCTTGACCTAATCTTGCTTACTCCTATAAAATCTACAAGTGAAATAGCATCAAGAATCACTTTTGGAAGAACCGTTATACTCCTCATAGTTGGCCAAAATGTTGTGACCCACAGAATGTCATATTTCAACCTCCAAAAAAAACTTCTTTTTTTGGTAAGAACCTAGGTCACCAATCCATGTTCTTTCTCCCGAGTTCTCTTCCTCTCATGTGCTCATTTTAGATTGGCCTCAAATGTTATCTTTCTATCCTGCAAGATGGGAAGATCAATTCTATGATATCGTTGAATTCCCCATTTCTAGGCAGAAACTGAAAACCAAAGAAGTTGCACAAATCCAAATAGTAAACTGAAGAAAGAGTGAAATTAAATTCCAAAGCCTAGCAGTAAGTTGTAAATGTATTTATTTTATGATAGAAATCAACTAAAAACTTATTAGAAATAATTTGGAAATCCTTCAAAATAATATTCTTCAAATCCAGAAATTATTGCAAGAGAAAAGCACCGAAAAATATATCATTTTACCAATTTAATATCAGCTCAAAATTAATTAACAATAATGAACACCCTTACAACTATAGCTATAAATGAAGGATTACAAGCCTCCAAAGTAAAGTACAAATGAAGATTACAATTGTTAAAAATAGGAGAAACACAATGATGGCTGAATTTAAAGTTGTCGTGCCCTAGAAGACCCCAAACTCCACCTTATGACAAGTTGCCACCCTTGGGAAGGGCTAAAAATGCCTTCAAATCTGACTATAAACTCCTTATGGGATCACCTTTTTTCAAGCTTGAGGGTTTTCAACCTCAAACCAACCCCACTCATTGAAAGGTTTTGTTCTCAATAGGTCTTACAAGAGGGTTTTCATCCTCAATAAATGAGAGAGAAAACAAACGTGCTCCCAACTCCAAGATGATAAACTAAAAAAGAAAGCATAACCTCTTCCAAACTAAGCAACCCCTTTATATAGCTAGAGGTGGCGTCAAAACACCAATTAGAATCCTCTAAAGAGGATTGACCCTCGTTGGGGACATAGTAGTTCCTTTTTCTCCTATTTTTAAATTGTCTTTTCATCTTTCCCAAATGACCTAACTATACTTAGAAAACTACTTAAGAAGAATGTAAAGCTCATAAAAATAGTTGAGCATGTGACATTAAATTTTTGTTGGTGAAATATTGTGTCAAAGAAAAAATACATGTTTTGTCAATACTCACAGGACTAATTTCCTCTACTTCAAGATGGGGCGGCTCCCATTTATTGAAATTTGGAAAATATATACAATAGACTAATATCTTGGGTGGCTAGAGGTCAGGGAATGTACAAAAAAATCCTTGTTGTGACTGGAGTGCTATATTAGAGAGGGAGAAATTCGTAGATGGGTGAAGAGAAATAAATAAGAAGGGGAATTGTATTGGTGAGTTGTAAACAAATTTCATCAATTACAATTTCGAGGTGATTCTAGTTTCAATTGGAGGAAACAAGAAAGCACAACACAACATCATGACAAGATAGTGGAATAAAAATACAAGACAAATACAAAGCCTCATCAATATATATTCATTCCACAAAGAAGCCACAAAGTCATTCAAATTCATACAAATGTTAGCATGTACACGGCTGAGTGACAAGATGAGAGTGGAGGAAAAATATCAATGCAAGGAAATAGAATAATACAACTTGTTAGAGAGGACAAAAATTGATCCTTTGGAATGGAGAGAGTTTTACAATATATATCCAAATCCAGTGACTCTTTACATTCTCATGTGACCTTTCAACTTAATGTTATGTTTTGGAGTCTGTTTTCAAGTGTGGAAGTGTTGAAGACCATACACTAAAATTATTGTACACTATCCACAGTTTTCTCGCCAGGGGTTCGAGGGGGCAGCCCCTGAGAATTTTTTTGGCCTCAAAAAATGTATCTGATACCTCAGGATACGGTGCTCTTCTCATATGGGTGGGTATTTTGACCCATAGTTTTATGGGGTGGTTTTGGCCCATGGTTTTAATACCCACGGTATTGTAAAACTTCTTAAGCAATTTCCTATTGATGTGCTTTTGATAGGTGAGACATATATTGTAGGTGTGTAAGTTCAATTCTAAATTCATGAGAGTTTGTTGAGTATAACTCCAAACAGATTTGGGTATTGTATTGAGAGAAAGAAGTGGCTTTTAATAAAATCTGAGCAAGTGATTCTTGGTGGACGTAGCCCAAATTGGATGAACCACATTAAATATTGTTTTTGTGTTGTGTTATTTTATTTTTGCACTTTTATTGCAGATCTATAATATTTTTTGCATATTAGTTTCTACTATTGTGATTATGTGTGGGATTGTTCTACATATTTTATCCCTTATTTCTTAACACTTAAAGTGTAATCTCAATGAAGAAATATAAACTTTAAGTGACTTAAGTCACTTTTAAAAAAAATTGCTCCTTAACGGAGAAGCAGAATGTTAGAGAGAGAAAAGAAGAGAGAAATTGTGATCAATAGAAAATGTTGCAGGATAAAGTTATGCTCTTCCTTCATTATGGAGATGAATGCTAAAACTGGATAGGTTCTTCATTCGCCCCTTATCCGATTAGAGCATATCCTTTGTTGGACCTAGAAATGATGCTCCACACCTTATCTTGACTGATCATCTTTGGTCATGTTCAGAAAACTCTATTTCAACTCTTCATCTATGCAAACAACAATAGGATGCACAAATCAACTCCTTGTCACGAACACGATCTCTTGTCTCTCACGCCAGAAAACACTCATCTTGCAATCATCATGAAGAATGCACTCACACTATGCATGTATCGAACTCGATAACCATGATTTGTCTTGGATTTGACGATATCAAATATTCATGAGAATCCTCGATGAACACATGACAATCCTATGAAATGGAAACACTTCCTCTTTATGAGATGACATACAGCAACAACTTAACGGAAAATGTCCTCCTGAAGAATATGAGCACTTCGTGTCACGTGTCTTAAATGGAGAATGGCAAGTAGATCGAGAATACACTAACACCATTGTTCCCATCATGAAAACCTTCAAATGATTCAATTGTATGTTTTGTGATCAACAATCATCCTATGCACCTCTAACTCAGGTTAACAAATGAGTTTTCCTTCTTCCATCATTCACTCCAGATCATCCCAAATCCATGTGTTCCACATTGTTATATCCAATCTCCAAGTATTCAGAAACCAAGATTGAAATGGGTTCGTATCCGAAGTAGTGGAACTTCATTGTGAAATTTTCGGGTTTCATAGACCTGAGAATGATGGTGGAATTCAATGGGGCAAGCGAAACAGGATTCCAAGAAGATTTTTGTAAAGTCAAAAATTGAATGGTTTTTAATAATTTTGGCAACTAAATTCATGTTTAGGCTTTTACGGGGGCAAAACAAATCCAAATTATACGCGACTTGATTAGTTGGATAGGTATTCCCAACATGATGACATGCTCTAAATTTGGTGGCAATCCCTCGTCAGAATCAATAGAAAATAGAGAAATAGTTTCTGGTTGAGAAGGAAACATGAAACATAGGTTTAATGGAGGATATGCAAAAAACTCATTTCTTTATTCGAGATTAGTACTCATCTGAATGGATTGGTTTTAAGAGAGGTATTGAGGAAGGGAATCAATGCTCCAAATTTGGCAAATATTTTCAGCAAGGTTTGAGAGAAAAGGCAAAAAACAATTTAGTGTATATGGAGTTCCTGAGTGGTTTTGGAGGTAGAAATTGGTTTCATTCACAACTAAAGCATTCCTTCATCATAACACATGTTTGATAGCTCAAAATGGAGGATTTGGTGAGGGGAGCTTGTTGACAAAGTTTGAGAGGTTTCCTCCATGTAGATATTGCACAATCATAAACACAAATTTGGGTGGTGTTATCCAAAAAACTCAACTAGTTATTTGGGTAACTTGTATACACATTATGGCTCTAAGTTCCTCATTAAAGGTAACGCATGCTCAGGTTCAGTTGGTACAGCTCCTTGGTTGCAATTTCCCCTTGGCGCCCGCTTGATTCGAAAATAATCAAGATATTACTACCTGATCTCAGACCCTTGTAGGCTTTAAATATTTGCCATCAACTTGCTCCTTTTAAGTAATCAATTTAAAATAAATGCAAGACAATAAAGACAATTGCACAAAGATTGATTACGGAGTTCAGAAATTGCCTACGTCTCCGGGTTCGTGGTCGAACCATTCCACTAGTCAAAACTTGTAAGTTACAATAGTACTTTCACAAGAAAACCTAATGGAATTTTACTTGCCTATCAGTACACCAGTTCTTTGAAAACTTCTGATGATCAGTCGAATTGTTCTTCACCTTCCTGATGCACAATCTCCTTTGGCTTCGATTAGCCTTCCCGACGCTATCAATGCGACGCTAGCACTCTGGTCGACAATCCAAGATTTGCAAGTAATTGGTGTGGCTCAATGGGCCTATTGGGTAGTTTATAATTTACTCCCAATCACAAATATTTAATTTATTATTGCCTAACAAATAATAGGTCAATAATAATCAAAATAATAATGCCTAAATAATTTAGGTCTTCACACAACAATAATTTCTCATTCGCCTTCCAAGCTCTGAGCTTGTTTTCGTATTTTGTGTGTGTCCATTATAATGAACTAGGTACCCTATTTATACAATTTTAGGGCCCTTGAAAAATGCAATTACATATTATCTTAGGCTAATATTAGCCTAAACCCGTACCATGTAATTTGGGATAAAAATTCCCATTTGGGCGGATTGCATTTTTAATGGGATAAAATCCCAATTTGGTGCATTTGCATATGAAATGGGATTAACATCCCCATGTTAGCGGCTCCTCCACCATTTTCCATGCAAGGTAAGTGCATGTATATCCCACATTTTGTGGGTTGATATTTTTTTAAGGCTTTAATAAAGCCTTTCCCCCACGCATGTGAAGTGGTCAAAAGACCACGTGAGCATAACCGCCCCCACCTTGATCACCACGTGGATTTCCACGCATGGCTTTACATGCCCCCACCACCGCTTCCCTCCTTCACAAATGGACTTAGCATGTGGCGGTTTAATTGGGTAAGTGGAAATTTAATACTAATGTATAAACATTAATATGTATAGTTTGTGGCATAATGCGTGGTATGTGGAATTTGGGAATAATGCGTGGCAAATAATTACAAGGTAATTTGAAATTTGACCCACATGAAATATGGTGAATAAGACCACCTGTCGACCTGATTGGAAAATTGAATGAATTCGATGAGTGGTGGCAAGCCACGTGGTGGCTTGTGGACCCACCACGTCGGTGAGAATACCATAGTCCACACGGCGGTCGGGCTCCCCTCCGTAACAAAAGTTGAGCCTCTTGCTCCGACGCGCTATTCCATTTCATGATTGTCGAAGACCGGTGGATAAAACCCCTTCAATTTTGCCAACGCCTTTTGCCACATGTCGCAGTGCGATTGGTCCAATATTGACCAGTTGACCAGAGTTGACTTTCCTGTTGACTGAACTTTGACCGGACATAACTAGAACTCCCGATGTCCGTTTGTCGCGTTCTCACAGTCGTTGGAAAGCTCTCGAGATGATCTTCTGCACTGACACCATTTAGGGATGTTTAGGGAACTTTCAAAAATGATCCCCTGATCACACCTCCCCACTGAGAAAGGCATTTTGTCCCAAAAAGCTTCCATACTGTCCCTGAATCTGAAAAACTCTGCTGCCACCTCGGAAGTGCTGCTGTAGTAGACCCTTGGGTCTTCTCCTCCAACCTTCTCACTTCAACAACTCTGCTTCGATCCTGGGACCTGTGGGTTATGGGCCCACGATGCTTCCACTGCGCCACTCTGATATCCGAAGAAGACCTCCACGCCTCCACTTTATGGTGCTAAGTTTCTGAATGAAACCTCAACGCTCCTTCTGTGTGGTGCTAAGCTTCTTGATATCTGACAACAAGGATCTTCTTTGACTCTATAACATAGCTCCTGGCTCCGAGTTGATTCCGCAGAATCCAAACTGGTTTGAAGGAACTCCATGTTACGTAGAGCTATGATTGATCCGATGTCAATGATGGACAATGCCTTGTCCCTTTACAGACCTCAATGCCTCCAATGCATGATGTTAAGCCTCTTTCAAGACCTCGAGCCTCCGATGCATGATGCTAAGTCCATTTCAGACATCAACGCCTCTAATGCACGATGCTAAGCCTCTTTCAAGACCTCAAGCCTCCAATGCACAATGCTAAGTCTGATGATCAGCTACCATTCGTATGTGTGGTCACAATGCCTTGACACTGAATGACATTCTGAGCTAATCCTTTGAGATCTCCTCTTGTTGACATACTAATATCAGGTACCACTCTGCTGCACGGTCACAATGCCTCTACACAGAATGAAGTTCCGACCTGATGTTAATGCCAACGGTGATTCAGCTACCATTCTGTTGCACAGTCACAATGCCTCTACATAGAATGAAGTTCCAAGCTGATCTTTGCGAACTCTATTGTCTGCACAAATGACAGATCAATCTCCAAGCTTTATATGAGTTAATTCTTGTGTCCAAGTTGTAACAGGTACTCACACACTGATTAGGAATATGTTTGGAGCATTAATCAAATTTTCTAAGTAAGAAAATCCACCGAGTATTGTAAACCTTTCTCTCAGCATTTTCTCACAATATCTTATCTCCAAACTTAATACTGCATACGATTCATCAATCTGAATTATGCAATATATAATTGAAAAATTGTTGACTTACCCATTTTAAAGGACTTTCACTTTCAGGTATTACCTGGTCCTGGGTTGACTTGTCAACTGGTGGTGGAGTAGAAACTTCCTTTGCCTTTGCAATAGGCCTCCATTCCATCTTTGGCTTGCCATTACTCTGATGGCGAGATGGATGTAGTTTCCAGCAATTTTCCACCCGATGCCCATTCCTCTGGCAATGAGCACAAAAATTCCTCTTAATCTCCTTCTTCTGGGATGAGGAACTCTTTCTGCCATTTCTCGACTCTGCATGACGAGATTGGTCTTTTTGTTTGCCTTGTTCCTAACGAACGGCATCAACTTCTTCATCAATTTCCTTCTCTTCCAGCATTTGGCCACTGAATGATTATGCAATCCACAAAAAATACATGGAAAGGAATTCCACATCTTCTGAAAATCATAACCATACTTCTTAAGCTGAAAAAGTGGATCAGAAGTTTTACTGTGCTTACGATTATGGTAAGAAACTGGAGGTGGAATCTCATTACCTCTTTGCTGATTTCTCTTACCACATCTTACCTGTGATGATGAAGCACAACTTTCCTACTCAGAATCTTCTTGCAGGACTAGTGGGGTATTCTCTTTGCTTTCGGAAGCTTGTCTCCCATCAGCGTTCTTGGAGCATTCTCCAATTTCCATTCCTGCACTAGGATAACCCAAACCTGTAAAATGAGGACGATCCTCGACCTGTATTGGGTTAGCAATACCTTGGCCATTTTTACCAAGGCCTCTTCCATCAAATCCCATTTTATCTAGTAACTTGGATCCAATTCCTCTAGTATGCTTTTCAAACAAACCAAAGACTTCATTACCTGAATCCGAAACCGAATGGGAGGAAGAAGAAGATTCCAGTGGTGAACAACTTACAGTGTAGTCATCTGCCATGGTCACTGCATCTGAAGTTGAAGGTATTTCCTTCCTCTGATCACCACACTGCAACCTTGCCAAGAGCTCATCCTTGGTTTTCAGTTCTGATTTCAAACGAGCATTCTCCTCTTCCAAGGAGTAATACATTGATCGCAGGAGAGAATTCTCTTCCTGGATCTGGTGATTATAAGCTTCAATTTCCTCGAGCTTTTCCTGTTTAGACATCTTGCCCATAGTGCACTTGTACCATGTTCACACAAATTGAACCAACTGCACCAATCTTGAAGCAATCACTTTGTTAATCAGATTTACTAAAAAAACAAATATGGAGCTAAACCAGCTCTGCTCTGATACCAAACTCTGATCAAACGAAAATAATCAAGATATTACTACCTAATCTCGGACCCTTGTAGGCTTTAAATATTTGCCATCAACTTGCTCCTTTTAAGTAATCAATTTAAAATAAATGCAAGACAATAAAGACAATTGCACAAAGATTGATTACAGAGTTTGGCAATTGCCTACGTCTCTGGGTTCGTGGTCGAACCGTTCCACTAGTCAAAACTTGTAAGTTACAAAAGTACTTTCACAAGAAAACCTAATGGAATTTTACTTGCCTATCAGTACACCAGTTCTTCGAAAACTTCTGATGATCAGTTGAATTTTTCTTCACCTTCCTGATGCACAATCTCCTTCGGCTTCGATCGGCCTTCCCGACGCTATCAATGCGACGCTAGCACTCCGGTCGACAATCCAGGATTTACAAGTAATTGGTGTGGCTCAATGGGCCTATTGGGTAGTTTATAATTTACTCCCAATCACAAATATTTAATTTATTATTGCCTAACAAATAATAGGTCAATAATAATCAAAATAATAATGCCTAAATAATTTAGGTCTTCACACAACAACAATTTCTCATTCGCCTTCCAAGCTCTGAGCTTGTTTTCGTATTTTGTGTGTGTCCATTATAATGAACTAGGTACCATATTTATACAATTTTAGGGCCCTTGAAAAATACAATTACATATTATCTTAGGCTAATATTAGCCTAAACCCGTACCATGTAATTTGGGATAAAAATTCCCATTTGGGCGGATTGCATTTTTAATGGGATAAAATCCCAATTTGGCGCATTTGCATATGAAATGGGATTAACATCCCCATGTTAGCGGCTCCTCCACCATTTTCAACGCAAGGTAAGTGGATGTATATCCCACATTTTGTGGGTTGATATTTGTTTAAGGCTTTATAAAGCCTTTTCCACGCATGTGAAGTGGTCAAAAGACCACGCGAGCATGACCGCCCCCACCTTGATCACCACGTGGATTTCCACGCATGGCTTTGCATGCCCCCACCACCGCTTCCGTCCTTCACAAATGGACTTATCATGTGGCAATTTAATTGGGTAAGTGGAAATTTGAATACTAATGTTTGAACATTAATATGTATAGTGTGTGGCATAATGCGTGGTATGTGGAATTTGGGAATAATGTGTGGCAAATAATTACAAGGTAATTTGAAATTCGACCCACATGAAATATGGCGAATAAGACCATCTGTCAACCTCCGATTGGAAAATTGAACGAATTCGACGAGTGGTGGCAAGCCACGTGGTGGCTTGTGGACCCACCACGTCGGCGATAATACCATAGTCCACACGGCGGTCGGGCTCCCCTCCGTAACAAAAGTTGAGGCCTCTTGCTCCGACGCGCTATTCCATTTCATGATTGTCAAAGACCGGTGGATAAAACCCCTTCAATTTTTCCAACGCCTTTTGCCACATGTCGTAGTGCGATTGGTCCAATATTGACCAGTTGACCAGAGTTGACTTTCCTGTTGACCAAACTTTGACCGGGACATAACTAGAACTCCCAATGTCCGTTTGTCCGTGTTCTCACAATCGTTGGAAAGCTCTCGAGATGATCTTTTGCACTGACACCATTTAGGGATGTTTAGGGAAATTTCAAAAATGATCCCCTGATCACCCCTTCTTTTCCTCAAGCACCCTTGCGCACTTTCTGTTCTCTCCTTCCACTTTCCTTTTCCTCTTTGATCCACTCTTTTCCTTTGCGCCTTCACCATGCATTCTATGCTCATCATTTTAGCTCATTTCCCCACGCATGTTTCACATGCATTCATCTGTGTCTTCCCCTATTTTATTCCTCGCACCTTCCTTTGTGGCCTTTTGTGCTAGGTCATCTTCTAACATGCTGAAGTATGCCACGTGTAGCTAGTAAAAGCGCGCCAATAGGGCTTCAAATCCTTGCAACAAATCAGCAAGTGACACGTGGCAAAATTGACAAATATTTGCATATTTGGCCATCATTTCAGCCAATCTGTGCACACCACGTGTTCTACGTGCGCCAACGACTCTGACATCTTCTGACAACTGTATATTTTTCTACAGAGCTCAAATCGGCACGCACCTAGACTTTTCAAAGAGCTGCTAACATCAGCTACAGTGCCTAGGAAATTCAAATTCAAATTCTTGGACGGATTTGGTAGGTGAGAAATGGGAAAACATCTCTTCTGAGCATTGATGAGCAGATCTGATTGCTCCAACCACCCGATTTGATATGATTCTCCCTTCTTTCTTCTTCAACATGCCAAACAGACCTAGGGAAGTGCATTTCGACAGATTCTCAGGTGGATTTTTAGGCATTGAATGCTCTTGTTGGTGGTTGTATTTCAAATTTTGGGTTTCCCTCCCTTCTCTTCTTCCTTCTACAAATTTATCTATAAATGTAAGAGTTAGGCTCATTTGTTATGTTGGACACTTTGGATCCTTACACATTTTCTACTAAGGACTTCATATTTTCTGTATTTTGAGTTGCAAACCTCTAGATCTGGCTCTCGCATGTGGATATCAGCCTCTTCATCATTGTAACAATCATTGTGCATTTCTGGAAGTAATAAAAGACATCATTTTGTGACTATTCTCTATCCTAACGTGTTTTCATTCCTTCTTCTTTCCTTTTCTTTTACGTTGTGTGTTGGTTGTGCCATTTCACGTCCCTTGCAGTTCCTTATTTAGTTGTGTTCCATGAGAATGATATGGTAAATACATGTTTAATTGTGCTACTTGTGCCTAGCCTCCTTCACACATTTCACTTTCATTCTCTCTCAGAATAGATAGTGTTCATCCCTCTTTTCTGGTGCTATCACCTTTTAGTGTAGTTTCCTTTCATGTTATCTTCTATCCCTGGTCCCTTGGCATTATTAGCTTAGTTTTCCCTTCCAGCACTAGGAGTAGTAGTAGTAGTAGAAATAGATAGAGGAACTGGCCTTCTCTGGAGATCCGTCCCAAGCGTGTAAGGTCCCACAACTTGGGGATGGTTCCATTGTGGTCTCAAACACCTCATCCCTTCCAAGATCTGAGGCATGGGTGCACGTTTGAGCAACCAATAGTTTCTGGACATGCCTGGTGGGACCAGCATTAAAAGATTAAATTTCATATCTCTAAGTTCTGGTGTGTGGACTTAGTGTTTTAGCCTTTGGAGGCTCATTTCAACACATCTGGTGACTCCCAACATTTTAAATCTTTGTTTTAGCAATCCTAAGTGAACCTTTCATGAGAAGAGTGCACACAAGAAAAGTGCAGCGGCTGAAGATTATTTTGAGTACCTCCAGTTATCCCCGAGAATACAGTTTGTTCCAGAAAGTACCATGTGTGCATGTCTATCTCTAGCATGGTTGCGCCCATTCAACTCCTCCAAAAAATGACAACCTGTTTTGTGCAACCTGCAATGATGCATTAGCCACCTCCTCCACTGAGAAACTTTGCCAACTTTACAGGAGGAAGTCCCTTGGTTTTGGTTGTGCAACATGATATGCCAAATCGAGCATGCTCAAGAGTATTCCATACTTTACTAGTGAGAATCAAGTCACCCCTCGGGAGCATATCTAGGATATAGAAAATGTATGTTCACTCTATTTGATCACACATGATAATGTAGTAGTCAGGATACTTGCAACCTCTTTCAAAGGTAAGGCACTTCAATGGTACCGAGGCTTGAAACTTGGATCTATCACCACCTGGGATGAGTTGGGAATAGTCTCTTTGCAATTACTTTGAAGATAAGTCAGATCACCTATCTCTGGTGGAGCAACTGACAACAACAAGGAGGGCACCCAATGAGCAGATGATTGATTTCAACATCAGATTTTGCAGAAGACTTGGGACAGAATCCCTCTTATGGTAAGACCTACAGCCCAGCATGCTTTCCTGTATTATCTGAAGGTGCTCAAATAGTGATATTTCAGTTATGATCCAATCTATGGGAGGTAGGACTTTACCAACTACTTATAGTATTACAGTAAGGGCAGAAAATAGTCTTATTCAAGCGGGAAAGATAGCTCCTAGACTGCTTATGCCCTTGTTCCTAGAAATTCACAAGCGCCCTCAGCCTTCTGTGGCCCCTATTCTTGTTCCTGAGAAAAGCGCACAACCAGTTGCCTCAACATCCTACTCTCCAATGCAGCATAAAGGAAGATGAAGAGTTGAAGGCCCTGATTAGAAATTTATCAAACAAGGTCATATCATTAGAAAAGCAACATGTGCGCAAGCCTATAGAGGCAATTCTAATCAGGTGCATGGCCAAATAATCAGCCTTGGCAGAATCAGTATATGGAAATCAAAGATACACGCCCAACTAGCAGAATGATAGATGGCATCCCAATGCACATCTTCCCTTGCAAGTTGTTCCTCCCGTGCCTTCTCTTCCAACACCCAGTGCAAGTCAGGCACTTGTTCCAGTTCAGAACAATTTGGCACAAGAGTTCAGAATGGTGCTTCCCTTGCAACATGCCTCATAGTCAATATCATTGTGCCAATGTTGCGAGCACCCAAGCCTTCATGATCCAAAATGCTTCAGCTTGCGAGCCTTCAACAAGTTCCCCTGAAGCCAACCAAGAAATACCAGAAGCTCCTCTAGAGACAAATTTGATGTTCTTTGGCACTGAGGAATTTTGCGTAATCAACCAAGCACAGATGATACAAACAGATTGTGCGCCCAAGTTGCAAACAACACAAGATATAAGAAGAGAATGTTAGAATCATACGCGCAGGTCCCACTCCCAGTAACACAAGTAGATCCTCAGAAATTAGAAATATGTAGCCAAGGCATCCAGTAGTAAAATCGCCCAAGTCCCTACACAAGAGATCCCACACAAATCTCCTTCTGAAGCAGCGCATGCCCCTCCTTTGGTAGGTCAAGCCTCTGCTCTAGCTAAAGTCTAGGCTTCCGCACCTGAACAGTCAAGAAGGGATGTTGTTCCCCAAATGCACAAGACAGGGGGCCTTCCATTTAACATTGTGGACCAGATGAAGAGAACAAACATAAATGTCACAATGTGGGATGCCTTGACCATTCCTTCTCAACAGGGATTTGTTGCATGAAGCTCTGGCACAACTCCTCATGCGTTGATCCAGTTGTGCAGAATCCATGTGCGCTTCTATCAATGTCTACCAAGAAGAGGAGAAGAAAGTAAGTAAAGCTATTAAAACCCCACCCTTTTATATGTCCTTGATCATAGGAAAACACCTAGTGCATAATTACATGATTGACTCAGGCGCTAGTACTTTGTTATGCCTAAGAAAATTGTTGATGTCTTAGGTCTGAAATATAGCCCTTTATCTAAAGGAGTCCTGCAACTTGATGGCTCAACTATCACCACCTTAGGAGTCATCAAGGATCTTGAGTTAACCCTCCATGCATGTCCAATCCTAACAATAACTCAAGATGTGTCAATCATTGACTTACCTCCTTTGTTTTCCCTATGTCTATCAAGAGACTTTACTACTAAAGTGGGTGGTTACTTGTCTTCTGATTGGTCTCATATGTTACTCAAGACAAGGTATGGTACCTAATTTACCATACAAGCTGAGCCTATATTTTCCTATCATGTAGAGTCATATGTCCCATCCCCTCTCCAAGCCAACTGTTTAATCAAGAAGAACAAGCTTCAGTTCCTGAAGAGCAGTCTCTTCCACCCTCTGTTCCTGACCTAGTACTTGATGAATGGGCGGAGAGGCACCATAAATTTGATCCATATGCTGAAGAATTGGAAGCTTATGAAACTGGGCTTGGTACTTACTGCATTCTTGAAGAAGAAGTTATGTTGTCGCGCATGCTCAAGAAAGAAAATAGTTGAATTGGGTCTATGGAAGTTGTACTTTGATGGATCCAGAAGCAGAAATGGCATGGGAGAAGGAGTGGTTCTCATTTCCCCTAAGGATGAGAAATTCTTCTTCACGCACAGGCTACAGTTCACATGTTCTAACAATGTGGCAGAGTATGAAGCGTTGGTGCATGGCTTGCTCATTGCTGAGAAGAAGAAAATTAAGACGTTGCAGATCTTTGGGGACACAGAATTGGTTATCCACTAGGTTACCAAAAAATTCCAGACAAATAATAAGCTTCTCAAAGCTTATAAGCATAGAGTTTGGGACCTCCTTGAGAGCTTTGATGCTCTAAATCTGTAGGTGGTGCCATGTAAAATGAACAAGGAAGTTGACCAGATGGTCGTGCTTGGTTCAAAATTTTCTCCTACTGAGGAATTTTTCAAAGGAAACACTCAGCACATTAAGATGGTGATCAGACCATCCATTCCAGACAACAATACCAGCTTGGCAAGTGTTTGATAGTGACGTGTATATCATCTAGTTTATCCAGAATGAAGCTGAATTTTCATCAAGTATGCAAGCTGACTTGCATGATAGCTATGGTGACCAAGTGATACAGCTAAAGACAAACAAGTTGCCTAAAGGGTTGGTCACCTTAGAGAAAACATTTAGCCCTGATGATGAGTTCAAGGGTGAAGAAAGGTACATGTGCGCTCACGTAAGAAGACTACTCCCCAGTCACTATTGTGTGTAGGAAAAGAGTTTGAGATTGCTCAATAAATCTTGTGTGCACATGATGAAAAGCAGGCCTTCATCTCTCATGTCAAAAATACTAGTGATATCTTCTCATGGGAGTATGAAGACCTCAAAGGTTTTGATCCAAGTGTTTCTCAACACTCCATTGACCTTGATCCTGGTATCAAGCCCATCAGACAGAAGCAATGACCAGTCAATCCAAAGATAGAGCCCCTCATGAGAAAGGAATTATCCAAACTCATTGAGGCAAAAATTATTTTTCCATCAAATACTCTACCTGGGTCACAAATCTAGTTCCAGTGCACAAGAAGAATGGTGAAATCAGACTCTGTGTTGATTTCAGAGATTTGAACAAGGCATCTTTAAAGGATCATTATCCTTTTCCTTCAATGGAGAAAATTCTGCAGACTGTGGTTGGCACGCAGAGATTCTCCATGCTAGATGGGATATTCAGGTTTCAATCAGATCCTGGTCAAGGAAGAGGATCAATTCAAAATAGATGTTTACAACCAAGTGGGGAACATATGCATATCAGAAAATGCCCTTTGTTCTGTCAAATGTGGGTGCCACATTTCAGCGTGTGCCATGGATATTGCCTTCAAAGGTTACATCAATGAGTTCATCTTGGTTTACCTTGATGACATAACAATCTTCTCAAAGCAGAGCACAGATCATATGGTGCACCTGGAGAAAGTCTTTGAGAGATGCAGAAAGTTTGGGGTGTCTCTTAACCCCAAGAAATGCAATTTTGTAGTGGTGCAGGGAAAGCTTTTGGGCCATGTGGTTTCAAAGGATGGCATCACAATTGATCCTGAGCGTGTCTCAGCCATCCTGGCTCTTTCCCTTCCGGTGCACAAAAAGGCCCTACAGTCCTTCCTTGGCAAGATCAATTTTGTTAGGTGTTTTATCCCTAACTTTGCAGGACTAGTTCCGCCCATCACCTTGATGCTCAAGAAGGACACAGCCTTCAGATGGACAGTCAGAAGGAAAAGAAAGCTTCAACAAAATCAAGCAAGAAATTACTTGTGCCAACACTCATCAATCTAGATTATTCAAAGGATTTCATCCTTTATGCTTATGGCGTTGATGCGAGTGTTGTTGTTGTCCTAACACAAGAAAATGAACAAGGGCTGGAACAACCAGTGGCTTTCTTCAGCTAGAAACTGAAGGATTATGAACTAAAGTATAGTCACACAGAGAAATAAGGTCTTCACCATCATGTGCACATGCTCAATAAATTCAAGAGTATGCTCACCACCAATCATATCAAGGTGTTAGTCTCTCACTCTTCTGTCAGAGACTTCATCATGGGAGCAGAAATCAGTGAGAAAAGAGCATGATGGGTGACCAAAATCATGGAGTATGATGTGACTATCAAGGCCAAAAACTGGTAAGAGGTAGCATGCTCTGTAGGAAGATTGTTGAGGATGCGCAGAATGAACCTGAGGCTTCATTATTTCTGGATGAGGACCTCCCATGCACATAGAACTTGAGTAGAATGCAGATCCTGGCACGTGTGACTGGATGAAGGACATGATCACATTCCTTTCTGAGGATGCATACCCTCCTGGTTTAAACAAGGAAAAGAGAAGACATCTGAGGTTACAATCTATCCCTTATGTGTTGATTGATGGACTTCTCTTCAAGAAAAATCTTGATGGCGTGTTGTTAAGATGTATCAATGACGCACAGACTGAAAAAGTGTTAGCATAATTTCACGATGGATTCTCTGGTGGACACTTTTCTGCCAAAACTACAACAATGAAAATCATAATGGCAGGTATCTTTTGGCCTACCTTGTTTGCAGATGCACATAGGTGGGTCACAAAATGTAAGGAATGCACTTTCTTTGTAGGAAAGAAAAGATTGGCAGCACTTCCCCTCCGACCAATCTAGGTAGATCAACCTTTTGCACAATGGGGTCTTGACTTCATAGGCATGATCAATCCACCTTCAAGTGTTGGACATAAGTGGGTGTTGACAGCTACAGATTACTTCACCAGATGGACAGAAGCTATCACACTCAAGGAATCAACCGAGTCATTCATCCTTGACTTTCTCGAAGGTATAGTCATAAGGTTTGGCATTCCTCAAACCATTATCTCTGATAATGCAAAATCCTTCCTTGGTACTAAAATCACTGATTGGGCTCTAAATCTGAGAATTTATCTGAAGACCTCTTCCAACTATTACCCCCAAGGAAATGGTTTGGCAGAGTCAACAAACAAGAACCTGATTAGAATTATGAAGTGCACAATGAACATCAGCCAAAGACAGTGGCATACAAAGGTCTCATGCACGCACTCTGGGAAGATAGAATCATAGTCAAAAAGGTAATAGGAACTTCACCTTATAAGCTTGTCTATGGTAAGGAGGCTACCCTTCCTTTGACACTAGAGTTGAATTCATTAGCACTTGCCCAGCAGCTGGAATTTGAAGGTACATACCAGAGAGAAATCAGAATGGCAGAGCTGGTTAATCTTGAAGAACTAAGGAACTCTTCCATGATCAAGCTAGAACAACATCAAAGCAACAAAGAAATGGTTTGACAGAAAGGCTAGGCCTCAAGCTTTCAAGGTTGGGGACTTGGTTTTAAAATGGGATGTTGACAGAGCTAAACCAAGGTGCCATTCAAAGTTTGATGCACTTTAGAGTGGCCCATACATCATCAGTTCCTGCAAGGAGGCTAACTCTTTCGAGTTAACTCATCTTGATGGAGGCGCGCTGCAAATCCCAATAAATGGGATCTATCTCAAACCCTTCCATTAAGTTTGTTGCATCATTTTGTATATATTAGAGTAGTTTCAATTCCTCCAAGTGTGTTGCGCGCACATTGTTTGTTTGTACATAGTTCTTTCTTCTCACATGCTTCCTGTACGCACCCTCTTCCTGTTGCTTCCAGAATGTAGAGCTTCTTTCAGCAGTTGCAAGATTTAGAATAGAGTCAAGAAATGATCTTTCAAGTGACTACAGGGGTAGTTTCATGATTACATAAATAGACTCCATGCCCAATGGATGCTTCAGGCTATTGATCTTCTTCATCTAGTAGGCAGATGGCCCCAAAAGTCACCAAAACTGTTATCCAAATAACTCTCCTAGTTATTTGGGTAACTTGTATACACATTTTGGCTCTCAGCTCCTCATTGAAGGTTGCGTGTGCACTCAGGTTCAGTTGGCACATTTCCTTGGTTGCAGTTTCCCCTTGGCACCCTTCTTTTCCTCAAAGCACCCTTGCATGCTTTTTGTTCTCTCCTTCCATTTTCCTTTTCCTCTTTGTTCCACTCCTCCCCTGCGCCCACCTTCTACACATTCACTTTCTTCCTAAGCAGCTTCTTCACCCTATGCATGTCTCACACTTGCTTTAATTAGCTAAGTCCTTGGCCCTCTCATGCACCACGGCCATCACTTTGTAATGGTTGTACCTTGACCATGCAT
Organism: Taxus chinensis; assembly: GCA_019776745.2. NCBI lineage: Eukaryota > Viridiplantae > Streptophyta > Pinopsida > Cupressales > Taxaceae > Taxus > Taxus chinensis. Next base: position 720,855,702 of record CM034154.1, read on the forward strand.
TCTCTACTCACCAGTTTTCCTCATTTCCCATGCACATCACTCATGTACCTCTGTGCCTTCCTCTATTTTCTTCTACGCATGCCCTTTCCTCGCGCCCTCCTTTACACCCTTCTGTTCTAGGTCATCTTCTGACATGCTTGAGTGTGCCATGCGTAACCAGCCAAAGTGCACCAACAGGGTGCCAAATCCTTGCAATAAATCAGTGAGTGACACATGGTAGAAATGAAAATATTTGCACAGTTGGCCATCATTTCAGCCAATCCGCACGTGCACACATGTGTTTTGTGTGCGCCGACGACTCTGACATCTTCTGACAGTCATATCTTTTTCTATAGAGCTCAGATTGACGTGCGCCTGGACTTGTCAGAGAGATGTTGACATTAGCTATAGTGCTAGAAATTCAAATTTAAATTCTTGGCAGATCTGGTAGGTGAGAAATGGGAAAATGTCTCTCTGAGCATTGATGAGCAAGATCTGATTTCTCCAACCACCCGATTTAATCTGATTCACCTCCTTCCTTCTTCAACATGCCAAAAAAAAGGCTTGGGGAAGCATATTTCACATATCTCCAAGTGGATTTTTAGGCATTGAATGCTTCTTGTTGGTGGTTGTATTTCAAATTCAAGTTTTCCCTCCTTCTTCTTCTACAGATTCATCTATAAATGTAAGAGTCTAGGCTCATTTGTTATGTTGGACACTCTAGATCCTTACACATTCTGCTAAGGACTTCATATTTTCTTTATTTTGAGTTACAGACCTCTAGATCTTGGCTCTCGCATGTGGATATCGGCCTCCTTCATCATTGTAACAACACTGTGCATTTCTGGAAGTAATAGAAACATCGTTTTGTGACTATTCTTTGTCCTAACGTGTTTGCATTCCTTCTTCTTGCCTTTTATTTTGTGTTGTGTGTTGGTTGTGCCATTTCAAGTCCCTTGCAGTTCCTTATTTGGTTGTGTTCCATGAGAATGATCTGGTGAATACGTGTTTAGTTGTGTTACTCATGCCTAGCCTCCTTTCACGCATTTCCTTTCATTCTACGCTCAGAACAGATAGTGTTCATCCCTCTTTTCTGGTGCTATCACCTTTTAGTGTAGTTTCCTTTCATGTTATCCTTCTATCCCTGGTCCCTTGGAATTATTAGCTTAGTTTTCCCTTCCAGCACTAGGAGTAGCAGTAGCAGTAGAAATAGATAGAGGAACCGGCCTTCTCTAGAGATCCGTCCCAAACGTGCAAGGTCCCACAACTTGGGGACAGTTCCATTGTGGTCTCATTATATTCAATGTGGAGTTTTTGAGATGATTATGTGGTTAAATTTTGGGAAAGATTCGACCATGGGATCTAAAGATACAAGCAAAATAATTTTTGGACAACCTAGGGCATAATGGTGGTTTTGGTGGGCATGAAAGGTGGAAAAACAAGTTAAAAATGGTTTCACATGCTGCATTTTGTCTTTTCATGTTCTTGTGTTTTAGAAGGAAATGGAGATTTGAATGTTATTTGCACATGTTCGTGGAGAATGAACTTCACAAATGCAAAGTGTGTTTCCCACCATGTTTGCAATCCACCCCTCAAAAGCATGTCTCCACCAACAAAGGACACACTTTTGGGGTGCAACTACACCTCCAAAGTACTCCTACGATAGATGAGGGGTCAAAGTGTGCATATGGTGGAGATAGTGGGGCCCACATGCAAACTTTCCTTCATTTTGTCTATTCCTTAATTTTTTTTGCTTGTTTTTAGCCAACCAATCAAAAGGGGCTGCATTTTTGCAAGTGGAGATGCAAAGTGTGTTGCACCTCCAAAAGGCCGCCAAGCTCCCAAAGTGCGCCAATGGAGATGATGACATCATCATGTCAATGACAAATTAGATCGCAAAGTGCACTTTTCACCACGAGGTCCAAACTTCACTTTTTTGAGTTGTATAATATATGATTTTGATTGGAAATGGGCCAAAGAATATAATGAGAGCATTTAAAAACCTGGAAAATTATATCTTCATAAATTTTTAGTCGACTCGCCACTTTTTCCTAGGAAGGTGCGCTAGTGAGCTAAGTTGTCAGAGGAGTTTGGAACAGGTATGAACTGAACCATCACTTGGGTCATGAAAGGGGTTCAATGTGCTCCAACTTGGCCATTTGTTAGGATCCTAACTCCGCTTGAGGTGCCCAAAACCTTCAGTGCAAATTCCCTTTCCATAAAGGCCACCATGCTATAGTGTTGGGAAGGTTTCTTCTTTTTATGCTCTCAAAACGTTGTCTTACATATTCCATCGTGTAGTAGACTCCGCAAGATTTCCAATGACTAGGATTTGAGCTCCCGACACCAACCAGAGTTCTTGATCCCTTTCCCAAAAGTTGACCCTTCAATAATGCACACACTCATTTTCCCCAAAACATTCCTAGAGAGAAAGCTTTCCCAAGATCATCTTGAAGCTTACATAATCTCTTCTAAACCACACTGTCATGGAGAAAACTCCAAGACCTTTCCATTGACTACAATATGGGCTCCTTAAATGATCTAAGGCTCCCAAAACCTTTCCCAGAAGTTAACCTTTGAAAATAGGCAAATTGGCAATTTTGACATGTTTGACTGAAAAGGGGCAAAAATTTCAATAGGGTTGTCAAGCAAAATGCCCGAACATTTTACATGCCAACACTTCTCTTGCTCGTTCCCTTTTTTCCCATGGGAGTAGAATGGGCTCAATGTCTTCAAAGAGGACTAATGTTGGGAAGGGGACATTACGCAACTCCCTCCTGTGAAGGATGTGCCCACGTACGCTAGGCAATCATATGGTGCAAGCCTATGGAAAAAATTTGAAAAAATTGTCACCCTTCATACTCTCTTTCATCAACAAGGCTCGGGTATATTTTCATCGCCTTCTTCAAAACATTCAAAATACAAAGCCAATTTTTAATGATTGGGAAACACTAATGGGGCGTACAAACAAGTTTTTGTCCCCTAAAGAATTAAAAAAGTTCCAAACAATACCCCATTTGATTGCCATTAATGGCCTAGTTGACCATCACAACAAATTGATGTTGTGCTCTTTGAGTATCCATGTTGCCAATTACAATGCAAAATGCACAAGGCGAGCAAATGCATATGACCTTAACGATGACCAATTGCATCCTAAACTTCTACTTTGAATTGGGCCAAAGGTTATTCTTACATCAAACCTTTGGGTTAAGGCTAGACTTGTCAATGGCTCCATTGGGATCGTGATTTCCATCATTTATAGTCCATGTTCAAGGCCGCCATAACTGTCACTTTTCATTGTCGTCTAATTCAAAAGATACATTGGCCATATATGGGACCCAGGTAATCCTTTGCACATTCCAATAGCACCCATTTTTTGCGGTTCTTGTAGCAACTCCCACTTAAGTTGGCATGGACACTCACAATACATAAATCTCAAGGACTAACTTTAACATTGGAAATATTGAATGTCAGGGTCTTACTTTTATAGTGATATCCAGAGTCTAAAGTCTCTGTCAGCTGCATATTTCACTAGCTTTTTCTTTTTATGATACTTTAATTTATCTTGTGAGGCATATGACCATCTACAAAAAAAAGAGCTTCGCCTCCTTGCCTTACAACCATATGAAAATTCTTACAATCTAAATCTAACCGCCTAAATGGATCTATATTCCAACATCAAGTAATATACTTTTCCCTTTCTCCTTTTTCTCTTTTGTTATTTTGGTGTGGTTAAAGACATATCTTCCCTCCTTTGACCTCGTCCATTCCTATCCACTCTTATGTATGTATTCTATCAATACTACAATCACATTCAATATATTTGCCCCTCCTTTCCTTTTCCTACATGAATGGATGCCCTTGCACAAATCCACCCCTTATCGGTGTTTTCATTACACCCCTTCAATGTGATTGCTAGTTTATTTTGAATCTCTGATAATAAACTTTTAAAATATTTTATTGTACACATTAAATTCTAAATGGCAATTCACTGGCCACATAATTTTACAGAACATTGTCTTTTTTTTCTAACGTGCAATGTTGAATTTCAAATTCTAAAACTCTCTACGAGAGTTAATTTAATTTTTGTCATTCGATGCTCTTAATGGGGTGGATTGTTCCTTTGCTTCTATCTAATAATGTGTTATGGGTGCTATCTATGGAGTAGAACTTTTGAGCTTATGTATCCTATACGACATGGTTATTTGTAATGACATGAGGACTTGGCCGAACTTAGGGAACATCACTTGTAAAACGTACAATGGTCAAAGTGTAGTAGATTATGTTATTTGTTCACAAAGCTTTATCCCGAAATTGGTGAGACTCGAAGTTGGGGACTGCCCTATTAAGATAAGATCATATCACAATCCAATATATGTAAAAATAAATATGCAAATAAACCATCGGAATAGAGAGCAAGATCACCATAGGAAAGGGAAGAAACCTCTTCAAGGGAGAATCCTCATGACTCAAGAGAACCGAGAACTCTTCAAAGCAACCCTTGAGCATCATTTTCAGCGACATTTCCATGAACCAAAGAATATTTCAGTTGTGAACAATTGTCCACCAAATAACAATAGGTTGATTTCTATAATTCAAAAGGCTTTAAATGCATGTAAAAGAAGCAAACCTAAGAATGGGAGGGCAAGTAGTTTTCTAGCACATTCATGGTACGATGATGAATGCAAGGCAACGAAGAATACTTTGAGAAAGCTTGGAATGACCAAAGAAAACAAAAAGGTTTATGAAAGCACTATTCGGTCTAAAAAGGAAAGGTATGTGAACACAAGAAGAGAAGAATTAATTTACCTTGAAAAACATAACTTCAAAGGTTATAGTACGCCAAGCTGCTATATGAAAGAGTTCAAGATAAACTTGTAGTAATCAACACAACAATTAAGCTTTTTTCTACGAAGGATATCACTCAAGGCATCAAAAATCTTGCAGGGGGTAAGGCGCAGGACATTGACGGGCTGCAAGCGGAATATTTAAAGTGGGGCTTGGAAACTCTCACACCACATATTAAACACACATTTAATGATATCATTCAAAAATGCTTCCCAACAGGTTGGACGACTAGTGTTGGTATACCTCTTTTTAAAAGTGGGGACATCAATAATCCATTCAATTATCAGACCATCATGGTAAATCCCCTTCTTGGAAAACTATTTGGTAGCATAGTAGAGCGCAAAATCAACAGTTGGGCAAAAAAGAGGGTAAAAGAGCAAAAGGACAAGCAAGTTTTAGGCCGAAACACTCCACTATTGATCATTGCATTACTCATAGACACTTAGTGGAAAAAAATATGGGATAATCAGGGAGAAGAAGCTTTATGTTGCTTTGTTGACTTCAAGAAAGCATTTGACACAGTACCTAGAGAGAAACAAGTGAAGGTATGTCAGAATGCTTTGGAAGTGACATTGGAGTCAAACAAGGTTGCCCTCTATCTCCAACCTTGTTTGGTCTCTACATTGATAAACTAGAGGAGTGGATTGATAACGTTGGTGGAGGGGGCATCCATCTAGCTATTTATGTTGTAAAGCTACTTCTATATGCAAACAATTTTATTCTAATTGCAAAAATGGCCCAAAGTTTGAGAGAACATTTACAAGCTCTAAAGCTTTTTTGCTAAGAGGTGGGAATACAAGTGAATACTAGCAAGACAAAAATCATAATCTTTTCTCTACGAAGAAAAATGAGGTAACATGAGTTTCTTTTTGAAGGAAACGCATTAGAAATAGTGGAACAACACAAATATCTTGGGCTCGACTTTCACAATAAGCTTAATTGGGAGACATGCCGGTCAAAAAGAATCCAAGGGGGGTGGAAGGCCCTATACTCATTGCAGAACAAGTGTAGGAACGCAAAATTGTGGGATTGTAAAACCAAAAATACCTTGTTTGCCCTGCTAGTCACACCAGTGATTCTATATAGTGCGAAGTTTGGGGCAGCAATGTTTCTGACTTAAATTGGAGACAGATAGAGAGGGTCCAAAAGCATTTAATAACTAGTAGCCTCAAAGTTAAAGCCTTGGTTCCATATGAGATTCTTTAGCCAAATCTGGTACCTTTCCACTGGAAGCATTAGCAATGATTCGAACTCTTAAGTTATTTTTAAAAGGTGCAGGGAATGGAGAATCATCGATGGCCCAAAATAGTAGCTGAAGTAGAACTAAGTAGAAGGAAAAACATGTGGATGAAGCAAGACACCAAGTGGATGAATAAATAGGACATCAACATGTGTGAATGTCCAAATACCAATGAGGAAATAAAAAAATATGTGAAAGTGAAATTCCAGACAGCCATGTGGACAAAACAGATAGGACGGAAGAAAGCATACTATATCAATCATTTTAACCCCACCTAGAAGCGCAAAGAAAAGGCATACATAGGAGCGGAAATTAAATGGAAAGAAAATATGTTAATTGCCCAACTGAGAACCAGATCACATCATCTTAGATGTGAAACTGGTAGGTGGACAATACCCAAAGAAGAGTGAGAAACAAGAACATGTGCATTATCTGTCAAGGGGGTAGTGGAGGTAGAATGACACTTCATTATGTAGTGTGCAGTTTATAATGACATTCCGAGTAGTTACAGGGACAGTTTAAGCGTTGCCAAGCTAACGGAATTGTTCCAAGAGGAAAGGCTAAACAAAATATCAAGTTTTTTAATCAAGATTCATAGTAGAAGAGCTGACATCGAGAAAGGAGTTAACTTTTTGCAATATCAACAGGTAGCCTCTGTGATCTAATGTTTTGTTTTTCTATGGACAATTTCTTTTTGCTGCTCTTGGTCTCATATACTGTTCGGTCTCGTGGACGTTATTAAAAACCTTCATTCATTCATTTATTGTCACTTGACTCTTATTTAGGTCATATAATTTTGTCATCACATACAGTTGTGCAACTGCCTAATTCGTTTGCTTTTAAGCTCATCTTCTTTGGTAAAAAAAATAGTAGTAATTTGATGATTTCCGTTATGCCACTCCCCCGTCTTCCTCTTCTTCATTATTACTTTTTGTCCCTAAACATCCCTTTTGTTCCGCATCAAGCATGCAATTATGAGTATCATTGTGACTTGAGCTTGGGACAATTCTTACCCTTCTTGAAAGAGCTCTGCAATCTGCAAACAAATTACAATTGTTTCCACTCATACGTGATCAAAATTTCTCACATTCTTGTATGATTTAACATTCTTTGATGGCTTCACTCTTTTGTTGTTTCAGACTTGCTAACCTCTTATAAATTTGTGTCTGTGTGCCCCCTTTTAAAGTCGCTATTGAAATTTCTTTGTATACTCTTCCATGTCCTTTTCAGATTTTGATTCGGCTGGAAATACCACTTAACAGCACGCCATTGCAAAGTTAACCATTATTTTATTTGCCTCCCAACAGTACTCTCAATTCAGACATTTTGTGATAGCAACTTCACCCTTTTCTCTTGAAATTCTCGGTGGTTTTGAGACCAAACGATGTTTTGGGCTTCCATATCTTTCTTCTTAAAGGTCTAGGGATGATTCCAAGAGTCTGCCTTTTCTGAGATAAATGCCCACCAAGTGAAATCCTCTTTTTCCTTCTGTAGACAAGTGGTGTCAAGTGTTTCTTGACCAGTACACTTGTCTAACACCCTTCAGATGGACCTTCAGTCGATTCCAACAGTCTTTTCTGAGATAAATGCACACCAAGTGAAGTCCTCTTTTTCCTTCTGCAGACAAGTGGTGTCAAATCTTTCTTGACCCTTGCACTTGTCTAACACCCTTCAGATGGATCTTCAGTCGATACTTCTAGCTGTCCCAATTATGTAGATATGGTGTCTATTTAAAACTATGATGCACATACATTGTTAATATTGATATCAGCAGTATCATTTTTCTTGCCCGAGAACAATGCTTCTTATGTCTGATGTTTCTTAATTGAGTGTGGTGTTGCTTGGTTGCTGTTTACATCTTTGATATACACTTCTTCTCGAGCTGCTATGTCGGGTTCACAAATGATAATAAAAATTGGGTCCAATGTGTTATCAAACAAGGACATGCACTGAAGAGATTAGCAGAACAGGCAAGCAGGAATATTAAAAAAATGAACAAAATACAATAATAAGCAAAAAATGCAATAGCATATGAACTGATGAACTATGATTTTGAATTGTCTTCCTAATTATACTAAGCTACAGGGAAGCAACACCTCTTCATCATGGCTCTTGACATCTAATACTGAATAACTAATATTAACAACATAATTACTTGTAACAGTCTTCCACTCAAATATAAATCAAATAATTATGTCTTCAATAAACCGGGATGGAAAGGACCTCTTGCTGTCCAGCATGACTTTACAAAAGTCTTTATTGGATCCTTTGCCAGCCTCAAAGGCAACCTTCACACTTGAACATGCTTCCAAACTGAAAGGCGATTACTTGATCGAACAAATTGTCAGTCCCCAGTACTGACAGACAGCTTATAGGCTTTGATATTTTTTTGGGTTGACTCATCTTGATATACCTAACGGTATTGATAATTTTCCATTTGGTACTGATCGGACCAACTTGGACAACTCTGGATCACAAAGTACCCCCAGGGCCTACATGCAAATCCGTAACTGGAGTTTTATTCCTTCTAATCCAATAAGTGGATTTGTACAAAATGAATTATGTGATTCCAATGAAAGTCGATTAGGTGTACTTACTGCAAAGATTAAGATATGCCTACCAGATTCTTCAAGTCACTCAACATGAAGAAAAAATTAGCTAATCATGTGTAAATACAGTAATCCATTCAACTAAAGTAAGGCAATTTGTCATAATTATGTGTACTGTCATAGTAACTACATATACACCCACCTGTACTTACTGAAAGGAAAGGGAAAAGACAAAAGAGGAGAAACATCAAAAATGCTGTGTTACACAATGCTGTTCAATGTTTAGAGCCAAAAAAACGGTTTATACGGCTTCTTATTGTCCTACTGAACATAAGATACCCGAGAAAACCAATGTTAAATTTCTATCCTATGCCTTCGTTCTAACAAATGAGAACGAAAATGGTTGTGAAACAATTAATTTTTTTCATTTGTGAAAGACCACATGATCTTTATTTTTTTTTTTAAATTACAAAATTTAGCTGACGAATTGAGAGTGCTGTTCACTCTTAAAAAATTTTTACAAAATTTAGCTGACGAATTGGAAGTGCTGTTCACTCAATTGGAGCAATATTTTCATATTCATGTTAAATAAACGCTTTGCCTTGGAATGGTAACCCAAGAAATTACTATAGAAGATCTCAAATGAAATATCTGAATCATATGCACAGCAGCTAATTCATGATGAATGATGCTGGTGCAAAAAGTAAAACTAGGCTCATTTGCCCTGCCTAAATTCCAGTTTGTGTTGCCAGTGCACGTGACCCTTAAGCATTTTGTCACATATATATGACAGCATCAGAATGGGGTAGAAAGACCTCAAATAATAAATATAAAAGGAGCACAAGAAATCAAAGCCAGGATTTGCAAGCCTCTAGCCTTTACATAAATTATTGATCATCAATTAAACACTTATGGTACAAGTGGTGCAAACTCAACAGCAATGTTGCTCAACATCTTACTGGCGAATGGATGCCATTGAACGGTATCAAGATTTTAAGGCTTTTGTTATATTCTGACAGAGTAATCCTGTACATTGACCACTTCTCTCCATAATTGTAGACATTTTCTTTTTTGACAGTCAATCAAACTCGCAAGGCAGATGCTTAACTTCAATCAATTCTAATAAATTAATTACTTCTTTGCAATGAGGCTGATGCTGCAGACGCCTCTGCAATTAAAGAAACAGGGAGTCTTCCCTGCAAACAGGTGCCAATATCAAAAGGGTGCAGCAAAGAACCATCAAACAAGAGATTTACTCCAGGAAGAATCACATCAATACTGTCATTATCATCAGAAGTTTCTGATTTTGCTTCAGATGATGCATCAACTGTTGTGTGATGTTCTTCGACTGGTCTGGTACCAGGTTGATATACAGGAGTGAGAGAAAATGACCTGACAATGACAGTACCGACAATTATGAATTAAAAAGGCCTTTAGTATATAACGGGTTTGTAATGCAATCATTGGGAACTAAATTATGCATATTCGACTGAGATCTTCATCATTTTAGAAATAGGATTGCTAATACCCATGCTTCACAAAAATTAAAGATGAAAAATAATGGCAGGCCTATAGTCGAGCGTGATTTGAGCCGTAATACAATGTTCCATTGACCTTTCTTTAGTGTATGATCTAATTTGAAGGATAACATATGAGATGTGTATAAAAAGAAATAAAGAGGGGAAAACAAAATAAGGCATCAAGGAAAAATAATGCACAAATATCCTTCAAATAAAATTTACTGTGATCTTCAAAGTTCCTGTAATAATGAGGTATGCAATATCTGTCAATGAATTCATTTTCGAGAGACTCTGAGCTAGCATGTTTGTGAGAAAAAGGAGGTTTCTTATGGAAATCCATGTGTCATTTTGTATTTTCAATGTACTCATGATATAGCGAGATGCATGTGACTGCATTTTCTTGGGCACTGTTTATGCCATACGGTCAGATTCACCACTCAGCATAACATTTGAAAGGATGTAAAGTTGGTCATTTCTTGATTTCGTCAATGGATTGAAATCATTTCTCATTGCATGTTGCTCAATGACCTCTTGGTTGATTTGTTTGATTCACAGTTAGTTGCAAGGAATAATGGTTTACATTACATCATGAACATGTTGCGTAGAAATATTATTAAGGCAAATGTAATTCTTCTTTAAAGTTTTGTGAGTTGAAATAAAGGAGATTATTGAACTATGTTAATAATAGCCACAAAATATGTTACACCCCTCATATTCTATCATCCTAATTGTGTTAAGGTTCCGAAGAGGTCAACTTTTGGTGTGCATGACCCGTCTTTCTTTTGTTAGTTTTAGATGTTTCTTTAGGCTGACCTGATTAGGAAATTGGGTTCACACCTACCTAATTAGAACCCTGGGGTAACCCCTGCGTAATTATGTCTAAAAATAGGGGTAGATATTCTCCTGTATATCGTGACAAGTTGAATTCTCTATTTCATTTTATTATTGTTCTACATTCTGGAGGTTGCCCCCTCGAAGTGGCTAGTATTTTTATTCAATCATATTTTTGCATTTGGCATCGCTGCATAACTATATTTGGATCTGTTATTATTTTTGCATCCAGGTGAACCTGTAACTGCTATTTGAGTTTACTTTCTGCTTTGTATCTAAGAAATATCACAAGTAGTATCAAAGTGACGATTTGGGCAGTGAATTCTGTAGCATGAGGAGGAAAGGCGGGGCGTTATCAATGGTATCTTTCTGATACTTTTTTTCAAACTTTTTTTTTTGCATTGTGTTATCTCTATTTGACTTTGGGAAAATTATTAGAATAGTTGTTCTGTTTTAATCAAATCCTAACAGAAAAAATGGTCTTCAAATTATTCTGAAGTAGGAAGAATTTCAGGGTTATGATTTGAGGAAACTTTGATGTCCTTTTCAGGTTTCAGGCACTTGAAGGAGATAGCAGTCATTTGATTTGTCTCCTCGATGATCACAACGGTTTAGCTCTCCAGTAACCACATTATATTTACCCAACTCTGCCTTCCCTGGTTTTTGGGTCCCTGAAAGCTGTTGTTGGAGCCCCATATCATTAGATCTAGTTTTTCATTCTTGAGCAATTATGTATATGTCACCGGTAATGCTCATTTTGGCCACCAAACCCACAGAGGGTCCTTTCTGCCTGTAGGCGATCAGAAATCTAGAGCCAAGAGACCAGCACAAAAATCAGCTATGTTGTCCTCATTCCAAAATCTAATGGACCACATCAGTCATTTACTATTATCACAAGTATGGAGAGCATCTTCATTATTGCACAATACCAAAAATATTTGTTCCAATTCCTTTAGAATTTGAACAGGGGTAAATTTTATCCATGAGAAGGTGCTTGCGCCTTTTGCAATCTCTCTAAACTCTAGATTGAAAAAAATGTTAATTCCCCCATTTCCTGATTCCAACAAACAGCTAGCTTAGATGTGCCAATCCAGCCCTTGAACCTCACTGACAATGGTCCTCTGGGTTTTCCAACTTGCTTACCCAATCTCAACATGGGAACCAATAGTCCATACAAAATGAAAGGAGCACTCAAGCTTTTGGTAGTATGCCAATGAGCACCTGTGGTTGCAGATTCAACATTTTGGCTGACCACAGATTTCCCCCATTATCTAGTAGCACTACACAGCCAACAATCATTGGCTTGAACTCCCTTGGTGCATGTGGGGGATACAACCAAAACTTTTTGAATCAAGGAATGGGGCAATTGTCTCAAGGGCAAAGATTCAATCTTCCCAAAGATTGAGCCAGATAAGTTTGATGGGGCAAAAGTGACATCTTGGCTAAGCTCCATGGAACAGTATTTTCAGTCACATCATAATATAGTGCATGATAAAAATTTTGGAAATGCTTCATTCTTTTTTAATCTAAACTGTATCAGTTGTACCAATGGTTTAGGAAGGAGAGGAATGGACAATTTCTGGATTGACATACCTTTATTATAGAATCTTCTGCCCACTGTTAACAGATATGGAATGAATATTACTTTGGACAATTGAAAATATAAGGCAAAAATAGTTGATGGCAAAATATGATGCAGAGCATTTGAGAATGTTCAAAAGGACAAGTGATTTGATAGACTATCAATAAACTTGAAATCTACATCAATCGGCTTCATGATCAGGTTAAGCATGATAGTTGAGTAATAAAGCTTTGCACAATTAAGGATGCTATACGGAAAGCCTTGAGCATAAAGTAAATGAATGTCACTTCTAGGCGACTCGCACAAGGTCAACACTCAGGATGGCGAAATAGAAACTTTGCCAATACTTTGAACCCAAGACAAATCACCAAGCTCTCTCCTGAACAACAAGAGAAGAAGAGGCAAAAAGGACTATGTTGGCATTGTGATAGCAAGTGGTCTAGTGGTCATAATCAATGGTGAAAAATACCTGATGATTATTGAAAATGAGGTTTTGTAAGGACAGTTAGATGTAGAGGAACCAATTTTGGACCAAGAACAATAGAAAACATAAGAAGAGGAAGTTGCCACTATTTCCCCTACATGCCTTACATACAAATCGGAAGGTGACAATTTTGATAGATACAAGTAGTACACACAATGAATGTAGTGGTAAATGCCATCACATCAAACTCTCTATGGGGGATTATCAACTTGACTTAGACATGTTTGCCATTCCCCTTGGAGGAACAAATGTGGTACTGGGAGCTCAATGGTTATATCTTTCATCTTTTTGAGACAACCTCGTACCCTTTACCTCAAATGGAAGAAGGTACAAATTTGTGGGGATGCAATCACCTCCAAACAAAATAGTTAGTTTCGGGAACATTTCTTAAAAAGGGATCTTATGGTATGGTGGCACAGATACACTCATTGGCAGCCCAAGAGATAGAAATTCCAATTGAGCAAGTGTTTCAGATGTTGAAAGAAAGACTTGATGGCATTATCTTGAACTTGGACAGGAGGTAAATCCTTTGATTCTTGAGAAACTTGACAATTTTGCAAGACGTCATTTGTTCAACATCTAACCCTATTCCTTTTCCTATGAACAACAACAATTGAAAAATTGGTCAAGGAAATTGTAATATCCCTTTTGGGAACAAAACTGAAAATTAAGGAAATTAGCTCAAACCCCAATATTAACAAGTCTTATTTTTATAATCAACAATTGAAATAAATCTGAAATCAGCAATATACAAGGGCATCAAACTGTTTATGAAATTCAAATCCACTTTTCACCGAGCAAATCAAGGAATAATGCCATAAAACAATTATTCTAGCCATGGCAATATTTATTGATCATAAACACAAGAAAATATTGAAAGAATATCTGATATCGTGGCTGGAATTAATTATATAAATTAGCAGCAGACTAGCCAAAACCGAAGGCTAGGAAAAATAGTAAACCCTTGCCAAAAATCACCAAAATGGAGATTCTAGCTTTATAAAATATGGCAAATCAGATTATGAAGTGAAATATCAATAATATTCCTTTTACGGTATCAAACCACTCTCCAAGGTAGGTCATTCCATCTAGGGAAGGTTGCCCAATGCCAATAAAATTTGAATATGCTTTCTTTTCTTCAAATCTGCAATAATCTTCAAGCTCAAACAATGTTGAAGGGTTTTCGTCCTCCAACAAAACTACTAGAAGAGTTTTTGTCCTTCTAGGAAGCCACACAAGAGGGTTTTCGTCTTCAAGTGGAAGAACATGGAGCAACAAGCTCACAATGCCCAAAATAGAAAATGCGCTAAAACTAGATCCTTCAAATGAGCTCTCTTATCTTTTCTTTTATAACCTCGTTTTGGCACCAAGACTCATAAAGTTAAGGCCGACCCCTAAGAAGTCGTTATAATCTTTTATTAGGCCTCATTAATAGCTTGTTACTTTATTTTGAACTTATTAAAAGCTCACCAACCCGACCAACCCACTAAGAATGGGAAATATAAGAATAGAACATGAATATGAATGATGAAACTGAAATATAATCCATGATCCTCCATTGTTCAACAATTGCTTGCAATCCTAAATTTCAGATAAATTCGAAAAAAAGGGGACATTACAGAAATGTCGGATTCCAATATTGCTCATCCCAACAAAAATGCCTACTCATATTCTCTAGCATTGCAGCGACTCTACATACACCATACAAAATAGACATCGACTTCCACAAAATGGTGGCTTGTTGGAGCAACTTCAGCAGGCTAGTACTACACAAAATTGGATCATAAATCTGGATACCATCAAGCTTGTATGAACGAAGATGATGTGTGGAAGACAACTTTCAAAACAAAACAAGGTTTGTATGAATAGTTCATAATTTCATTTTGTTTATCTAATGTACATGCTATGAGATGATTGAATGATGTATTTTAGGTTTTTAATAGATACATGTGTCATAGTGCATCTAGATGATATTTTGGTTTTCTATGTTACATAGGAAGAATATCTAAGTCATTTGAGACAAGTCTTTCAAGTATTGAAAGAGAAACAACTTTTGTGTAATATGAATAAATGTGAGTTTACAAAACAACCACTTTGGAGAATATGGTTGGAGGAGAACTAAGGGTGGATCCAAGAAAGGTTGAGCCTATCACCAATTGGCCAGCGCCTAGGAGTGCCATGTAGACTGCAAATTATTTGGAGCACCATACAACATGAGGAACGTTATTCTAACTTTATCCAACATTCCGCTACCTCTATATACAATTGCAGCAAGTGGTAAGAGTTTTTATTAGGATAAGGAACACAATAGTCCTTTTGAATCTTTGAAAGATAAAATCAGCCATGCACCGGTGCTTGCTCTTCCTAATTTGCAGCAGCCATTCAAAGTTGAAACAGATGCAAGTTAGTATGCCATGTAGACAATTTTTCTGTCAATGAGATTAAGCTAGTTTGTTATCATTCAGAGGTATTTTCTTCAGTAGTAAGAGTGTATCCTATTTATGATAAAGACATGTATGCACTAGTTCAAGCAACTATGTTGCTAGGAACGGAATACGGGATTGGGTAGGGTTCAATACGTCGATTTTAAAAAACCATTGTGTGCGACTAACTTGGATACGTCCATACATATATATTAAAAAAAAAATTATATATATATATATATAACCTTTTCAATAGTCCATTTCAAGACTTGAAAAAGTATACGTACAGTAGGCAAGACTTGAGCTACAAATATTGATAGGTTTCATCCATTTCCTATAGCAGATTAATTTTTGTGTTGCATTTGGTGACCAAGTAACAAGATAGGAAGCTTCAGGGACCTATTTAGTGGATATGAATCCAAACCTGCCAATGATAACTAAAGAGGTCAGTCCAATGGTTGGTTCTTGCATTAACTATTAGCTACAACCTCACAGCTTGATAATCCTTCACTTAAGGAACCTGCGGAAATGGAGAAAGTTTCTGAAAGGATGCTGACTTTGGGGAAACATTCCGGCTATGCAATTTGCGGACAATTGAAGATCGCCTGATCTCATAAATAACTTGTACGGAGGCTCAGAAAGATGGGTCATCTCAATTGTGATGGACTAACTCAAAAATACACTGCATATCCTTCGTGTATTTTAAACAATCTCCAATGCAAGCCTAGTCTGAAGTTTGTTTGTGAGCTCCCCCACTGCCAAACGGGTAAAGAAAGTCTTATCCGAGACATATTGACGTACCCGTGAGGGAAGCAGTACCGGGTACGTACTTACCAGGTACGTAAGTACAGGATCATGATAACATAGTCAAACATTTTACCGCTTCAATATGTTGGTATTGCAGATCCCAGACACTAGAAATGGATGGATTTTCTTCACTTGCAAAAGTATGTATAGCTAGGCCACCAATATGCAAGTATGACAGTATCACAAGATTGAAAGAGGCTTATGAGGAAGCATATGCACAAGACAGATGTAAACAATTGCAATCAAGAAAGTTGTACAAGCAAGCTACTCTATAAATGAAATAAACTATGTGGGCCAAAAGAAAGTCTTTTATTGATGAGGAAACTTGCGAAGGATTGGTACACTTGCAAAGGTATGTAAGAAGTATCTAGAATCTATGTAAACCAGTACAAGCAAGCCTACGCCTCTATCAGACCAGACCATAGGAGAGCATCTTTACGGATTTTGTGGGAGGGTTATCAATGTCTAAACATGGCCATGACCATCTATATGTTGGAAATACATTCATCAAAATGTAGTATTTTGATTGCATGTAAAAAGATAGTAAAAGGACATGAAGCAATAGAACTATTTTTTTATAATGTTTGGGTGCATTTTGGGTTGCCTAAGTCTGTTGTTTCAAATAGAGATTCCAAAGCTTTGGGGCTGTTTTGGACCACCTTGTGGAGCAAGATGGATACCATGCTCCAAAGAAGCACAACTTTCCATCCTCAAACTGGATGGGCAAATGGAAGTTGTAAATAAGACTTTAGTACAACTGGTAAGAGTTACAAAAGCAAGTATCCAAGGACTTAGGACAAGTCTTTGGCATGTATCCACCACTCATATAATAGAGTGGTACATACATCCAAAAACAAGTCGTTGCTTGCCCACTAATCTACTTGATGTTGAAATGGAACAGCAAAAAAAAGTGTCAGAAGTGACTATAGAAACAAAGTTCACTGAAAGGATTAAACAAATCCATCTCAAAGTGAAAGAACAATTGGAAAAGTCTCAAGCCAAGTACAAGGCTGAACATGACCGGCACCAAAAGGACTATATGCATACAACAGGTATAAAATATAGTTGTATTTGAGCTAGGAAAGACTACACGAACAAGCTAGGAAGCTCAAAGTCAAAAACTCTAAGGGACTGCTGACACTTCACCTTCCAATTGGTTATGTCAGCTCTAAAAGATGTGAGGTATGCAGAGAGGCATTCGAGCATAACAGCAGCCCTATGAGAGTCCCACGTGACATAGCACATTGCGCAGCACAGAGTTGCACTGATATGAGCCATCACATGTTGGATTGCAAGTACTAGGTTGTCAGCACAATCACTGGTACCGTGCAGATATGAGACTCACGTCTTGTAATTTGCTCATGGAGAGTGTGCAGGATCTAGTGTTGTAAAGCCAATGGTGTGGATAAATGCATAGAAGCCATTTGGCGCACTCTTGGCAAGTTAGCATCAAACTGCATCACACCAAGGGAAGAAAAATAGTGGCATCTATTGGAGAACGTGGATAGACTGGTATTCCCAGATTACCACAAACCTACGGGTGAAGCTTTTGTGAGTACCACAATCCATTCCAAGCAAGGGATTGCATCATGTCATATAGATCTAGAAAGTCAATGTGCGGCTTCGTCATCCAGTTATGGATGAACCCAGTCTTGGAAGTACCACAATGCTTCCTATGAAGTATTGATTTTATGATGGAGAAATCACCGGCAGTCACATTGATAGTGGAACCATATGAACCACAAGTTGGCTGAAGACCGGCTTACGAAAGTAAGCTCAGGAACCACTATTAAGTCGTAGATCCTCCTAGGTCATTATCCATAGGACTATGGGATGAGCAACCTTGGACATACATTCAAGCACTCAAACAACAGGGCAGGTCACACTTCCACCAACAAGTCGTCTTTTGAAGCATGTTTGGGTTATCTACCCACTAATCCTCTTTACGTTAGCATGTAGAAAAAGCTAGAAGGAGAAGTATGCACAGAGGAGTTCAGAGGTGAGCAAGCGCATTGCAAGATTGCTTATTGTAGAGGGTCTAGAAAACTCCATCTCAATCTGTCTAAAATCATCCAACTTTGAGAAGTCTCCAATTCCAAGTAGTAAATCTTCCCCCACCAAGACCATTTGGGCTATCGTTTCTTGAGTTTATGCATATTGCTCAAAGCGGGAGATTTCAAGGTCATGGTTCAGTATCTATGAATGTAGGATATAGGCTTCCAACAAGGCACTAGCATTAATTATAAGCTCGAACCTCTAAGCATGTGCACAATTCACCATCCTAGAAGTGAGATTAAAGTGAGACAATGTTCTTGCAATTTTGTAAATTCTACCACAGCTTCATGAGGACTGTACCCAGTCAGTAAATCAACCTCTAGAACTTGCACAAAGCTATATGAGCCAGTTCCACATGCTAGTGGAAAGAAGAAGCCCATATTGGTTGCTACACTAAGTGCATAGAAGACTTGGATCTTGGATTCTCAAGGAGAGATGGAGGATTTGGTCCTACAACTAGAAAGTTCTATGTTGTAGACACGCTAAATGTAAATCAAATTTACATCCCAACTGCTTGGATGAGTGTTGCATTTAGATAGGGCAACAAACCAGACAAGTGTGCAGTTGACAACTTAGTGCTTTACCATCCATTTGAGGAAGAAATCTTGGTGACCAGAGCAACTATGTATCCATCATCTCCCACACTAAGCATGCCAAAAGTGGCAGTCACAGTCAAATGCCTATCAGATGTTGGAAGTCCAAAGTGAATCCAATGGGGATTCCAGAATCAGTACATCGGTGTCTTGCATGTCGATGCTCTTCTTACATGCAGCCATGATAACTGATCTTCAAAAGTTAGCACGGATCCAACTGCAGAGAAAACACATAGGTCATGGTATGCGTGATTACCCCTTAGGTAGTACAGAGTGGTGGAAGCACAATGCTGTTAGATTCCCAGTGCTTAAAAAAAATGTCGAGGAAATTAGGTGTGTACCAGTCCGATCTTACTAATATCGTGGCAGCTTTCACCCATTGATGCAGAACTTGCAAGCAGTCCATGATAACCATTTTCAAAAACGGTGTGGTCTCTTCCACTTACAACGAACACGAAGTCATGTATGGTGATTCGTTCCAGGTAGTCCAGTCATGAGAGTCATGTCCAAACATTCCCAAACCTTTGGAGTCAGGGGTGCGAAGAGAAGGCATCGGTGATCAGAGTCTAACACTTCATAGTCGTATAGCTTGGCGTTGTAGACAGGGAATGCAAGATTTGATGTGGTGCTTAATGTTTGTGCTCATGAGAGGCAAGTAGCTTAGGAGCACGATAGCAATAAGTTTGCACTTGGTAATGCTGAAGACTCTCTTTGTAATTGGCATAGTGCGCTTGGCCATAATGAGAATTTGGGGAATTGCATTGTCAAGAACATAGCCATGTCCCCACATTACTATAGGAGCTTGTCAAACATATGGAAATCGAAAATATGTTGCACCCCTCGTGTATTTACTGGTCGAGCATGACTAATATGAGATACCTAGTTCTAGTTGCTGGTAGTGTCACTAAGACAACATTATTGTCATGAGCACATGAACAAGAGGATGTTGAAGTAGCAATCTACTACCTTGTCTTTATGATTCATGTGCTAGATCACTAGATGGAATTGCTAGGAAATGTCATCCGCTTGACAGTGTTACAGATTTTCCAACATTATTTGGAGTATGCCAATATATTGAAGCGAGCCAATATGATTGAAGTGCTAGCAATTGTATCCTTGCCTAAGATGTATTAGAGCCATTTCTATGATCCACTAAGAACGATGGTCTACAAGCTTTTTTTACCGGTGAAATAGCACTAACCTGTGTAGGTAGAGTGGCTCTGAGAGATAGGACATCCAGATGTCAATGTTGAACATGAGTAAAGACATCCAAGCAATTTGAACATAGATGTCATCGCTCTTATATCCTCATTGATAGCCATGTTGATAATCAATCTTCACGGGAGAAGGCGAGGACAGAATCCATACAAAGGTGGTACTTGAGCTGGAGGAAGATGAACAATGTTGTAAAGATGTCCAATGGAATGTTGCTTTAAGGCATGCATAATCTAGTCTAAGATACCTTGAAATGTACATCAACATCCTAGTACAGACCCTGTAGTAGAAGGAAATCAGTCTCAAGAAGAACTCCTCAACTCGAGCGAAATTACATGAAGTTGGAAAATCCCAATTCACTTTTATCTTCTTTGGATCTACATAAATGCATGCTTGGTCAATAACATAGTGCAGATACTAAATTTGTGCATCTCCGAATATATGTTGGCTAAGTTGGCTTGCAACATGCATTTGTACAACGTGTCCAATACTTTAGAGGTGTGCTCCATATGCACCTCCCAAGTCTTGCTAAAGATGAGTATGTCATCAAAGTAGATAGTGACAAAGGAGTTAGTGAAAGGCCTTAATATGTTATCCAAGTAGATGATGTACAAAGGTATTAGAGTTGTTAAAACTCTCATCCATAGGATTTCTTCAACAAGCCGCAATGTCCACAACAATAAACTAAATCTTTGTAATTACTCTCTATGTGTGTTATAAATAAATAGGGTGTTCAAGTTAAATATCCTAGAAAGAGTGTTTCAATCCAACCATTAGTTTGTGAACAACCTATAAAATAGGAGAATCACCTAAATATGTGTAATTTTCCAATTCGTATGTGCACATAAAAGTTGTCACTCCAACAAAATATGTCCCTGAATCAATTGTAACCTATTCTAGTGTGAACCTAGAAACACCCAAACCAATTAGCAAAAAGCCACTACAAGCCTAGTGTGAACACACCAACAAAAGGAGTTATGGAAGGCTTGAGTATGTCTTTCATCAATTGCGTGAATGTTGTAGGCATATTAGTCAAGTTGAAGGCACAACCAACCATTTATACAATCCTTTCTTTGTTTTCAATGTTGTCATCCATAGCTCTTTAGGATGGATCGGTAAATGCTAGTGACCTAGTTTTAGGCTAATATTGGTGAAGTATTATACACCTCAAACCTTGTCCTAGAGGTCATCAATGCATGATTGTAATTTCCCCTTTTCCCAGTTAGTTTGATATGGAAGACCTTATGCCCATTCCTCAAGGGAGGAAAACTAGTTTCATTGCCATGGTTGTAAGTGTTGTACTTTAGTCTATGTTGCATGGATACGCCCAAGACCCCCTCGAATCCCCCCTGATACGTATCGGAAACGGATACGATACGGTTACGATATAGATACGTACGGGATATGTCAGGATACGTCACGGATACATATCCTGACGTATGCCGTATGTATCAGGCACGTATCCTGCAGTAAATACGTCTTTTTTAAGTTTTATTTCATTTTTTTAATTTTTGACTTTCTACTCCCTAAAACCGAACCCTAAACACTAAATGAATAAAATAATACACCCTCTCCTATATCATATGTATGGCAGCCACATGAACCATAAAATGTAAAATCTTAAGTATATTGTATGTTCTGAAAATTTGAACATGGATCTTAGTATATTTTTCAAATTTCAAGTTTTGTTCATATTCATGTTGACATGATATTCATATATCATATGTATGGCAGCCACATGATCAATAAAAATGCAAATTCTTAAGTATATTGAATGTTTTGAACATTGATTCAAGTTTTGTATTACTATTTCAGTTTTTTATGGACTAAAAAATGAGTAAAATGAGCAGATGTACATAAAAAATTTAAAATATATATATATATATATGTACGGATGTATCCAAGATGTATCGTATCCAAGGGTTTTTTAAAATTGACGTATCCGCGTATCGTATCCGTATCCAAACCGATACTCGTATCTGTATCTTGGCAACGTATACTTTAGTAATTAATTATTTTATTTACTAATCATGGCATTGGAGTGCTTCAACTAGGTGGTGGAAGACTTGTCAAACAATGCAAGGAGGATTTCTATTTGTTCATTATAGAGGTCGGTCTTGTGGAGGCCTACATGGTGACTTTAATGTTCGTTTCCTTCATTAAGGGGAGCCGGCCTCTTTAGAAGATTCTATTTGCCCATTGACATCTTCAAGGCCTATATAAGGTGGTTCGACTTGCTAAAGGAGGGTTATGCTATTTTTTATATTGATTTCTCTTGGAGGTGGAGCAAGTAGCTTCTCTTCTTGCCATTGAACGTTTTTGGAGACTAAACTAGACTAAATAATTAGTCAATTACAATGGTACATATGAGCAAAGTACTACATTGAGTTAAACATGATAGTGCATGAAAAAGTTTGCACTTGCAGATAAGATCACCAAAGATGCAAGTGTGATCAAGCAAAACGTGAAAAAAAGTTATAACAATTGGCATATTGTTGAATGAGCATATAAACTTTAAGAAAAACATAAGAGCTACACATGTAAAGCATCAATTGGATCACTTTCAGAACAGGGAAACAAGTCCTCAGATATAACTCCCTACACTAAAAACACATTCAAGATCAACCACAAACATGAAAAACACACATCTTAAAAGAGTGAGATAGAGCACCTTAGAATATCCCCATCAAAGCTTAGAATTTCAGAACGCTTCCTTTGCCGATCAAATTTTTCGGATTGCTTATCACTTGTTGTCCATGGAGTTGGAGATTCAACAAAAGAATCCCATCTTCCGCTCGCATAAGTTGTCAGCTGGGGTGATGCATCTTTTGTTGTTTGTTCCTTAGCATAGACAAGTTTTGATATAGGACCAGTTACATGATAATCTGCACAAAAATCACGCAACCTTTTCCTCAACTTTTGCATCGCTTCACGGTGCTCGGAAAGTGAATTAGCTTGAAGCAACTGCGATTGTATTACCCTTTGACATATGCTTCTGCACAGCTCTGGGCTGAAAAGTGGAATCCCAAATTCTATACTAAGTGGAACCCACTCACATTTTGTATTTTTAGCAGAGATATTCCCATAAGCTGCCATCTTATGAACCTTTATTAGACGAAGATATCCAAGCGTCCAAAGTTGAAGTTCTTTGACCAATTTTATTAATGTTGAATTCAGTTGTGCAGTTTCTTCAGTACTAAGTCCGATGTCATCATTGACAATGGTACATGAACCATCTAGATTTATTAAGGGTAATGGTATGTCCTTTGTAATAGGTTTTTCCATGCTCATTTAAATCAACCTTCAACAGAGGCTGAACAAGTACAGCCGAGAATTTAAGTAAAGAATTCAAGCAATGCAAAAGAATATTTCCATTCACAAGAGTTCCATCAAATTTGCCACCAAGTCCTCCTACAGTAGACCCATCCCAAGGCCACAACAAAGCTTTTTCACATCCTAATAATGGTGAAGGAAGCAATCTAAGTCGCTGACCTTTCATTAAAACAACAGAAACAGGACCAGAAGCTGCCACTGAGTACAGAATCAGTTTCATCCATGGAGTCATGGCAGAATTTGATGGTGGGCCAAAATGAACAGGACTGGTACCTACAGGCAAAATTGTTGAAGGAGAAGAAGGGAGAGGGATCATTGAAACAATTATGTCATAATCACGACGAAATAAACGATGCAATGTTGCAGGTGCCAACCCAGCTAAGCTTTCACAGCGAAGAACATCTACACGGTATTTGCGCTTCCTCTTCACACGATTCTTTGAATTGACACTGAAATCATTATAGCTGAAAGAGGTTGATTCGGTTTTGGCATCAAGGTCCACCTTCAACAACTGATCTGCACACTGCTCAGAAGATCTGTCAGCAACTTTATTAAAATCAGGAAATAGGCTATTTGAAGCAAAAGGTTGATTATCCATCAGAGAGCTTCCAGACTGGAATGAGCTCAAATGGAGGTCATTACTTCCGGAACGATTTGATTGTAGTTCTTCACAAAAATTAAAGTTTCCAGCACTTTTGCTTGGATTTTCAGCATTAACAAAATCAATTTTGCTAGGGCGAGCATCAATTAAGTCAGAAACATCATCAGCTGTTGTGTCGATTGTTAATCCACCTGACTGGAGACATTCAAGGGCACAACGAAGACTGACTGCATGATTTGCAAACTCTTGCAGCTCACCCTCAAATTTTGTGCCTTCTAATGCAAGCAGGTCATTGCATAGCTCAGCAATACTAGCATCACCAAGCTTTCCCACTTCATAGAGTGTAACAGCATGAGATTTCAAGCCTGCAGAAAAATAAAATCTGCAAATTATGTTCCTTATAGATACGAACCTTTAAATCTTCTTATTGAAAACTAGAAGCATGAGAATGGGTAGAATAAACTATTTATAAAAGATTCATAACAACAATAATAAGAAAATAATATTTTATGGCTTGGGTTTACACCTAAAGCATGCTTCCAAATCTGCCGCCTGGTCATCAGTTGAAGATTGTGATATTTGATGTTTCTAACACCTCTATAGTCTACACATTATAATTATATTAAGCCAACTATGTAACAGAGTTTCAAGTCTTGATTCAAGTCCTTACTATAAAAACAGCATCTCATATGTTTTGCTGCATATGTTAAAGAAAGTATTTGCAGTTTGAATAAGAAGAAACTGAGCTTCTCGAAAAAATGAAGGTAACTTCTAGACCTTCAAAAGGTGTCTAAAGATGTCAATTTACTTGAAAATGGAACATTTTGGGTGAAACCAAATTTAACTGAATGATTTATGTTGTCATTTATAATACATGTGCAAAATTTTGTACAAAGGAAAACCTCCACTTTTCTTTTTTCTACCATTTCTTACAGCTTGTCAATTTGTTTTGTTTCCTTGATGTTTGTTATAAAGATTAAACATTCAAATATCTCATTTTTGTTATTATCGGTATCACAATGAATGATCAAGAATAAGGCATAACTCATCACAAAGGTGTATTCAAGAATGATGGTTGCTTTATAGTTGAAGAGTTGTGATATGGTTATAAACAATTTCAAAATCCCAAAACATACTTGGAATTGGGGAAGACTTGTAGGGTATAAAGTTATAAACAGTGTTTATGGTTTGGGAAGGAGGAGGTATGCACAGCTAGTAATCCACCATACATGGACTCTTATTGTATCAAACGCAAATGAAGCTACAGAAATTTAGAAGAAAAGCTACATCATTAAAATGTTCAAACATATTCACCTAGGGAAAGGTATTTGTGGAACATATAAAATGGAAAATGAATGTGAGGAAAAATCACCAGCTCTGGAGGCGGAAGATTCATAGAATATGCGAGTTGTGTTTTGGAAAATACAGATGCATCCACGTAACATTTCAGAAACCAGGTTAGACAAGATTATAGATATTATGTTTCCGGAAAAAACAATTTGCTACTTCTAGTTATTTAAGTTAAAAGCATAATTTCCGGAGCACGCAGCAAAGTCTTTTGTTGCCTCTTTCATGCATAACCTCTTTACACTTATACATTTGTCTAAGAAAATTAGCAGAAAAGATAGATAAGATAAGATAAATATATTAATGTTCAACAAATGACCACAAAAGTAGGTCAAAGGGACTGCTGACAACAGCGAGCACCGATACAAAGCGGGAAAACCAAAGAGTTCCTGAGAAAGATAAGTACAAAAGCCATAAGAGGTGGCCAACCGGAAGAATAAATCACACGCACCAAGAATGGGGGTGGAGATACAAGTGAGAGGAAGAAAGGGGGAAAGATGACCAAGGAGAAGAAAAGAGGAAAGCCTATAAAGGAATGGTAGATCCATCTCTCCTAACATCCAAGGACGACTGGAAAAAGATGATAATAGAATGCCAACCCGCCGAAGAGAGAGTTTGCCTACTATGCCGTTGTCTGGACATAGTACTATCCCTCTAATACCTGGTGGATCTAGTCTGTCTACAGAGGCCAAACCTAGTACGGGCATGCCTGTGATGGCTTGGGGAAGCATGGATGGTTTTCTTGGGCTGAACTAATCTGCAAGAAAAAGCAGGGTCGGTCTCACAAGGGCGCTTAATGCCTCTCTCCGAAGGTAACATTATGAAGAAGGAAGTGATCCGTTGGGTAGAGTCCGGTCTAGGATGTGGCTGAAGAGAAGTTGCAACATTAAAGGGTTTCAAACGTGATCATCTAGAGAAAGATACTTGTGGAACATGAAAAAAAAAACTGAATGCATCCGAGGACAAGTCACTAGTTCTGCGGATGGAGCAGACACAGAATATGCAGCTTGATATTTGGAAAATAGAGATGCATTCACATAAATTTTCAGAAACCAGCTTACATAAGATGTAGATTTTATGTTTCCAAACAAAAACATGTGCTAATTTTTAGTAAAAAATAATTTTCTTAGTATGCAGCAATGTTTTCTGTTGTTTCTTCATGAATGACCTCTTGTTTGTTCTTCTGCCATTCATTTGTGAATGGTAGGTTAAAGATATGATAAGGTCATCTAAAGAGTGATTGCACGGGGTTGGCACCATATGTTAGAGCAATAGGGTTGTGATGAGATGATGTAAGAAGCAAGGTGTGCATTCACACATAGACACGCACTTGCACATACATATATATGCAAGGAAGTACCTAGAAACATGTCAATAGAGGAAAGGAAAATAAGATGAAGGCTCTCGACCAGGAGAAAAGAAATCAGGAAGGCGTTCACAAAGAAAAGATGAAGCCAACAGTTATTACTTGCCATGGAAAACCCATACGTTGATTGTTGTCACTGGTCCATAACAACAAACATGTCCCCTAGCAGCCCTGAAAATGTCTGGAACTTGAAGCACCGATTAGACGGCATGAAGGAATTGTTGTCATTGGAAAAAGAATGGTTTAAGCAAAGAAACAAACTGAGAAAGTCCTCGAGGATTTTAACATTACGACCTTCAAGACTAACATAACTCTAGAGACCACCCATCTCAAATTTAAAATTTAATGCCTAATTTGAATAATAGCTGACACATCAGCATTGCCATCCCAACATCTACCACATGGCAGACATCTAGAAAGGTTGAACATGTAGTGATACAGATGTCTAGGTTCAAAACGTTGTACCAAATGCAGAACTGCATTTGCACTTTTTTTGATAAATTTAATATCATATTTATCAAAAAGAAAAGTTACAGCCACATCTAATAGAACTTGAATATTGAGTAAACAACCATTTTGACCCCAAAACATGCGATTTTCCAATCAGCCCAAGGGGCTTCTTTGAAATATCGCTTGTGGGATATCACTTAAAATCCACTATATATAAAAAAAAAATTGCAGCAAATAAAATTCTGATTTTTCTGGAATTAAACCCACTAGAGCAGCGAACTGAAATTTTAAGATAAGTTAGAAAATACTTGTCCAAATCACATGAAATTTTATAGAGAACTTGCTAATAAGATGGAAACAAAAACTAGAAAAATATTTTTGGGTTTTTCTAAATAATATATGACTGCCAGTAAATTTCAGAATGCCCTAAATGTTGCAAAAACATTAAAATTTCAGAATGCCCTAACTGCTGGAAAAACTTTAAAATTTCATAACTATGTGAATACAATGGTTAAAAATCTGATTTTCTGGAAATAACATCTACAAATTATATGGAAATGAACCCAACCTCCAGATCTGAAAACGAACCCTAGGAAACCCTCGAAAAATCTGCTGCAAATCCCTAGGGCTGACGTCACCCTTTAGAAGGGGCTGGAAATCCACTAAAATGCCTCCAAAAGTTGTGCCAAACTCTGCCTTAAATGCTGATAATAATCTGATATGCAAACCCTTGAAATTTCCTCTCCCTCGTACTGAAAATGGCCTCTAAAACCCTCCTGAAACCTCTGTAAAATCTGCTTGAATATCTTATCTGAATGAGCTCCAAAATAGCAAACTAGGGTGGATCTTTCACCATCGAAGAGTGCTCTACTAGCAGTGGATCTCTCACCACCGAAGTTAGAGATCCTGTGGGATTTTACTCCACAAACAAAAAGTATGCAAACAACAGTTGCTCAATACCAAAATATGTGTGAGTGTATGAATGACCTCCTTCTTCTCCCCCAAGCACCACCTTTTATAACCTTCCAATGCAACAAAGGGCCCCAAAAACCCTAATCGACCCCTTAGGGGGAACCCCACATGAACATAAAGTAACTTAAGTTACTTTTTCCCCCTAGGCGACCAAAAGTGACTTTAAGTGACCCCAAGGAAGAAATAGAATAATAAAGTACCATGAGTCCCCCCCCCTTTACGACAAAATATAACAATTATTCCCACCAAGTTGCCCAATACTAATGTCAATGATAAAATATAACATAGAGCAAGGTGGTAATCAGACCATCCATACCCAATATCCTCCAACTTCGTTAGCCCCTCGAGTATGACCAAGGGTAATACTGAAAAATGGCTGTTAGGCCCTCGGTGAAGGAATGGGGACATTACACTTCTGGTCCACTTTACCTCAACATGCTTCCATGAGGATTTTTGAGTTCCTCAAATTCTTAGCTAATTTAGCCATCTTTCAATCTAGCTTGAAAATGTTATGCCATATGCCCAAAGACGTTGTCGACAGAAACCTTATGAGTTTGCTTGTTAGTGAATCCCGGTCTCATCACTGTCAAATGCCATGTTGCATTAGCCCATTGACTTGCACACTGAAAAATGACGCATAAGTGCAGTCTATAGATTTCTTTCATGTTCCTGTCATATCCCCTTCAAAATCGAAGACCCTTAGCCTATTTTGTCTACCCGACACCTAATGACAAATCTTCTAAGGGTGACTTAAGTCTATCATAAGTAATTATAAACTGCCAGTAATGCAGAAGTATATATATAGACAACACTGCATCATAATCTATGACCTTGATCAGTTATTAATTCACTAGGATGGAAAAGGTCTACATATCATTTGTTATTGGTCCTTGGTTGAAATGGTGACTTTGGCTCTCGCTACTGTGAAATGGTTAGCTCTACATATGATAAAAGCCCATGTTCATTATGTATCTGGACTATCTTAGGAAATATGAAATGAGCTGTATGAGAGGCACGTACTTCGGATTAAGATAGGCTTGATGTATTCTCCCCAAGTGAGATGGTGTTTTGTCTTAGGAACATAAAATGGAGATCATGTGTCGCCCAAATGCATAGAAGAAAAGCAAAGGCCATTGATTGCTTGTGGAAGAGGTTGCCTTTGGGTATCTTTTGTCAAGTATGAAGTTGCATGGTCGACTTCCTTAGCCCACTTCATTCTATGATCATTTCTCTATTGTATCTGAAATTTCTCTCCTGAAGCATTCGAGCTTTTGAATCAATAGATCCTACAAAGAACAATTACAGCCTTGAGGAAAAAGCATTTGACATGGCATGCACAACATCACCTACTTAAAACTTTGGAGGAATTTCTACATAGCGATTTTCCATTGAGTCTTCACAAATTTTTATTATTTCCAGCAAGTATTGTTTTGAAGAATAAAATTGCAGCAGCTACATGTTGTTGAAACTATATGTTCAATGGTGCAAGATGGAGTGACGTTTTCCAATCTCTTGGCTATTTTGAGCTCCACCAATTTAGAGACATTCCAGGTCTCACAAATTAGTTGCTTCAGACCATGTGTCACTTCAAAACTATTCCTACCGGAGACTCAAAGTAAGTAATTTTCAAAAAAATTGGAAGGCTTTAAGGTGTGGTTTCAGCCTCCTTTCATCTGCAGATTTCTGAACTGTTTTTCAGTCCTATTTGCCTCATAAAAATCTGGTTTTCTTCATATTTTGGCTACTAAAAATATAGTGATCAGTTTAGAGGAAGCACAAATTTAATTGGGTGTTGTTTGTATGGGTTTTTTACTCAAACCCTTGTCGCCATTCCTGTAAAATTATTGCAGCAGTCAAAGGTTGAATTTTGCAATGTCTCATACATTTGTTTTGGGCTGAATTAGTCTCATAAAAATCTGCATATTATTTGGGGAATGAAGATTATCAAATAATGCATGTTTGGTATGAGTTTCATGCACAAACCTAGTTGCATTTTCCTTAGAAAAATCAGATCTGCAGTGATAATATCTGAATTATATTTTATTAATTTGCACTCTAGTATTGGGAATTGCCTAAAATCTGTGTAGAGGTCAAATCGGTCCATTTGGGGACATTACAGTGGTATCAGAGTTGGCTTTCCACTAGCCTGTTGGGTAGCGAAAAGGTCAGAATATGGCAAATTGGAAAGATCTGAATGTGGGTTTTATGAAGAAAATGTTCATCAACATGATGAAACAACAGGAAGCCACCAACCTTTATTTGAGTCAGCTCACTCAGAATTTAAAACAAAGCAGATTTGGGGACAATAAAGAAAAAGGTGAGAACAATGATAAAGGGCGGCCAATAGAGGTGATTGATGAGGATTCTTGTTGGAGGAAATACAAATCTTTGAGTAAGGGTTTCAGAGATAATATGTCATTTCCAAATTATTGCATGATGAAGATTGGTCGCAAGCCCAAGCGAGATCATCATATGCCAGTACCTGAATTACAAAAGAACGCATTTAAAGAAGAAGAAGCTTCTAAACAGAAAGGTATTATTTCCATCGAACAAAATTATTGTGTTAGTGAAACTTTGCTTGCTAAAAAAAATGATAATAGACATGAGAAGAAATTTATACATGCAAGCAAGGAGGATGTAATTGAAACTCTCAGAAAGTGTGAGGAATGGAATAGCAGAGCTAGAGCTGCTAGGTTGATAGCCACTCAAGCGAAACAACACTTACAAGAGTTCAAGGCTAACATTTCTTCACATAGTGGGCAACAAGGTATGAGGAATGGCATTCCTCAAGATGGGGCAGCCAAGAGCATGGAAATCTCTTTCCAAGAAGAGAAGATTTCACAAGAAGTGATTGAAGAAGAAAGGGGCATAATATTGCAGCAGTTGACTCATAATATTCAGCCCATTGTGGACATGAATACTCAGGTTTTGGTGCAGCAAATTCAAGACATTTTGAAGACCAAGATTGGCAAGAATGTTGGTGATATTCCAAGGTATGAACACATACTAATGTGTCTTATTTATTGTTGCCTATTCCAATTTATTTTCATCATGAGATGCATGATAAGATAGAAGGTGTTGTCTTCATTATGGAGTTTGTTGAACCATTGCTCCAAGTATGTGTATATGAGCATCTTGTGGATGATATATGGTGGCAAGTTTTAGCCCACTTGACAGATACAGGGGCCAGGCTTACGGAGTATTTCAGCATGTTTTGTCTATTGTGCATGGCACTTGGACAAAACAAATTTGGAATTGCTTGAGGGCAAGCAATTTTGGGAAGAGAGGACTGTAATATCCCCTTCCCAATCGAAGACCCTTAGCCAATTTTGTCTACCCGAAGGCTAAGGGGAGATCCTAAGGGTGATTTAAGTCAATTGTAAGTTATTATAAAGTGCCACTAATAAAATATATATATAGAGCATTTATAATAATTTATGACTTAATAAATTTAAACCTAGGATGGAAAAGGCCCAAATATAATTTGTTATCCATCCTAGGTGAAATGGTGACTTGCCTTAGAAGGGGAAATGGGAACTTAGAAAGGATAAAAGCCCATTTCATTGTGTATTCCCTCTAGGAAAAATGCAACCAGCTTTGGGAGGGAAAAATAAGTATTAAATATCTTTTGTATTCTCCCTAAGGGAAATGGCGACTTGTCCTAGGAAGGGAAATGGATGGTGGAAAATGCATAGAGAAATTCAATGAATGTTGATTGGATGTTTAAGAGGTTGCCTTTCGATATCTTGTTTCTTTATAAGGAGAGGTCGACTTGCTTAGGCATTCATGCTATGATCATTATCTAATTTCTACATTGTGTCTAAAGCTTAGAGCTTTTGCATAATTTATTTCAAAGATGAAAACCCTTAGGAATTATCTCTAGAGGACGAACACCCTCTTAGAGCTTTGGAGGAATTTCTACACAGGATTTTCCATCAAGTCTTCACAAATTTTTACTATTTCCAACAATATTGTTTTGAAGAATAAAATTGCAGCAGATGTATGTTCATGGTGCAAGATGGAGTGACCCATCTCTTGGCTATTTTGAGCTATTTTAGAGACATTCCAGGTCTGAAAATTGTTGCCAACCATTGTAATGAATTTTGGGACTCAAAGTAAGTAATTTTCAAAAAAAAATGGAAGGCTTTAAGGTGTGGTTTCAGCCTCCTTTCATCTGCCGATTTCTGAACTGTTTTTCAGTCCTATTTGCCTCATAAAAATCTGGTTTTCTTCATATTTTGACTACTAAAAATATAGTGATCAGTTTAGAGGAAGCACAAATTTAATTGAGTGTTGTTTGTATGGGTTTTTCACTCAAACCCTGGTCGTCATTCCTGTAAAATTATTGCAGCGGTCAGAGGTTGAATTTTGCAATGTCTCATACATCTGTTTTTGGCTGAATTAGTCTCATAAAAATCTGCATATTATTTGGGGAATGAAGATTATCAAATAATGCATGTTTGGTATGAGTTTCATGCACAAACCTAGTTGCACTTGCCTTAGAAAAATCAGATCTGCAGTGATAATATCTGCATTATCTTTTATTAATTTGCACTCTAGTATTGGGAATTGCCTAAAATCCAACTGGGGTAAAAAATAGTCCCATTGGGGACATTACACTTCCATTAAATATGCAATATCTTCACACATACAGCATTCAGTTAAATTAATTTGAGTCTACCTCATATTTGAGATTTCATTTATGTTAAATGTAACAGATCTCTATGTCAAACACTTATAATCTAAAGTGGCTATCGACTATCTAAACATTGGCCGTCCATCATGTCATACAGATTAGGGGCAACCTTGGCTTCCACTCTTGGCTTCATCAGCCATATCTCGACACCAGGCCTTCCTTGTTCATGGTTATCTATGATGTTTGTAATACATGTTATTGTCTTGACATTTTCAAGGTTTACAAGTGTTGGGTTCACCCTCTTGTCAACTAGAATCTTTTATTGTTTTTTTATAGTTTAGCTTGAGCTTTTTTGCTTGTAGCCACTTTTTAGAACTTCTTTTCGCTCCCTCGTGTTATTTCTGCTTCTTATACTTTTGAGTTTCATTAGCCTATTGTGGTCATCCATGGACATTAATAAAAATTCTTTCCTTTTTTCAAGTCCCTAATAACTGTTATTATGAGAATTTCAGAGATGGTTGTGGGTCGTTTATGTACTTTGAACGTTTAACAAGGATGCTCCTTTTTACCCTTATTGCACAACATTCATATAATGATGAGATGGAACAGTTCTTGAAGGAGACCACAAGTGGATAATGAGTGTACTCTTGTAATATCCCCTTCTCAAACATAACAACTTAAAAACCCTTAGCCTATTCTTGATTTCCCGACGGCTAAAGGAAATGAAAAAAAAAGGAAACTAATCCTAATAAGTTAATTAAAAGTGCATAATAATTTTACTATAAGCACTTTAATTAATTTATTAGTGATAAAATAATAAAAGGAAAAGTCGCTTTATTTTTTATTCCCCCCTAGTGGAAAAATGCAACCCATATGGGAATATAAAGCAAGGGGATAAGAAATATTAAATAAAGTAAAGCAAGAAGAAAATATTTAATAAAGTGAAAGGAGCTGACTGGGCCTGTGTGTCGGCAAAGAGGCCAAGAGAAATTATAAAAGGAAGTCGCCACAATTGGAGAAGGCGTCACTTTTATCATATTTTCCTATTTGAAATTTGGTTGAGTTATTTGCTTTTCATTTCTATCTCAAATGACGAAAACTCTTTGAAGTGTTTCCATTAAAGGATGAAAACCCTCTATTGCCAAGGATTGAAGAATGAAAACTCTTCATCCTTTATGAGAGGAAGCTTTAGTCAGGGGTTTGCATTGATTTTCAAGATCTATTTTTGAAGTTCCAATAGTGTTGAAGGCCCTAATTTGCAATCCAACTATGGTTTGAAGAAGTGTTTGTATCTAAATTTTGGGGTGCAGTTCCATCAATTTCTTAGTGGAGCGACCCACTTGTGGGAGGATCCTGAGCTACCTAGGGTACAGTTGTTCCAAATTTGAGTTCTATCGTCATTGTCATGTTTTTAAAGGTCAATTCTAGCCTATTTACATCTGATTTGAAATTTGGAAACATTTTATGGGCCAACCATCCCTAGAGCAAGTTGCATTTTCCTAAAGAAATTCAGATTTGCATTGTTTTTCGTCAAAAATATATCTTTTAATCGTTATAAATCAACTTTGTGGTTGTTCCTTTTGGGGGCATCAATTGTTCCATTGAGGACATTACAGTGATATCAGAATGGGTGTCCTTGCCATCCTCTGAAGAGATCATATCCCAATGCAAACACAGAAATCACCTTTAGTTTATCAAAGAAGGAATCCACCTCCAAAGAAAGTGACAATGGAAGAGCATGATCCAAGAACCCCTCCCTCAGTTGAGTTAAGCTACATGCATGAGGTGATTACAAGGAGACAATGAGAGTTGCAACAATTTTATAAGAGAGTCTCAAAAGAAAGATGCAATTACAGGTTCAATCATGGTGATACAGGGACAATATATTAGCTAACCAAGGAGCAACCAACCAATGGTGACAGAATTTCATTTGGACCAGCAAAGACATCTATGAAGCCTCCATTTCAAATATTCAGAGAAAAAATTTCTCCAAAAAGAGGAACATCCAATTGAGTTACATCCTCTACGTCATGTCTCTATGTGGGGTGAAGAATATGCATCCCTTAGCTACAGGGTGCGAGGTATGTTGTCTTTCAGATATTTATATCAATCGAAGAATAGTAAGGGCATAGGGTTTAATGCACAAACATCATCAAAGGGCCATGGCAGAAAGGTCTTAGCCATAAAGGGAAGAAAACCCTCCATTATGAAGAAGCAAGTCCATGAGCATGCATAGGATCAACTACAAGGTGGAGAAGTCATCATGAAGTTCAAAAATACAACTTCCCTCTATAACAACCCTTCCGAGGTGACAAAAGAGGAAGGTATCCACCGTGTTAAGGAGGAAGAACAATCAAAGTTGCAAAAAATTGAGAGGAAACAACCCATAAAGGATTCCACCGTACAATTGAAGGAGAAGAATTTTCAATAGAAAAAGGTATGACTTCTAATGAGAAAAATGTCTATATTAGTGGGGATGGCAAAATGGAACTAACATTTCTTGTTGGATGCAAAATTGAAAAAGATGTTTCAGTTCAAAAGGTACCTATCAATCTTCTACAAGCATGAATGTGTGAAAGGTGTTGATTCTTGTTCCACTTGTTTTCTATCTGAAATCATGAGGGTAGTATTGTTTTAAATCTTTTGGAGATTTCCAAATCAACAACATAAGGTAAACACTTTGGTGATCTTCTTTATAAGGAGGATAGTAGTAGCAAGGATGTATTACATCATCTTCATACTATGTTATTACAACAATTTTATTATGATGATATTCAACCTGTTTTGGACAAGTACACTAGGGAATTGGTACAACAAAGTCAAGATATCATGAAGGCAAAAGGAAATGAGGATCTTGATGTCATTCCAAGGTGTGAAAGAAATGGTAACATGTCATATTTATTGTTGCATATTAAACCATTTCGGATTTGTTTTTCTCATGAGAAACATGATAAAATAAAGGATAAAGTTTGCAATATGGAGCATGTCGAACCCTTGATCCAAATTTATGTTTATGAGCATCATGAGAACTACATATTTTTGCAAGAGTTCTCTCATTTGACAGGTATAGGATCTAGACTCTTGGATCACTACAACATGTTTTACATCTTGGACATGGCACTTGGGCATATGAGCTTGCAATTGCTTGAGGGAAAGCAATTTGGAGAAGGGAGGGTTGAAATATCCCTTTTTCATAATTAACAGATCAAAGACCCTTAGCTCATTCATTGTTTCCTAGCGGTTAAGGGATGGAAAAAAGGGAAACTAATCTTAATAAGTTAATTAAAAGTGCATAATAATTTTATTATAAGCACTTTAATAATTTATTAGTGATAAAATAATACAAGGAAAAGTCACTTTATTTTTATTTCCCCCCAGTGGAAAAAAGCAACCCATATGGGGATAGAAAGTAAAAGGATAAGAAATATTAACTAAAGCAAGAGGAAAATATTTATTAAAGTGAAAGGATCTGATTGGGCTTGTGTGAGAAAAGATGCCAAGAGAAATTATAAAAGGAAGTTGCCACACTTGGAGAAGGCATCACTTTTATCATATTTTCATATCTGAAATTTAGTTCAGCTATTTGCTTGAGCCATTTTTACCTCAAATGACGAAAAACCTCTTTGAAGTGTTTGCATTAGATGATGAAAAGCCTCTATTGCCAAGGATTGAAAAACGAAAACTCTTCATCCTTTATGAGAGGAAGCTCTATTCATGTGTTTCCATTGATTTTCAATATCTATTAATGAAGTTCCAACATTGTTGAAGATCCTACTTTGCAGATTTATGTTGCATCCAGGTAAGGGTTTGAAGAAGTGTTGTAGCTAAATTTTGGGGTGGCATTTCCAGCATAGTTTCCTAGTGGAGCGACCCACTTGTGGGAAGGATCCTGAGCTACCTAGGGTACGGCTAATGTTCCAAACTTGACTTCTATCATCATTACCATATTTTTAGAGGTCAAATCTAGCCTATCTGTATCTGATTTTTGCTTTGGAAACAGTTTTTTCTAGTCTAAGTCTGTAAGTTGTTATTCTGCAAACATAAACTAAAATTTCAGCCCTCTTTTTGGTCAGAAAATCTTATATTTTCCCGATGTTCTTGCATGTGTGTGTACTTTATGATCATGTATTGGTAAAAATGTTTGAGTCTATTTTACATCAATGTTATGAGATCAACCATTCCTTAGAGCAAGTTGCATTTTCCCTAAAGAAATTTAGATCTACATTGTTTTTCATCAACAATATACCCTCTATAAATTAGTATGTTATAAATCGGCTTTTTGCAACTTTTCCTTTTGGGGGCATAAATTATCTCATTGGGGGACCAT
Source organism: Taxus chinensis (assembly GCA_019776745.2). NCBI lineage: Eukaryota > Viridiplantae > Streptophyta > Pinopsida > Cupressales > Taxaceae > Taxus > Taxus chinensis. Next base: position 720,892,860 of record CM034154.1, read on the forward strand.
TACAACTCTTCATCAAATTTTTCATTTCGCTACTTCTTTTTGTTGTCGATCTGGTTTCATTTGAACACTTCTTCAAATGGATCAAAGAGACATCTTGACTCTCTAGGTTGTTTTTATGATCTTAAACAGCTAATTGTAAACCCTAGTAAAATTAAAGCAAATGGTTCTTAAGGATGGCCATTTTTCCTATATTGTATAGATCTATATAAAGATTGAGATGGAACGGTTCCTTAAGGAGACCACAAAGGTGGATGATGGATGCACTTTGCATCACATTTTCATTTCGCTCCTATTTTTTTTAGCTCGTGTAACTCAGTTGGCCACTTCTCCAAATGGATCAGAGAAACATCTCAGACTCCTTAGCTTGTTTTTATGATCTTAGGCAACTAGTGGTGAAACCTAGTATAACTTCAGTTCTCTTTTAGAGGACGGCCGACAGAGATCTATATTTTTTACAACATTTAGGAATGTGGCTTATAGGCATTTCTTTTCGTTTGAGATCAGCTTCAAACTTGTGGTTATGCAAGTGGTCCACCTCTTTTGAAACTCTAGATAATACTTCTAAATCCACTTTCAGCAAACCGACTCCAAGATGAGGCTTTTTGATACTATCGTTTAACTTAATAGTTATGTATGGCTTGACAATTTGGGGACCTAGTTGTGGGGATCTCGAGTACTGAGCAAAAATTATTATGCCACAAACTTTATCCACTACAAGCTAATTGTCTCCCTATATTGTTCAAGTTGAATTCAAGGCCAAACCAGTTTTCCTTGAGTTCATTTTGAGGCTTACCTCTTACCTGCATAGACTTTGCTCATTCAATAACTCTTGTTAAGGGTGAGTGCTCTTTCTTTCCATTGTGCTTTTTTAGAGGCTCTCTTCTTTGGATTTGTCAGGACAAGACTAGTGATCTGTAGTTGACAATTTTACAAACCTATTAGATTCTCTCCACACATCTAACTATGTCATTTTAAATTGTTCATACAAATTTAAGATGTTTTTAAAATTGATAGAATCTAGAGTAAATCAAAATTCAAGCATTCATACAAATGCTAAAGTATATACATGGAGAAAGCCTCATAGGGACAAAAAGTCCATGGTCAAAACAAGTTCCTACTTTGCAAGATTATATTCACTTTGGAATAGAATGAAACAGATAGATGGCAAATGCCTAAGCAAAACTGGGAAGAGAGAATATGATTTTTTGTACTGGTGTTGACCACAGTTACCAAATCCAACTGGATCTGCACTAAATATGGTTAGGACTGGATTTTTCGACCAGGCCAAATAAGGTTGGTCTGGATCAACCTTGTTTGTTTGCAAATTTATTTTGTAAAAACGGACACCCAACAACCTTATATCATATATAATATTAAAAATTTAAATGCATTAACATGTGATAATACATTATTAATTTGTTTTATTCCATTTGTTACTTTAGCATTTTTATAAAATCATGTTCTTATATACACTCCATATAATGTTTCCACCTTTTCCAGAATTCCGGATTTTTGAATTTTGTTGCCCGCCCAAATGGATCCAATTTTCTAGATGTGGTACTAGTAACTACAGTGGAGACAAAGTGGCACTGCAGCATGGAATGCCAAGCCTACAATGACATCGAAATCAATTATACCAACAATCTGAGGGGTGACGCTTTGACTGCCCTATTTGAAGAAGCGCATATTTACTGCAAATGAGTATATACTATGTTACCAGGGTTCGTCCCCCTCCCTATACCCTTCCCGATATGTATCTGGTATGGACACATGCATGTACAGGTAAGGATTCGTTGTGGGTACGTCCCAGATATGTTTCGACGTACCCAAGACGTAACCATGACAAACCTGCAGGTTTAGATGCCAAAAAAGTTTTTTTAAGTTTTTTTCTTAGTTTTGACATGGTCAATGACCAAAAAACAAACCTTAACATTTAAACTAATAAAATATTAAACTCTAAACTCCTCAAAAATCTATAAAAAGCACTCACCCATTCATTTGAAATCACACAAACAATCCATTGTTGGTTTTTGCAAGTGGTATGAGCAAAGAACCAAAGAGAAATTGAAGAGGACGCAAACACTGGCAGGAGGATTTGTTTGGAGAAAACCATTTGTAATATCCCTTTTTGTCGGAAGCAATTGGTCATCATGATAAAAATATAGCTAGAACTTACAAAATTAATAACTCTGGAAATACTTGAGACCTGATTACAAATGATAGCTCAAAAGATTAATAAATCCAATATCTATCCAATGCATATTAAAGCACAATTTTCCAACGGGTGGAAGGCACCTAAAATTGCTCCTCAAATCTTGAACTGGATCGATAAAACCGTAGAAAATAGTTGTTCCAAATCTGAACTGAAAATATGAATGTAGAAGGCTGGGAAAATGAAATATCCCCAAATACGAACAACAAGCTAGAGATATGGATCTGAAACCCTCGCCGAAGAATGCTCTACTAGCTAGGATTTGATCTCTCACTACCGAAGCTAGGGAATCTGCAGAATCTAACCTCCACAAGCAATAAACTAAAAATAGCAATAGCTCCAAAATGATTGTATGTCTAAATGCCTCTCCAAAAGACCCCAAATGTTTATTTATAACATTTTTCCTCAAAAAAAAACCCAAGTCTCATTTTCCTTGGGGAAATTAATAAAATAAAGTGACTTTATCATTTATTTATTTTCGTTGTATCACTTTATCTTTTTCTTTTCTTTTCTTTTTATTTTAACTTTATCATTAATAAATTAATATAAAGTGCTTATATTAATATTTTATATTGTACTTTATAATTAATTCATTAGGACTAAGTTTCCCGTTTATTCCTTCCTTAGTTGTTCGGAAATAATGAATGGGCTAAGGGTTTTTGACTAGCTACTTCCGAGAAAAGGGTGTATTACACCATTGCAAGGAGGACGAGATCGGGGACAGCCATTGCTGGAAAGAAGTTCAAGTTTGTTTGGAGGAAGCAATTGTTGAGAGGAAGACATTGTTTTATTGATCATTCAAAGGAATAAACGTCACGTTTGGAGGTAGCGTTTGTTAGAATTCTATTGCAACAAAGATCTATGTTTGGAGGTAGCATTGTTTTACTTGTTACGCTTGTCTACAATATAGGTATTTTTATTTAATTCAACCTTCTAGTTTTTATTTTTTACGTTTTTTTAAAATTTATTTTATTGCATTTTTTTTAAGTTTAAAGTTTAAACACATCCTGAATCTATGTATGCTCTCACCTCGCACTTTTATGGTGATCTTGGTGATCAAAAACAGATTAGGATGGCACAGTTAGAAATTTTTAAATTAATAATTAGTAAATATTGTTATTTTTAATTTTTAAATGCATTGTTCAATGTTAATAATTAATATTTTAGCATTTATCATTTGATTTATGTAAAGGAAATATGTTTTTTAATTTTTATATCTTCCTAAATTTGTGTATGCTCTAACCTCGCGCCTTCATGGTGACCTTGGTGATCAAAAACAAATTAGGATGACATTACTAACAAAATTTTAAATTAATAACTAGCAAGTTATTTTTATTTTATTTCTTAAATTTTATGTAAAGGCAAAATGTTTTTATTTTTTTAACTTTTGAACTTTGTGTACGCTCTCACCTTGCGTCGTTATGGTGGTCTTGGTGATCAAAAACATATTAGGATGACATAACTAATATATTTATGCAAAGGCAAAATGTTTTTTATTTTTTAAAACATCCTAACTCTATGTATGCTCTCGCCTGGCATCGTTATGGTGATCTTGGTGATCAAAAACAGATTAGGATGGCATCAAGTTCATGTGAAACATGATCATAATTCTCCTCTTTGGAGACATGTGACAGTGGTAGAATACCTTGTTGGTGGTGGGGGTCAGATTTGGATATGTCATGATTGTCATGCTCAATACAAATCCTCATATTGTCGACTAAAAATCCATTTGACTAGGGTTGGAGGTGTGGCGATAAAGAAGTGCCCCAAAATATCAAAAGAGCAAATGGCAGAGTACCTGAGAGAGCAAGAGTAGGCCGATAGACAATGTGAAAGAAATAGATCGAAAACAATTCCATTGCAAAGAAGGCCTTCATCACGACCACCCACACCTAAATCTGGTACTCACCCTTTCATCTAAACTCAAAGTCATCCACTTGATACCCCTTGTGATGAAGAGAGTCGAGAGACCTCACGGAAAAATCCAAAAGGAGCATTCGAAAAAGCATTTAATAATGACAAGAGGGATATTATTAATGAGGTAACTACTCGACCTTTAATGTATTGAGATCTTCATATTGGTAGCAGATGGTGAAGGCTATCAATGAAGCTCCATAAGGGTACAAATGCCCAAGTTATGAAGAGGTTCGAACCACACGCTTGAAAAAGGAAGTGGAACACATTCACACCTCTTTGCAGCCAATTAGAGATTCTTTGAAGGATTCAGGGGTTTTCATCATTTCAGATGGATGGAAAGATCCTAGAAATAGACCTCATAAATGTTGTTGCACTATGCCTAAAGGGGCAATGTTCCTAAAAGCCATTGACTGTTAAAGGCAAGTCAGAGATGCACAATTTATTGCCAACATTTTGATAGAGGTTAATGAGTTGGTGGGGCCCCGGAATGTTGTCCATGTCATCACGGACAATGTTAAAAATTGTAAAGCGGCGGGATTGATTATAGAGGGTAAATATGAGCCCATATTTTGGACCCCTTGTGTTGTCCAATCCCTTACTTTGATGCTCCAAAAGATTAGGAAAATCTCGTGGATTGAGAAAATTTTCACCGAGGAAAAAGACGTTCAGATGTTTATCACAAACCATCATATGTCTCAGAAACAAGATTTGTATCTCACACACTCGATTTAAGACGACTTGTGAAGGTGAAAGAGGCTTTAAGCAGTATGGTGATCAGCAATGTTTGGACAGTGTGGAGGCAATCAAATACAATGAAAGTTACAAAGGTAAAAGCATTGGTCCTTGATGATGAGTGGTGGGCCAAGGTTGAGTACTTAGTCAATTTTACAAAGTCTGTTCTCTCCATGATCAGATACGTAGAAACTGATGCAACATGCATGGGAGAGATATATGATGAAATAGATTCTATGCTTGAACGTATGAGAGAGGTCATACAAACAAAAGAGCAAGATCCAGAAGAGACCTACAATGAGGTCAAGAATGTGGTCATGAAGAGGTGGAATAAAATGACCACCCCATTACATCTCGTTGTTTATGCACTGAACTCAAAGTATTATAGCTCTGAAATACTTGGGCTACCTAACAGGCAACCACCATTCTCTAACTCTGAAGTTGCAAATGGAACCAGGGCAACATTTAGAAAACTTTCCCGATCCATCTATAGCCAGTGTAGTGCGAAGCGAAATGGGCATGTTTGTAGCTTCAGAAGGCAACATGCTAGAGATTGGGGCTCTTTTTGACAAGTACACCATGAGCCCAACCAAATAGTGGTGTGTACATGGCCATGATGCCAAGTACTTACGACCTATTGCCATCAAAATTCTTTCACAAGTATAACATTTATAAATTATTAAATTTATAATCATTGAAAAAAATTAATTTTATTAAATTAATAGAATATTTTTCCGCACATTCTTAGTATGTTACTAATTTGAATTTTCTCATGAACTTTTTTGTAATAGGTGGCTAGTAATTCTTCCGCAAAGCGGAATTGGAGTACTTATACCCTTATCCACTCAGCTAAACGAAACGAGTTGGCATCTAAAAAAGTTGAGGATTTGGTATATGTGCATTCCAATTTGTGCCTCTTGACACACAAGTCTAAGGACTATGTTAGAGGTCCTCACAAACTTTGGGATCTTCTTCCAGAGACCACAGATTTGGATGCCTCCATAGCCACTCTTGCCCAACTTTCAATATTTTATGGTGAAGATGACATTCAAGGGAGTTCACAAGGAGTGGAAAGTGGAACTTATGAGAGTGGAGCTAGCGCAAGTGGCATGCAAGAATTTGATTTTGAGGCAGATCTAGATGATATATTCTAGATTTGTTTGTATTCATGATATTCATATATCATATGTATGGTGGCCACATTATCAATAAAATGTAAAATCTTAAGTATATTGTATGTTTTGAAAATTTGAACATTGATCCTAGTATATTTCTCAAGTTTTGTTTGTATTCATTTTGACATGATGTTCGTATATCATATGTATGGCAGCCACATGATCAATGAAAATGTAAAGTCTTAAGTATATTGAATGTTTTGAACATTAATCCTACTATAATTTTCAAGTTTTGTATTTCTTATGGACTAAAAAATGAGTAAAAAGAGCATATGTATAAATATATATATATATATATATATATATATATATATATTTATTTATTTATTTTTTAATATATATGTATGGACATATCCAAGACATATCGTACCCAAGGAATTTTTTAAATAAACATATCTGTGTATCGAACCCATACTCATACCCATTTCCTGGCAACATAGAGTATATAGTATATACAAAGAGGGCAATATTTGTTGGAAATATGTATGCCTTGAACTCTGCGTTCTTTATTCCATACTATCTACTTTATAGCTATACAATGCAGAAACTGAAAAGTTGCTAAAAATAGACTAATAGTCTAATAGTCTATTAGAACCAAAGTGTCACCCCCTACAAAGACGAAATGTATCGATTTTAGAAGTGGAAATGAACGGTGAGAATCAGTCAAATAGCTTAATTTTAGTTGATGACATAACTATTTTGGTAGTGCCACTTCTCAGGGTCATATCTCCTTGACCGTTGATTGAAATTTGGAACTGTAATATACGTTTGAAAGCTCTAAAGCAAACTAGTATGAATGCCCTTGAAGGCATGCTTTTGGCAACCCTTTAGGGTCATCCAACCAAATTTTTAAGGCCAAATTCCATCATAAAGGCCCCAAAAATGTGAGATGCACAAACGTAGAAAATACCACAAAAATAGATTTTTGGAAATTTTTAGAATTCTGCCTGGATTGGACATCCAGATCAACAGCTCCCCTTCATCTTTCTCAATGAGAATTATATATGCATTATACAAGACCTTGAGGGTTCAGCATCTCATTCTACAGGTTGTGTTATATCTATATTTTAATTTTTGCATTTGTTCTCACAGACTCCTAAACAAAGCTAACCAGTACTAAAAACCTAAATTACAGATCTAAATTTCTGGTGTCTTATTGTGGATGAATGGCATTGTTCTTTGTTTCAAAATGTATTTTTGATTCCGTTCTCAACTTTCAGTTGATTTTTAATTAACACACATAGGTGGCCAGGCCAGTATTATAGCTCCTCTATAGGTGACTGCAAGAGAGATGCGTATGAACCTCCAGTCAACAACCATTTGTCTCTGAATATAAAGTTGTCTCATTTTTCTTCAACAAATCTTGCATCCCCGCTACACACCAGTGTGTTCTGCTTAGAATCCACACGTAAGAAAGGAGAACGTCTATCAGAAAAAACAATACCCAGTCGCAGAGAGTATGTACTAAAGTTAAGTCTACCTTTTCATTGGGGCCAGCACGTCACAAATGAAGATATTTTCCATTGAGGTTGAAGGAATTATGTGTTTTACTAATATAAATGTAGCTTGGGCAATACATCTCGCATTTTAGGTTCTCAAAAAAAAACATCACCTTCATAAATATTTTTCCAAAGGCGGTCTATGTTACAAACCTCTCCAGAATTTTGACTTGAATTTGAAAAACAGTATAGCACCCTCACCTAAAGCATAGCATTTCCTCCTAGGGTTAAAATTGTGCAATGCTAACTTATCATGTTCATGTTAAAACTGTGAATATAGTGAAGTAGCGAAGCATGAATATACTATGTTTTCACATCTTACAGAAACATAAATATTGAAAAAATTAAGCCTTGATCAAGACCATCACTTTTATACAAGCCTTTCAGCAAGAACTCAAGTTCCATGACCCCATCTGTTTTGTAAAAACAAAGAAGCATCTATAGCAGAAGTAGTTCTATAGACATTTACTATAAGAGGGAGATCAATATGTTACATTACCAAAATATATAATCCCAATTCAGAATGTATATAAAATGGATAAAATCTCAACCTTATCTGCTACATATTAGTGGGGTTGTCAATTAAAATAATATGGTTTGGGTATATACCAGGCGATACTGAACCCATCATTAGATATGATGTTATGTTGGCATCAACAATAAATGCAACACGCAAGGAGCTGGAAGATGCCTTTGCGCTATCTATGTTGACTGCATCTGCTAGGAAATCTGAATTTCTATCACTCAATGGATTTTCAGTACTGAGACTTGTCAAATAGGAATCGTCCTCATCATCATTGATCAAACTGTTCGGGGACCCAGGTATGCTCGAATCTTGAAGAACTGAAGCTGGATCAATGATTTTTACCGCCCATCCCAAGCGACATGCAAATGAAGCAGCAGCTTGAAGATGAGCCAAATCAGCCTGTAATGTTGTAGCTAATTCAGCAACTGTTGCATGCTCACTCGAAACCACAAAAACAGCATACAATAACCTGGAGCATAAATCTCCACATATCAGCAAGTTACATTGTAAAAATTAAAAATCAGTATGTCCATTCTTATCCAAAATTAGGAACTGTGATTATTAAATTCAATGCGCAAAGCACATCTGCAATGTGAACAGAAGAATCATAACCAGATTAGAAATACTCCATACAATAATGCCATAAAAGATTTCAACATAACAAAGAAACAGAAGCAATCCACAACTCACTCTTCTGTAGGATCTTCGTATGACTGTTCCCTGTTGGAGACAAATCCTTCAAGCTTGGAAACTGAATTATAAGCCAAATTATGAACTTTGAAATGAGTTGAAGGAATATATATCTTTTCAAACAATATTAAATCAAATAGAGCATATGAAAACATTTTCACACTGAAATACAAGACACTGTAGCACACAAAATCAAATGGGTTTTTTTACATGAGTAAATCTGCAGCTAAAAAATCCATCAAGCTTGAGAACTGAAATCTAAGGAAAACTTAAACATCAAATTAAGACATCAAACTTGTATCATCTTACAATTTCACCTCGATGTGAATATAGGAGAATTTTTAATGCTAAATACACAGCGTCTCATCTTCCAAAAATTGTAGTTGATTTTCATTTTCACTTCTATGACCATTTCCCTAAACACCTCATATTGAATATTGACTCCAAGTTGCTAAAGGTAATTGTGTTCCTAGAATATCTCTTGTTACAACCCCTGCTGAAAGGTACTCTACAAGAACAGGCATTGGACCAGTAGACTACCTAGAGTGAGGAAGTTCTTCCCAAAGATGCAATTGTAACAACTGCTGCTATAATGAGATCATGAGCTGCCTGATCCCTATAAAGTTTGTGAAAGGACTTCAACATTTATTCTTGATTCGTAAACACTCTTTTATTTCACCAAGGGAGCTATCAGACCTCTTTGTCTGCTTAGCCAATGAAGTTCCAATTGCATTTACTTTTTATTCCAAAGTTGTCTCCCCATTTTTCCTTGCCAATGCAATTACCATCTTCATTATTTCTTTCTTGCAGCTTCCTAAAGCTTTTCTGGTGTTTGTCCCTAAAGATCTCCATTAGGCATTCAGGTCATACTGTTCAGCCATCTGCAATATATACAAATCTCCAATTTATGTTCCTTTCTCTACTAGACCTCTGTGTTTGGTTTTGCTAGCTTGTCTGATAGAGATGCCATCTTCTAGAAAACAGATTTGTATTACCACTTTCCAGCAGTACATTCCAATTGAGTCTCATTATCATTCTTCAACTGTTGTATTCATTCATAGGATTGTGCAAGTAGTTGTAGAAATGCTAATCCTCCAACTGAATGTATACCTTGGAGTCAAAAGCTTCCTCCATGGAATAATCCACAACCGTTTCCCTTTCACAACACCATGAGAACTCTGACAGTGAGACTCCCTAACCCATGTTATAAGATCAATCAGAAACTGTCTCAAACTTTCTCTGCCTCTTTCTCTGCCTATGCTGGCTGGATAAGAGCAGTCCCGTTTTTCTATGCTCTGAGAAAAGTTTGAAGATTCTAGTAATCTCATCTTTTCCCTTCCCATTCTGACATTCCCCTCCAGTATTCCCCTCCAGTAGGTCAAACTGAACGAGCCCCTTGGCCTCCCTATCAATTCTAAGGTATACCCGCCACTACTCAAGTAAATCAAGAAGAAACCTGCATGGCAGTGAACAGGTGTGTACTGGGAGAAGAGGCCAAGGAGGTTTGTGCAGTGTGTTAGCATATGCAAAGAGAAGAAAGAATTCAGAGAAGGCTGAATGCACACTCAAACAAGTGTGACAGCGTTTATTTAATAAGAGTAGGTGGTTACAAATTGGTTTTCAGTTTAAATTCAATTAGAGGCAGTTCCCAACTGCATAACCGATGCTTGTAATATAAATATTCAACACCCCCTCTTAATGACTAAATTAGAGACAATACCAAGTTTGTCCTGAAATTTTACAAATGTCCTAAAGCCCATAGGTTTAGTCATTAGATCTATAGACTGTGTCATAGGTGGTACTTCGAAATCAGCAATCCATTGTTGTGTTGTGGTTGTTGAATGGAGAAGGACCGCAAAACAAGAATTTGGTTGTGTGCACAGAAGATATGGCAAGTGGTCCATTGATTCTTCATTACGTGATTCATTGACTAGCGATGAATCATCAATGGCTGAGAGTGTCAGCCCCATCTCCAAAGTGTTGGAATCAAAAACTCAAAGAGTTGGATTGAGAAATCTATTCCAAGCTTGTGTAGAGACACTGTTAGCTTGCAATCTAAGTCACCTCGATCATGGCCTTGCAACACCATGTAGTTCTCATCCAACCTTTTCAGGAAAGCATGGTGAAGTGCCTTCCAATCAAATTGAGTTGCTAAGGAGAAAAATGTGACCATCTACATAGTGGAAGTTAGAACCAACTCTGCAATAGTAGGAAAAACAAATATCTCTATCTCACCAATGGGAGATACAACCATCTCCATAGTAGTAGGAGTGAGAACCAACTCCTCCGTCTCATCTATTTTCTTATTTATCCCCCTCTATTGGGAAAGGTCTTTCACAACACAATGAGCAAATTGTTCATGGTCTACTATCCTTTAAGCAAGTACCTTTAAGTGAGTGGCTTGGCATGCCATCTCACCATGCACCTTCAGTGCATCTAGAATAGTTAAGTCTCCATCCACAACAAATTGTTCTTCAAAATGAGGAAATCCATCCTCGCAAGGCATGTCTGCCTCCAATATATCTGGTATAGTGGATGTTCCCACCACAATAAGTGTCTATAGATTGACTATATCAAAGTCAACAGATCTATGAGGAATGGCTTCCTCGCTAGGCATTGCAGCCTCCTGCACATCACGTATGGTGGAGTTGTCCTCCATACGCGCATTCATGTTGATTGTAGCAGGATCAACAAGCCAATATTGGTCACCTTGCCCAATACCAAAGGCAATCATCCATTTGTGTTTCACATCAAAGACAACACAGTTCTTCCCACAGAAATCCACATAAATATTGGGATTTCAGTTAATTGACAAATAAATAGAAGATTATTTTGTAAAGAAGGTACATATCTAACATTTTGTACCAGCAGTTTATGAGCATTATTCAATACAGTGCATATATCTCCTATCCCTTCTACTGCAACTGATTCTCCGTCAGCTAGTACTACTAATTCAAAACATATATTTGTTTTTTGAATGAAACATACCAATCCCTGCAACATGAAAAGCGTGCAGATGCGCCAGAATCAATGATTCAACAACTAGTACTACTATCATGTGAACATGATGTCGTAAGACAATTAAGAGCATGCTCGTCATCCAAATCCCGTTCTTCTGCAACTGCTCCCACATGTTCTTCATCACATGGATTTTTGTTTTATTGCGAAAGATCATACTTCCGCTTCCGAAAATCCTTCTTAAGGTGCCCAACCTTGTGACAGTAATAGCATGTGACCCGATACCGAGTGGAGAACTCACCAGAATGACGCCTCCACTTTCCTTTTGACTGTGACAAAAGCATTCTTTGATTGGTCACAACTGGCATCTGCCTCAATCTCTCTCTGCTCCTTTTGCAACAAGTAGGAACTCTGTAATGTCCCCATTTCCGAGCAGATGGCCTAGGAGGATTTTCATCCGTCTTAGCCTTGGTTATGCCCAAGGGGCTAGTGATGTTGACGGTTATTGGGTGTGGTTTGTACCTTCATTTCACTTATATGTTATGTTTTGGAGTTGGACCCGTACTTGAGGTGATTTAAATGAAATAAGGTTGTGAGATGCTCCCCTAAGGTACTTTATGTTATATTTAGTCAATGACTTAAGTGATGGGTGAATATATGGTGCTTTGTGTTCTAATTCTTCGTTGGGGTCAGTTAAGTGGACCTTTTTGGCATGGGCAACATAAAGTGACGATTACACACATGAAGACTCTCCATGTGGGGCGATTAGGGTTTTGGGCTTCTTTTTGGCAAAAGGGAAATTATAAAAGGGGTCGTTTGGGGAGAGAAAGACACATTATGATATCTTCTACTTTTATGTGGGCAGCTTGCTTTTGACTTTTGCTTGAAAGGTTGAGATTCTACAGGAACCCTAGCTTTAGTGGTGAGAGATCCATCTCTAGCTAGCAGAGCATTTTTCGGTGGTGAAAGATCCATCCTTAGCTTCCTATTTTGGGGCTTCATTCAGATCAAATTTTCAATTTAGGGTTGCAGAGTTTTCAAAAGATTTCCAGGGTGTTGATTCATATTTTTACAGACTTCCAAGTTAGAGCATTTCCGGCATTAGAGATAGCAATAGTAAACTTCCAGGAGGAATTCCGTGGTGTTTCTGGCTATTCTCCTAGGGTGACGTCACCTTTGGGAGTTTGCAAGTTGTTTTTGTTGGGGTTTGGTGCCGTATTTTTGGGTTTTTCCGAGTTGGATCTATTTTTAAAAATTTGTACTCGTTGCTGTCCAAAATCAGAAAATATTATGATCAATTTCAGTTGTTTGTAAAAACTTCCAGGGTACTTGACTTGGTCAATTCGTGACCTTATATTAGCCTATAACCACCCTTAGTCAAAGCTTTTTTGTGTGCTAACAACTCATTTCTCAATGACTTTACTGTTTTCACATATTCATGATTACAAGCCTTTTGACAGCTTCTAGGTATTTTTGTAATTTGAACATTTTGAAGAAGAAGGAGGGAAACATTCTATATTCCTGTACACTCTCATGACCTGAACATCAGACACTTCAGTTTGTTGAAAATTCCCATAAATTTGGCAATTTTGAGTGATATCCTACAAGGGATATTTCAGAACTCACCTTGTCGAACATGAGAGTTTGACTTTCAGCGATTTAATGGAGTGCCTCCACAAATGACTCATATGAAGAAGGTAAGATGTATTCAAAACCACAGCCACCATATCATTGTCATCCACCCTATTTGTTAATGGAAGATAACTAATCTTGGAGGTCTTGCATCCAAAGTAGGTGCTCAGACAGGGATCTAACTTGTAATTTCGCAGAAAAGAGCATGTATTCTTCAGGTATAAAACCCGACTCTTTCTCTAACATGTATGATATTTATCCCACAGACTGGCCCACAACGTGTACTAGCCCTAGTGGCATTCCAGACTTCCGGTATCATAGTCATCAGAAACTGACAACTTAAGAAGTAATAGAGCCTCCTTGTGACGTTTGTCATAATCTGCAAAATTTGTAGCAGGTCTCCCTTCGCTACTCTGTGATTTATCTTATCACAATCTTGAAATTTTGCAAATGTTAGAATCTTATGTCTCCATACATTGAAATTTGTGCCCATCAATTTCTACGTGTTTCCAGCAAAATCAAGTTTAGAAATATTCGCCATTTATTACTCACGAAAATTTCCGAACCCACAAATTAAGTTTTGCTATTCGACCCTCGTGACTCTAGTGACAGTCAGTATATGCCTTCAGCAAATGAATGCCCTGCAAATGATCAGCATAAGCAAATCAATGCCCTGGAAGCAGACTGTTAGCCTATGCTACGATGCCCTTCGTGTCTCTTGGATTCGTGACTGTTACAAATTCACAGTTATTATACATGAATTCCCGTGCCCTCCAAATACTATCTGCCGTGCATGAATCCACATACGGCCCTCATAAACGACTGTATTCACTACCTTTAAAATAGAGAAATGCAAATTACGTTTCCAAACTTCAATGTGCTTAGAATTAGAGGTTTTCGTGCTTATAAACACATATCACGACCAAAACAAGACATTGTTCAACCATTGTTTTCTAGTGAGTTAATCACGACCAAAATAACTTAGACTATCCTCATAAATTGAGGAAAGAAACAAACGTCTAGTGACTAGTATTCTCTACAGATCTTTTGCCCTGGAATTTCGCGACTCGTTAAAAACCTTCACGATTTTTGTGCCCTCGCAACTAGAAGATGATTACTAGTAAACGCGACTGTAATCTTATGCCCTCACGATTATTAAGGGAGCAGCAAATGCCCTATATGCAACTGCGAATAAAATAATAAAAGGGAGCAACAAGTTTATTTATTTATTTATTTCCCGGGACAGCTGGATGCCCTTCTACTTCTGCAACAATGTTTTTCCTCAAATCCCCTTCATGTTGATTGCCACAAAACTCACGAATTGGATTCTCCATGTCTGCATGACCTCCACAGGCTTCTCCTATGTCTGTAATCTTCCACCAAGAGCTTCCTCAGACTATGAATGGCATCTTTCTTCCTCGAACTGCGAGACCTTTTCCCTAATGCCGATGTTAGCATATACAAATAGAAGAAAGAATTCAGAGAAGGTTGAATGCACACTCAAACAAGTGTGACAATGTTTATTATATAAGAGTAGGTGGTTACAAATTGGTTTTCAGTTAGAGGAAGTTCCCAACTGCATAACCGATGCTTGTAATATAAATATTCAACACAGTGCAAAGGATGGGGTTGTTGAAGACAGAGGATTGTCAGGAATAAAGAGACTACAGTGAGTGGGGATCTAAAACTACAGGAGATCAAAGCCTCGAATGGGTTATGCAATGAAAGGAGGTTTTGTCATGTCCCTTTTTGGAGGTTGAATTTCTAAGACCTTAACCCATTCTCTCCCCGTGGGTCTAAGGAGAAACGCAAGGGGAAGATCTGAAATATGTCTTTATTGTTGAGTAGATAGTTGTTTTCATTTATTTTCATATATCCTATTGGAAGCCTAGCGCTCCAATAGAGGAACTTTAAGTAGTTAGGTAATAAAGGTATTATGAGCATGTAGGCTCCAAATACCATCTAAATATTTAAAAGCACTTACTTTAAGGGGTCGGCCATCATTTTTTATGTTCATAAGCACTCCTTGTGGCTATTTAAGGAGGTCATTTGGGCATTAATGATTCGTGTTTTTGGTGATTATTCTTATCTTGGTGAAAGTTGGCTTGGGCATTAATGATTCTGATGATTTTTGTATGTATTGATTCTTGGGATTATCAACCAGAACCAACTCTCATGTTTCCCCATTTCGATTTTCAGCTCATCGCTTTTGATTTTATAGTCCCCCTTTTTTGGCTTCCTTACCAAATCTCGATCCCTAGGGGTCGAGATTGGGTTTTGTGAATACCTTCGTTGGCGTTTTCGACCTTTGTGATTTTCTGGTTATACCGCCACAGGTTCTTTGCCCTTTGCGTCTCACTGTTCTGTTTATCGCTGGGAATTTTCCCTTCGTGACCCTCTTTTTTTGTCGGCACAATTTATTCCGCCCTTCATGGATTCATGTGTTACTTTATCTCTTTGTGTTGCGTTTTGATTCCGCTCTATTTTTGTCCTGTCGAGATCCCTGTGGTTTGTATTTCTTTTGTGCCTCGATTCCCTCTATTCGTCCTTCAGAAGGATGGCAGAAGGATCGAGCAAACTCTCTCTCATTTAAATGGAGCCTTTTTCCTCCCTCTAAAATCTGCACTTTTCGAGAAAGGCAAACTCTCTCGCATGTCATTTCGAGATGCTATTCGTGGACCCCGGGACCAGCCTTTTTCCTCCACTCCAGGTATGAATCGTCCATTCCGCTTAGTAAAAGAAGACCCTAGGAAAACTCCAGCAGGTTGTATGAAAGCTACAGATGGTACTCCGGTGGCAGAAGGATCAAGTCTCCTTTAAATGGAGCCCTCTAAAATCTGCACTTTTCAGAAAGGCGAACTCTCTTGCATGTCATTTCGAGATGCTATTCGTGGACCCCGGGACCAGCCTTTTTCCTCCACTCCAGGTATGAATCGTCCATTCCGCTTAGTAAAAGAAGACCCTAGGAAAACTCCAGCAGGTTGTATGAAAGCTATGGATGGTACTCCGGTTATAAAAATTGTGACATCAGACGTTCAAGCTAATATTCAAGAACTAGAAGACAGAGCCCTTATAGTACGTTTTCTGGGGTTTAAACCATTGATGTCTGCTTTCAAGGACTGGGCCCGGAAGACGTGGAATATCCCAGGGGAGTATACTGTATCTGTCTATCCTAACAATTATTTTTTGGTTGTTTTTGCAAATTATGTGGAAAAGGAATACATCTTCCAAGGGGGTCCATGGCTTTTTGGCCGAGCTGGTCTGTTTATGAAACCATGGCAGCCTCTATTCAAAGCTGAAGAGGAACTCCCTTATGTTGTTCTTGTCTGGATACAACTCTTTGGGTTACCTGCTGAATTTTGGAATCTAGTGGTTTTCCAGGATACTGGAAATTCCATAGGCAAATTTGTTAGAGCAGCGAACTCCTCAATAAAAATGGAGGAAACGGTCTACGCTCGGATGTGTGTATACATGGACATGAATCAGCCTTTGCTTGCTAAAATTCTATTGGAAGTTGAGGAAGATAAATGGGAACAACAAATTGATTATGAGAACATTCCGTTTAGATGTCGATTTTGTCATGAATATGGCCACCTTGTCAAAGATTGTCCACGACGGATAAAAGAACAAAATAAGGAAGCCACATAGTTATGATGATTTTATAGCCCCGCCGAAAAGAAAGACATTCAAAGAAAAAAATACAGGAAAATTGCAGCAGAATAATATCGAACAAATTTGCAACCTTACAATCAAAAGAAGCAGAGGAAGACATGGAAGAACTACAGGAAACCCAAGTCCCCGAAACTCAGGTTGTAGATCCACCACACCAAGGCCAGGAAAATATTCATCCCCAATCAGTATCGAAAGCTTTGGTGGTGCACCAAGAACATTCGGGAGAAATGAAAAGTTATCAAAGGAAACACAAGTTCATAGAGGAACAAAGGAAGGAGGAAATGGGTTTGGAAACAGGAAATAGTCAGGGTCATATGTTGCCTTTATTGCCTTCTTCTGCAGATATACCCCTACTGAAGAACCACCTTTTGAAGAATGACCCCTTGGGAATTCAACAAGAAAAGCAGAAAAAGTTGCGTATGGACTCTACTCTGAGAACGGGAAGAAAATCTAACCAACTCCGTATTCAGAAAACAGAGAAACAATTAACTGGTACTGGTAAAGTAGGGGATTTGGCTACAATTTTTGAACAAACCCCACAATGAAGTTGATCACTTGGAATGTTCGAGGGCTAAAAGGTAGCCCCTCTAAAGTTAATGAAGTAAAGTGTATTTTGAACCAGCATCACCCTCACATGATATTTCTTCAGGAGACTAAAGCATCTATAGATTTTATGGCAGCAGTGACTCCTAACATTCAGAAAAAACTTCAAGTTGTCTCTTTAAGTTCACAGGGAGCTTCTGGAGGCATGGCATGCATATGGGATCCTCAACAGGTTCATTATATAGATAGTGGAGGACATCATGGTGTTCTTTATATGGTGGTTAGATATGTTCCTGAAAACCAGATTACTTTATTATTGAACATTTATGCTCTAGTTCAGGTGGAAGCAAAAAAAGCCCAGTGGAAGATTATTTATGATATTGTTGCAGCCCATTCTGGAATACCTGTCATTATAGGGGGAGATTTCAATACAGTCTTATTCTCTCATGAGAAACAGGGAGGGAATTCTACCCTTGATGCCTTTACTATTAACATGTTGGATTTTATACAAAAGATGAATTTGGTTGATATTCAAACCCAAAATGGACTAATGACATGGTCCAACAAAAGAGTGGGTGAGAATTGTATCCTGGAAAGGTTGGATAGATTTTTAATTTCAGAAGAATGGTTAGAAAGCAGCAACATTCCGATTGCTAATGTTCTAGACAATTAGGATCTGATCATTGGCCGGTTTTATTGGAATTGGGCAAATCAAAACCGTTCAGAGCTCCTTTTAGATTTCAATTGATGTGGTTGAGAGATGAACATCTTCCTTCTTTAATTGAAAAATGGTGGAAGGAAGGCCAACCCAGGTATGGTACCAAAATGTTTTGCTTCACTAGAAGATTGCAGCATATAACTAACCAACTCAAGAAGTGGAATAAATCTGATTTTGGGAATGTCCATGGGAAAAAACGTGAAATATTGGAAACTTTACAGGAGGTGTCTCATCAAGTAAGAATGCAAGGGTACTCAAAAGAATTGCAAACAAAGGAAATCTTTCTTAAGCAAGAACTGACAGAATGGGAATTAAGAGAAGAAATCTTCTGGAAACAGAAGTCCAGAATTAAGTGGCTGAAAGAGGGAGATAAAAACACCTTTTTTCCATAAATCTCTCTTAGCTCACCGTTCTCATAATCACATTGCTTACCTGGAAAAAGGGGATGGACACTCGGGCTAATTCACAGGAAGATATTCAGCAATTAGCAATACAATACTTTTCTGGGATCTTTGTTGCTACTAATCTGGATGGAAATGCTCAACAACTGCTTAATATTATTCCCACCTTGGTTAGTGAGGAGGACAATACTTTTCTTTTATAGCCGGTTTCAGAAAAGGAACTCCAAACAGTTGTATGGGCTATGAAAAAAGGGAAAACACCAGGACCTGATGGCTTTCCGATAGAATTCTATCAAGAATTCTGGGACATTATCAAAAAGGATCTTTTGGAAGTGGTGGAAGAATGCAGACAAGAGAAGATTGTTCTCAAAGTCATTAATCAAACCTATATTACTTTGGTTCCTAAGAAAGAAGAGACTCTACCCTTGCGGAATATCGTCCCATTGCTTTATGCAATGTGCTCTATAAAATAATTACCAAAGTCATAGCTGAAAGGTTGAAACTATCATTCATAAAGTAATATCTCCAGAGCAAGGGGGATTTGTACCTCGATAGACAAATCTACGATGATATTGTTCTGGCTCAGGAAACCCTCCATTCCATGGACATTAAAAAAAACCAGCTATGTTTTTGAGACTGGATTTGTCTAAAGCTTATGATAAGGTAAGTTGGTCTCTCCTTATGGACATCCTCTTGCGGTTTGGTTTTTCTCCCCTTTGGGTTCAGTGGATACAAGCATGTATTTCTTCGGTTTCTTATTCAATTTTGGTTAATGGAGTTCCTACAGCTAGAATCTCTGCGTCCCGAGGTATCAGGCAGGGAGATCCTTTATCTCCATTTCTTTTCATAATAGTTGTTGAATCTTTTGGTAGACTGTTTTCCAGAACAAGAACCCAGAAGAAGTTGAGGGGTATCAAATTGGCTACACAGGTGGACCCTCTGTCCCATTTGCAGTTTGTAGATGATTCTTCCATCATGGGAGAAGCATCTTTAAAAGAGGCTAATCAAATCCACAATAACTTGGACCTCTTTTCAAAGGCCACTGGTCAAGACATAAATAGGCAAAAGTCAAAAATCATCTTCTTCCATTGCTCTCCTAGGTTGGAGCAGGATATTTTGGCAAAATTAGGATTTCAGAAGGGCACGTTACCTCTAAAATACTTGGGTATCCCATTAGATTCTAAAAGGTTAACAGACTGGAGTTGGCTACCAGCAAAGATCCTTCAGAAATTTAGTAACTGGACTCATAGATGGTTAACTTCTGGGGGACGTATAACTCTGATTAAAGTTGTGTTACAAGCTATTCCTATCTATTTTGCTTCTCTTTTGAATATTCCTGCGAAAGTTCTACATCAACTAGATTCCATTAGTCAAAATTCTTATGGACAGGAACTCAACAGGTTCGGAAATGGCATCTAGTGAAATGGAAAACTTTATGTTTGCCAAAAAAGAGGGGGGATTGGGTTTTAGATCCAGTGCACAAAATAATAAAGCTTTGGCTGCAAAATTATATTGGAGATTGTTGCAAAATCCGTATCAATTATGGAGCATCAATATTAAAGCAAAATATGCGGAAGGAATGTTGCCACATGAACTAATTCGACATTCTTTACCTTCTCGGGGCTCTCCAATTCTATCAGTCCTCAAAATAGGTGAAGAAATCATTAAAAAACAAATTTTTTGGAAAATTGGGAAAGGTGATCAGGCTAACTTCTGGACTGATTCGTGGGATGGACACCCACCTCTGATTGAACAATATCTGGATTTTAGAACTATTATGAATACTCTTCACAGTAAAGGAAAGGAAAAGGTGAGCCATTATATACAATCATCGTCTCAGGGGATTGAATGGATCTCTCCATCTTTGTGGCAGGTTAACTTATCTAATGGTCAAATTCACTTTTTTCAAACCCTCCTGCAGAATAGGATCCTTCCTATCACCTCTGAACCTGATACCCTTGCATGGGGAAAATCTTTGGAAGGAGAGTACTCTGTAGCTGAAGGATATAGTGCTTTGATAGTTACTCAGCCGCATCCTTGGAGGGACATCTTTCGTTGATCTCTGACAACCTACTTTGTGGCCCAAAGTTAGATTCTTTATCTGGCTTTTATTATATAGGAGGATTCTTACTGGAGACAATTTGATGAAACGAGGGATGGTCGGGCCCTTTTGGTGCCCTTTATGTAAAGAAGCAGATGAAACTCTGATCCACCTTTTTCTTCAATGCCCGTTTGTCACGTCTCTATGGAATATCTTGGCTGATTGGCTATCTGTTACTTGGAACTCTTCCATGCATCTAGTGGATATTCTTAGAGGTTGGAAAAGATCAGTCTTTGATACTCAAGATTTTAACAAAGGAATCTGGATTGCTATCTCTCTCATGTTGTGGAATGTATGGAAAGAGAGAAATAGACGTATATTCAAATCAGAAAGCAAAGACATTTGGTATGTTAAGGAACTAACTAGAAGTAATATTGTGGAAACTATGTGCATAATTTGAAAGTTCCCTCCCCAATATCTGGAAAGTGGAAAGTTTTATTACAAAAACTTAATTTGGGGGAAAGCCAATTACAGACAAAGTCTTGTTCTAAACTTTTGATGCCCTTGGTTTTGAGAAAATGGAAACCACCTTCGTTTGGCTTTGTTAAATTAAATATTGATGGAGCAGCTAGAGGCAATTTGGGTCCAGCCAGTATGGGAGGAATAGCGCATGATTCTTTGGGAACTCCACTCTTCTTTTTGCTCATCAATTGGGACACTGCACCAATAATGTGGCTGAAATCTTGGCTATCCAGCGTGCTCTTCTGGAGGCAACTAAACTGGAATGTCTTAGTATTATAGTGGAATCTGATTCTAAGGTTATTGTTAACCTCCTCTCAGCTCAAGAGCAACATACATCCAATAATTGGCTAATCGCCAGAATTCAAGATAATATTAAGGTTATAGCTAGACAATTTCAGACCATCATATATCACCATGTGCCTAGAGATCTAAACAAGGTGGCAAATGCTTTAGCAAACTGGGCTTTGGATCATAATAATCTGATCAATTTTGGACCTTTACCGTTGACATGGCCTCCAGAGAAGCGAAACAGATTGAAAAGATCCTTCACTTGCAATCACTAGATGGATAATTTGCAGATATGCTCTTTCTTTTCTTTAATTATGTTGTTGGAACTCCAAGGATATATCTTGGAGTATGAGTATAATAGCTTGGCATTGTAATTTGCACATTGTATTTCTATTAATATAATTTTGTTGTTTTTTTAAAAAGAAAGTTGGCTAGAGTAACCCTTTTACTCTCTCTCTCAAGGTTGAAACCCCTTGGCTTGAGGACCTCCTCCAAGGACAAAAACCCTTGGTTGAGAAACTTGTGAAGGACAAAAACTCTTCATGAGGTTTTTGGTGTGCAAACTAATCTAAAAAGCAATAAAGTATCTTTCTCTTGCATGTGTGGTATTTTTGGTGCAATATTAGATTTGTTTAGAGTGGAACAACCTACCTTGGAGTGGAAATGTGGTATGTGTGATGTGCATTTAGAAAATCTGGAATTACTAGCTTGTTCTTCATAATTTATAAGGCCAATATCTTAAGTTTCATGAATTTTGGAGCTTCCAAAGTTGAGTTGTGAATTTTTAAAGTAATGTTGCAGACAAGGGTTTGTTGAAATTCATATCTCCAAATCTAGGGTATTAAAAATCAGTTTGATGATATATCATAATTTTAGAAACTTAAGTGGAGTTGACTGAAAGGGTTTTCAAGGCACAAAGGTGGGGATTGGAACCCCAAAACAGGTCGCTGCTCTGGAAAAGGGTTTGATTTGCAGTTTTATAGGTTTATAACAGCAACTCTATAAATCTTATTTGTGAGCTTTGAGCCATTTCCTGAGTCCCCCCAAAAAGGGACATTACAGTGGTATCAGAGCATCATCCTCCCAGCCTGTGAAGCATGGAAAAATTGAAGATAATCATGAAGATCCAAGAAGGAATAGTGGATGCATTGCATAGGCTTGCCCTAGCCATCCAAAATATGCAAGGTGGTGGTTCGCTCAAGGAAGAAAGTGTTTCAAGGATTGACAACTTGACAACAACATATCGAGCTCTTCTGGAAAAGATGCATGGTGCCCTTTCCTTTGAGGATTTTGTGGAAATAGAAAATCATAGAGTGGAAATCGGCCCAAGGCATAATGCCCGAACCTCATCAAAGGACCGTGGCAAAAAGGTCTCAGCCATAGAGGGAAGAAAACCCTCCATTGTGAAGAAGCACGTCAAAGAGCATGTGGCGGATCAGCTACAAGATGGACAAGTCATGATGAAGATCGAAGATGCAACTTCCTTTTATAGCCACCCTTCCGAGGTGACAAAAGAGGAAGATATCCAACATGTTGCTGAGGAAGAACCATCGCAGCAGCTGCTTGAGGGGATGAATCAGCCTTTGGGAGCCCTAGAAGCACCCACCGCCATTGCCAAAGGTGCACCCTTGACGGATTTTCCTTTCCACCCTATGAGGCCACAAGAGGATGGAGAAAATGCTAAGCAAAGACCAAGGAAAATGGAAGGTAAAGAATTTTTTGTCTAAGTTACCGAAACGTTTTGGATACGGGAGCGGGAGCGGAGTATCCGATACGCGGAAACGGCAAATTTTTTTTTGACCCTGGATACGGCGTAGGATACGGCAGTACAAAAACTATATAAAAATTAAAAAATATATAAATTTCAGCCTTCTAAATAAGAATTAACCACATGTTATGCATATGAAAAACAAAACAAGCTAAATAGCCACAACAAACTATTCATACATTCATAATTTCAATTGTCCCTATCATATCTAGTTGAGGTGTTTATTACATTTATGATTTATCTCATACATGCTATTTTTATCCATGTTTATGATGGCTTGTACTTGGTACTTTATGTAGAATATGGTGTTGCGAAAACAGTAATTTCTGCTGTAATGATATATTAAATTTAAAATATGCCTTCTGTAGAATAATGGTGCTGTGAAAACTGTAATTTCTGCTGTAATGATATATTAAATTTAAACTATACCTTCTGTAGAATAATGTTGCTGTGAAAACTGTAATTTCTGCTGTAATGATATATTAAATTTAAACCAGAATTAAAAAAGAACTTTAAAAAAAAAAAAAAAAATCAGTTTTGGGCCAGGAAACGGCAGGAAACGGCTGGGTACGGCTGCAGAAGTATCCAGCCGTATCCGGACCTGCCTGGCCGCTCCCAAGCCGCTCCCGCTCCCGCTCCCGCTCCCGCTCCTGCCGCCTAAACCGGCGTTTCCGGTAACCTAGTTAAATTTTTGTTGTTAATAATATTCCCTTGATTTCTAATGGTTGCATGTGGAAAAATATTAAGGGAACTTGGGAGCATGAGCCAAGAATTAAAAAAAGAAAATCAGGTCTGCACTTAGAAGGAGAAGAAGAAGCCAAACTTCAGTCTTGTGACAGGAAATTGGTGGATGAAACCAAAGCTCCTGCGGAAATGTTTCTAAAGGAAGTCATAGAGAGAAGTAAAGCCATAGAAGGAGCTTCATTAATTGAGGCCAAGACAAAAGGGAGGAGAGGACACTACAGTCCATGAATTAAATGAATCGCGACATGAGGGAAAGAATTCCCTGATATCCCACTAACGAAAGCAACAACTGTATGGTCAAAAAGAGACAAGAACTTACGCGACAAGAACAGGTCAATGAAAAGACAGTCGTCAAGGGTATAAATCCTCACGAAATCCCATTTCAGAGATTGATCGAAAACCCTCACCCTTGGAAAGTTAAAATACAAATATCATCATGCTCCTTGTTGGAAGAAAGCCACTCACAATAATTTTTTATACTCACATGACTCCATTGACTACAATAAATAATCATATCACAATTGTATATTAAACATGGCTTTGTATATACTATTTCTCAAGGCTTTATTCCTCTCTTATAGGTTATTTTTGGTTTATAGATTTAGTTTTGAAAAAAAATTAATCTTTGGTTGTTGGAATTCATTAAGCTCTCATGATTACCTATTGTAACTTTATCTACTTTTAAGTCCAATTCAACTACTTTGGTTATTCATGGAAATAAATAGAATTTCTCTCTTACTTTCTAAGGGAAACGCTTCATAATTGCAATAAAATGAAAAAAAAAGAGGTTTGTTGTTATAGAATAATAAATCTGCAACTTACAAACAATTATGCCTCTAGAACATATTTTGTAAAATATATCTATAACTATAACAATAAGAGGGCAGCATCTTTGTTCATTCTTAATTGCTATTTTATCAAAATAATAATACATGAAAAGGCATTGGTGTTTTATTGTTATAGTATAAAGAATCAACTAAGTCAGAAGGGTACACTAAAGCCTATTAGATTACAGATATCAAATTGGTCAAAAGTCCCAAAGCAGCAATAGGAATACCACTTGAGTGAGAAAGACACTAACGGACAACTAAGAAAAACACAAAATTTGTTACCTCAAAACAATATATTCTCAGGCAAATCACATAAACAGATAAAGAAGAGAAGTGTGACAGACCTTTGAACCGATCATCTGGATAAACAGGGACATCAAAGTACACCAATCCTCTTCGATATAAACCTTGCACTATTTGAGAGTCAAACAACACAAATGAATCCACTTCCTCTTTGCATATTTTGTCTATTGTTGCCATCTCTTCCTCTGTGAGTTTCTATTTCAGAAGGAAACGTGACTAGAGAATTTAGAGCTCAAATAATAGAAAATTTCGTTGAAATCACATTGTATTTTATTGAACATGAACATGTAATTAACCAGCATGCCAATGTAATTAAATGGTATCGTATATGGTTTGCAGATCAGCATGTAAATGTTGCCTTATCAAATAGGTATATAAAATTTCTAATACCATAAAGGCAAGGCATCAAATAAGTGATACATATAAATGCAAATTCTGCTGCAAAGAAATTCTGCAGATGAAGTACAGAATGTCAATGCTGCTTCAAATAACACTAAATGATTAACAGTTTGTAAAAATAATTGTATGTCATCAAATTTTATTGAATGTGTGCTCAGACCATGGCAACTTGATATTTGTCACAACACCTTTCATATAATTATGCTCATAATAACAAAGGCTTCAGTCATTGTACTGAAGACAATCAGCTGAAATCATTTGTACAAATCCTCATTACAATGCCAACATTTTCAAACTTGGGAAGAAATGAAATTGAACACCTGATCCTACATTGAAACCAATGTTTTTCAGTGGAAAATGAAGTATTTAGAAATTTCACTTTGTGGCTATCATGTTTTTGGTGTGTGTGTGTGTGTGATATCTTCCTAGTTATAATTTTCATATATACTGAAAGAATGTAAATTGCGACAATAAATTTCTATGGTGAGTTACCATAAAGGCAAGGCATCAAATAAGTGATACATATAAATGCAAATTCTGCTGCAAAGAAATTCTGCTGATGAAGTACAGAATGTCAATGCTGCTTCAAATAACAATAAATGAGTAACAGTTTATAAAAATAATTGCATGTTGTCAAACTTTATTGAATATGTGTCAGACCATGGTAACTTGAAATTTGTCACGACACCTTTCATATAATTATGCTCATAATAACAAAGGCTCCAGTCACTGTGCTGAAGGCAATCAGACTAAATCATTTGTACAAATCCTCAACTTACAATGCCAACATTTTCAAACTTGATCCTACATTGAAACCAATGTTTTTCATTCAAAAATGAAGTATATATAAATTTCACTTTGTGGCTATCATACTTTTAGTGAGTGAGTGTGTGTGTGTCCTCCTAGTTATAATTTTCACAAATACTGAAAGCATGTAAATTGCAACAAAAAAATTCTATGGTGCGTAACCAAACTCACCCGAAATTCCTCCAAGGTAAAATTGACAAGACATACACCCCACCATGGTTCAATTGGGAAATCAACTGGCTCTGTTGGCAGGAACTCCTTAACTATTGATTTGTTAATCTTCCACATAATTTTCTGCATAATGTTATAATTTCAATTAACACAAATCAGAGAGATCCCAAGGCAACTAACTAAGATTCATTTTATTTAGAAAAGAATCTAACTCAATGTTGACATATATAAAACTAAACAAGCTCAGCAAACTTGGAAATTCTACTTCAGTAGTATCTTTACAGATATTGTCCCCAATGCAGATGATAATCAAATTATAGGTTGAATCAGCATGATGGATTATATAAATCTGTATTTATAACACATTTTCTTAGTAGCTAGATTAACTATGGGATGTTTTCCAACTGCATCTAGCCATTATTTCTTTCTTTAGACATTAAATCATTGATTTTTATGTAAAGGCTGAGGTATTATTTGATCATGTTGGCAAGAACATTGCACCTAGTCATGTTTTATATGGGGTAGCAATGCTTTGACTTTTGATGTTGGGGTGCTTTTCCACTTCTGCAATTAGAACTCTTCTTTAAGTATGAGCACAAATACTGGAGTTGATTTAAAAATTAAATGTGTGGCTCATATCAAGAACAAAGATGAGGCATACATTGTCTTTTATTGTTCTGTATAAGCTGATAGAAAGAAACCTTCTGAATTAGTTTCATTTGTACGGCAATGAACTCGGATTAGGGGAACAGAAACAAGTGCTAATGTTTATTAATTGAGTCAAAGTATTTGTTCAAAAGACAGTGAATTATAGGTAGAAGAATTCGAAATAATCTAGAATGGGCAAAGATGCATGCTCTGTCCATCTCGCCATGAAAAGGGTAAATAGTTTAATTATTACAATCCAGCTACCACTCATATAAGCTAAACCATTCACTATGGATCAAATTTGAGATCCACAATGCATAATGATAACCATAATCTAAGACTTTCCATAGAAAAAAACGTTTGAGTCACATGAGAAATTGAACTCTTTGAAGTGGATTAACAACCAGACTATCTAAGCTAGACGGTTTTCTTTTCAAGGAACAATCACTCTCTGATTCTCTTTATCCCATATAAGAAGAATAACAGTGTTTCTACGAGTTTTAAGGATTGGGTAGGGGGTGAGGCACGGCGACGCATTTCCACGGACAGCAAAAAATCCCCAGATTTTGGGGACGGCTACTATAAAATTTATATTATAAACAAAGTGAAAGAAGCTGAGATTAAATAGCATGATACATCCATGATACAACATTAAGTAACACTGTCACATCAGTCATGATTCATTAATGATTAGCTTTGATTACAAAGTGCTGAATTTAAAGTGACAATCTATCATCAACAGTCAAACCCACGAGCATATAACTACAAACTGAACTTTGTAAACTATTCACAATAATATCAGAGTTTGAACCAGAAAACCATTTATATAGTGCCTTGGAGAAGAGTAGTTTATTGCTGACGATGTTGCAATGTCACAAACCTGTTGACAATAAGAACTGCTTGATTGTAGATACTAGAAACAGCCATTTATCTTAAAAATGATAGTTGACCTGAAATATTAGGGCATTCAAAGCATTGATCCTTGAAAATATAGTGTTTGATATTTTCATGAATTGCTTTGCTTAAGACTAAAATCTTGAGTGTGTCAAAGTGACAAATTTCCAGCAATTATGGTGACAACAAATTTTCTGAGGGCAAACAATTATTAAGGCCTAAGAATTTAAATTGGGATGATGGTTTTAAACTTATTTACACTTGGAAGCCTAATATCGTGTTAATATTGATGCCTTGGTGAGCATTCGAAAAGATTTAAGGTCTAGAGGAGAAGCAGCTGGTGCATGTAAATATAAAAGGTCCTTGCTATAGAGTGGCATGAAATTGGTGGGTGATGTGTCCAGCTTATCTCATCGTTTAATGATTAAGAGGGCATCGAAAGAGTAACATAAGACATCATAAGAGAAACAAAGAGCGCAACAGAATGCCTATCAAGTTTAGTGAAATCCAACTCTTCCGTGGAAATCAAGTTCTAATCACTTGTGGTCATTCAGATTTCCAGGCTACTTTCACTATTGTTGGCCCCTCCCACATGATCTATCTGTGTAATATTAGTTGCCTAGTGTTTTGTATTTGGGTGGTTTCTGTCATGTCCTTTTTGGAGATTAACGGAATTGAAGACCTTAACCCATTCTCCTTCCCGTGGGTTTAAGTAGAGAAGCAAGGGGAATACTTGGATGACATTTTCTAAATATATATCGCCGTTATTATCATATATTCCTATTGGGAAGCCAAGCGCTCCAATCGATGAACTCATTTAATTAGAATATAAAGTATTTTGGGCATGTAGGCTCCAAATACAAATTAGATAATTAAAAGGTACTTATTATAAGGTCGGCCATAAGTTATGATGTAGCACCAATTATTGTTATAAAGGGAGGTTGTCTGGCCATTTGATTATTATGTGAATTCTATTATCTCTAGGAAAGATTGTTTGTGAAGCATCTCTCTACCTCTCCTAAGGACGAAAACCCTTGGAGAGTCTTGTCTGAAGACGAAACCCTTCACCAAGTCTAGGGAAGACTTCAACACGGGAGTCGCCACCCCCTTGAGGGATTTCTTTGTTGTTGTTATCTTAATTTCAGCCTTAGGTGAGTTGCCCTAAGGAGCTCATTGGGTCAAATATTGAAGATATTGCTTTCCTTTTGTTATTGATGCAAAATTGGCTTCCTTCAAAGTGGAGCGACTCATTTGTGGAGTGATTTGGTACATTATTTAGCTATTCTAAAAGGGCAACCAGCATTGAATGGTGTTTTGAAGTATTCAAGGGTCTTCTATGTGTTTGGATTACATCATCTCATTGCATATAATTTATAAGGGTGAAATCTGGTTCTACATTGAAATTTGGTGGGTTTTGGCAATGCATAATCAGATCTGAAAATATTTATTTATTTCTGCAACAACTAGGGTTTGAAGGAAATTCATTCCAGCATTCCTAGGCTTCCAAAAATTATAATTCCTTCATCAATTGATTGCTGAGCTTGAATAATAATTTCATAATATATTTGGAGTGATCTTGCATGGTTTTTAGGGCATTCCCAAGAGGAGTGAATTGCTTGAAAGGCAGGTTTGGCATGTTTTGGTGGATGTTTGGACAAGCTGATTTGGTATTTGCATTCATCATATTTTTAAACCCCTAGATCCCAAGTTTCATGAATTTTGGAGCTTCCTAGGTAAAGTTATGAATTTTGAAGTAACTCTGTAGACAAGGGTTTATAGAAAATTCATATCTTTATTTCTAGGGCACTAAAAATCAGTTTTCTTGCATCTAACAATTGCTGGTTATTTTTCATAAATTTTGAGCATATTTCCTAAAGGTTTGAGTGAGATTTGTGCAGGGCTGATATCAGTCATTTACAGAAGCTTACTAATATGATTTTTAAGTTACATCTCATTTTTTTGGTCATTTCCTAAGTCCCCCTAAAAAGGGACATTACATTTTATGTTCTGACTTTGTGCTTATTGGTTGTCTCCTTGTGTCTATTTTATGTATATCTAAATATCTATTTATTGGAATGTTAAAATTCTGCTAAAAGAGAAAAATGCGTAATCTGATTTTGTATGTATTTTGAAGGGCTTTTGACTACATGTTAATGTAATATTATTATTTTCCTTGTAGCTAAAGAATAATAATAGATACGGGTACCAAGGAAGCCCAAGGGTTGATCACCTAAATGCAGGCAAAAAGATAGAAGGAAAACGGGTAATGCACTGTCCATGTGGAGACAATTCCTTAAATTATATACTTTTAAGATATATAGAAACATGCATATACAACCTTTATTGTAGAGAAGGCCATATCGATAACATAATTGTACTTGTAACTATGAATTGGTTATTCTGCCCATGAAAAATATAATGGGGAGTTTGTCTTCCTTGCCACTATCCAGCTTTTAACCAACTTCGTTTTTGGCAAACTCTATATTCCCAAAAGAATAATCCAAAAAGAAATTTTGCCACCAATAAGGGCTTACAATCATGATCTTGTTGATAGGGTCAAGCAGAGGAACTTGTGGGTATAGCGGGAGAAATACACGGCTATGTGGGAGAGTACTAACTTAACCCAGCTCTCTTCTATGATGAATCATTTAATGCAGATACAGAATCTTAGAAGACCTCTCATGCATTAAAAAATATGTTTGAAGACTGGAGGGTATAACATTCCAACCTTCAGTCAATACAAAACTATAGAAATGGTAATTTATTTTGCTATCATTTAAATTTAGCATTCAAGGCTAGAAGGAATATCTTAACAGGTACTTGTACTTTCCCTAGCGGCTAGGTCTGCATTTGCATTGTAGCCTAGTAATATTATTATTCTTAATTAATTCCATTCTACCAAGCTTACTAGTCAACTCTTGTAATATATGATGCAACAGCCATGAAGTGTGAAGGGATTTACATTCAAACTATTGATAACTACAAGTTTATTTTCCATGTTTTTAGCCAAACTCGAAGTGCTTCCAATTACAAGCATTACTAGGTTCAAGCACATCCACTCAAAGACACAACGAACAAGCAAGAAAATGTGTAGCGTTTGTTCACTAGAGTCTCCTAACTCTTACAAATAGTTGGAAGAAAACATAGGTAGTGAAGCCATTAAACTAAATGCTGCCAACTCATCATGAATTAGATTGTGGCAAACGAGGCAATATCTCCAAATTTATAACTTAGCTGTTTACATACTGGGCAAATTCATTAGCACAATTGGAGCTTAAGGCAGTATATTTGGGTTGCCAACCATGAGATCTAGAGTTGAAGTTGTTCTAGTGTTAGTAATTTTATTTCTGCCTGTTTCATGTTATGTAAGATGCAGTTTGACATTGAACAATATAACTGCAATTTGCAAACTATCTACCATAAGTTTACAGACTTCATCCTTCACGCCTTATAAAGTATGATGTAGTGATGTATGTTCATTGTTTAATTTTCCTGTATGGCACAATAATATGTCGATATATTTCATTGTCTGAATGATGGATTCGTCATTGATGAAACTGTCCTGAATTTTTGTTGCCAAAATTTCTATGTTTTATTTATATTTTAGTCTCTATCGAATTTTTATCAGTGGCGAGATGACTCATGCATCTGGTTTGC
Organism: Taxus chinensis; assembly: GCA_019776745.2. NCBI lineage: Eukaryota > Viridiplantae > Streptophyta > Pinopsida > Cupressales > Taxaceae > Taxus > Taxus chinensis. The sequence continues at coordinate 720,924,607 of CM034154.1, forward strand.
TGAGGTGTCATTGTGAATTGGATAATTCTGAGGTAGATGGGAAACCAATCAAATGTTCTGCTAATATTTTGATTCCAAGGAGCAATCCTTCCCACAGGAACATCCATTGTGCTGTAAAGGACAGATGCTCTGTAATCAATAATGGCTGTTCCCAAAGTCAGTTCCATTGTCACTGGAAGAGCTCTTTTTTATTGTGTTTCGAATTTTCCTTTATGGCTATTGCATGTTGTATCGATATGTACTGTTGCTGTGTACTGTCATGTGACCTATGCTTATACAGTGTCTGACTTGGCAGTGACTTAAAATACTACCTTTCAACATTATTGGGAGCCCAAATTGGATTTTTGAGCTCCATTTATGATAGGTGTTATAAGACAAGAGAAAGCAGGATCCTTGATCACCTCCCTTGGATGTGCAATCTGTGGGGTCACAGTCACTCGTAATATTCAGTTGATCTAAAAGTAGATATTCCAATAAATTGAATCATCTTTAAAACACCCATAGACACATACAATATGTGTGTCTGTCGGGGTTTGACCAAAATAAGACAACAAAGGCAACATTGATGACAACTAAAATATTCAGATTTATTTTAGTGACGAGACAAAATACTTGCTAATCTTTTGAGCAGCACCATATAAGAGGCCAATAAGTGATTTTTAATACATACCTTAGCTCTACATTTGTTCATGATGTCAATAAATTCATTTCTACCAATTCCAGTAAGTCTCAATGCATCTGCAGCACTGAAATTTGGTATACGATCGTATGGTTGCTCTGCATAATAAGAAATTTTCTGATATAATCAGAATTGCATACATTGCTCTGCATAATAAAAATTGTTCTGATATGATCAGAATAGTATGCAGCAGACTTCCACAATCCCAGAGTTATAAAATTGTTTACATTGTATTAAAAGAGTCTAAAGCATATTGTTAGATTTTTCATGAAAGCAAGAACTCCAAGATGCAGCCATGTGTTGAATATAGTTCCAATTCACAATATTCAGAAGATCCCTCTAAAAAAGTTATCTAACTTCTCCTTATCCATACAATGAGATGTATCTAAGCCAATCAACAGTGGTGTACCAGATAATAGACAAGCCAGAAGATTCAGAGCTTCATACAACTTACACTGACCCATACTATATAACTTGATTAACAGATTTGTTCAGACAATGAAAAATCAATCCTCAGCAAATATGATGTAAGAGCCATTTATTTAAGTTACAAAGCACATTTATAAGGTGGATGAGTCATCAGTGTTCACCATCTCACATTTTATCTTTTTATTTGGATCTCAAGAGTCGAGCCTTTTTTCTGTTCATTGTAGGATATTTATTATTAAATTAGTTTTAAAAATCGGGATTAATCGCCCGCTAATCGCGATTAATCGTTTCAGCCATGCAAAACGATAAAACGTTCTAAAAATCGCGATTCCTGTTTGCCCGATAAACTGGCAATTTTTGGCAATTAAAATAATGCAAAATCGTGGAAAATCGCAGTTTAAATAGTCGAAAATCGTTGAGGAAATTGCGGGTTAGGTTTTAATGCGAAAAACAGACCAAATCGATTCGTTTTTTATCTTGTTTTCTCCTGCTCGACGCATTTTTGCTCCAGCGACTCCTATTTCCTCCATTCGCAAGCATTTTTGAAGTGATTTCGTGGGCATTCAACCTGGAATCGTGGCATTCGACGTGATTGCGTGGGCATTCTAGGTGGTTTCAACTTCTACCAAGGTGGTTTCGAGTTCAGCGAAGGTGGTTTTGAGTCTTTCCAGCCCTATTTTCCAAGCTCGTGGCCGCTAACAGGTAAACTGTAATACTCATAGTTACCAGGTTCGGAAATCCGATTAAATTCGGAAGGGCAAAAAAATCCGAAAATTCGGAGTTCTTGAAAAAATACGGAAAAATCCGGTTCGGAATATATATACGTATATTATTATAAATTTATATTATTGTATACTTATATCATTATATATAGACAAATCATACAAAAAAGCATCCATCTACCATAATCATCATCATCATAATGATTCTTTCAAAAGATTGCAAGAAGTTGCTTGGTCCAAAAAGGTACAAAAATGGATTTTATGAAAATAAGAAAAATATTGCCATCAATGCATAGAGCTCGAGAAAATATACACTTTTAGAGAAGATGACACCTGAAACGGAGCCACAGAATGAAAGTTATGGCACATTGCTACATCTTCCCAGACCCTTTCCAAAAATGAAAAAAATGCCAAAAAAGGAAAAAAAAAAAAAATTTGCAAAAAAAAGGCCAAACCGAACCGGATTTATTCGGTTGCTTCAAAAAATACGGTTTGAACCGGATTTCATACAAATCCGGCCGAACCTGGTAACTATGGTAATACTACAGTTACACAGTGTTTTTTCTTCTTTTTTTAATATGTATTACATAATAGTTAACTCAATACTACAGTATCACATAATACGTATATAGTATATACTATAAGCTATAAATTTAAAACTATAAGTTTAATAATTATATAATATACTACATAACTATATTTATAAGTTAATAATTAATTATTATATTACATAATAGTAATACAATACGTATAGTTATACAGTATTACAGTCTATAGCTTTACAATATGAATAAAATATTCAATATATTATAGTCTTGTATATATTTAATATATTAATTAGTTTTGTTAGTTTTGTATATATTTAATATATTACAGTGTATATTTAATAGTTAACTGTTATAGTATATAACTATATAGTTATACAATATACTATTTAGTGTATAGTTATACATTTATATAAAATAAATTATAATTTATAGTTAACTGAACAATATATATTCTTCGAAAATATGCATATGGGCCTATGCTATTCTATAGAGTCACTTCTCACATCATTTAATATTGTTTTTACATTTAATTTAAGTATAATTTATGAATTTAAATGTTTTTAAAAGTAGCGATAAAGTTGCCGATTAATGCCGATTCCCGATTTCCAATTCAAAATTTGGCCTGCCGATTAATCACCGATAACGATTTTTTGAACTATACAAAACTGGATCCGTTGTTCAAGGGACGGCAAGCCCTTAAATTCTGTGTGTGCCCTCTACAATGATCTTTTAGAAATAACCATATCTCAACTTGCAAAACAAGAAAACTTCCAACATACTACTTTGTAATTAGGATTATAGTAGAGCAATCAAAAAACTAGACCATACATACCAATGCTGCCCCCCTTCCCAAGATCCCTACTGAGATACTAATGGGTAGCAATTCTTAACTGTCACTTGTGCAAACTATGATCTTTGAAAAATGGAATTTCCAAGAACTAGAGCTTCATGCAAAGAGATAACTCAATTACAGAAACAAAATTAAAATTAACAATGCCTACAATCCAAAAAATTCAGAGCTTCCAACAACTTACACTGACCCATACTGTATAACTTGATCAAAAGCTTTGTGCGGATCACAATGAAAAGTCAATCCTTAGCAAATATGATGCAAGAGCCATTTATAGAGGTTACAAAGAGTATTTATAAGGTGGATGATTAATTGGAGTTGATCATCTCACATTTTATCTTTTTTATTTGGATTTCAAAAGACTAGTTTTTTTTCTATTAATTATAGGACATTTAGTATTAATATACAAAACTGGATCCACAATTGTAAGGACAGTTTGCAGAACAATTAGCTTTACAAATAGCCATAATCTCAACTTGCGAAATAAGCAATGTTACACAGGGACGTGTTCCCTAGATTTTACTGACATCCCGAATGTTTCAGGGACTTGGGGACTTGGAGGGAACTCCCCTATTTTTTGAAATCTTTCAAAAGTTTTCTAATGTTTTTACTCTTAAAAAGCTGTTTTTTTACCAAGAACATTAAATTATAAAATTGGAAGTGCTTAAAATACAGTCTAAATCCCTAAATTTAATTGAATATAGTTAAAATATTCAAATATTAATTTTTACATATTATTTGAATGGTTGTCTCCCTACCATCCCCAAAATTTGAGAAATGTTTTGCCGTCCCGGAAACCCTAACACTCTATACCCCTATCTTCGAGACTTAGCTAACTATGGAAATAAGTTAACTGCCAACATACTACCTATTACTTTGTTTACAATTACAGGCTATGTTGCCAGGAAATGGTACGGGTCCGAAAAGCGGAAACGTCACTTTTCAAAAAAACCTTGGGTACGAAACGTTACATAAGCATCCGTATAATATATTATATAAAATTAAATTTTATATATATATATATATATATATATATATATGCACAGTACTTATTTTCAAAATTTTAGTCCATGGACCATAAGAGATAAAGCACTCAAAATATTTTGTATTCATTGAAGTTCTAAAGATTCATCATTCAACATGGCTACAATTTCAATGTTTCCTATATACATGATTATAATCTAGATTCTGTAATATATCATCTAGATTTTCTTTTAGTTTGTTTGATCATCATCCGAGAACAGATTATTGGTTGGCAAACATTTTATCAAGCAACGGTCTTACTATCTATATACATTTCCACAAAGATCCTACTGGTCACTAATCTAAACGTAACAAAGATGTTAACAATGAGAATTTGTCCCAAATGTTGACACAGTAAACTTCGCAACTCACTTGGCACTTAACACACTAAAAAAGCGACACTTTGCACTTAATAATAGCTATTTACGTGGCACTTAATAATAATATTTTCAGCTCTAAAAAGTATACAAGCATTAATATCTCATATATTCTTCTTTTACTTGCTCCATAACATTTTGTAAATCCCTGTGGTAGTTTTGGGATATTTTGTTCTCCATCGGTGCAAGTAATCTGGGCATTTTGGAAAAGACAGCTACATCCCTCAGCAATATTTTGCCATTTAAACAAGAAACTGTTATAGAAAATCCAGGATAGACTCCCTTCAATCCATTACAATATTTGTCGTGAGAATAAAAATAAATTGTTTCTTCAAATAATAAAATAAGACTATTAATACAACAAGAATAACTGAAGGAAACAAACCGGAAACGTCCCACAAATGTCGGGGGACGTTTCCGGCACGTTTCGTACCCGTTTCCATACCGGAAACATTTCAGGCAGGGTACGGTGGCCTAGGGGACGTTTCTTGGCAACATAGATTACAGGAGAGCAATCAGATAACAAGACCATATATTCCAAAGCTATACCTTTCCCAAGATTTCTAGTGTGATGTTAATGAGTACCAAATCTAAGTTGTCATATATCCAAACTATGATCATTGAAAAAAGGGATTTCCACACACTAGAGCTACTTGCAAAGAGAAAAATGAATTACAGACACAAAACATCTTCTCCAAAACCATACATTAACCCTTCCTCATTATGTCCCTTCATGTCCACTCAGATGATGCCAACTTCTTGTACCCTAATTTTGGTCTAAGGCACTTCGCAACATCAGTTTTTAACCATTTTTGACATTTGGACCAATAGCATATATTTGACTCATTTTACACACATTTTCCCTAAGTTGTCAGTACATTTCAGAAATGGATATATATACGAAGTATCCAATATGTGGATACGCGATTTTTTGGTCCCAGATATGGATTTGGATATATAAAAACAAAATAAGCTAAATAACCACAAAACACTACTCATAATTTGTATAAAACCAACCAAATGCCAAACCACAAGTCACAAATGTCATGATAAATATTAAATTTAATTATTACATCCAGCTAATAGCTCTTCATCGAGAGCATCAATGTCAACATCATGATGTGGTTCATTAAAACCACATGGACTCAAAGCACTCCCACTACCACTAGCACCTCCATGTGCATGTAGGTCTTACAACCAAAGAACCCTCCATGTCATGTAATGATAGGTGGGAAATGGAAGCATCCAAGTCAACATTCCTTGGGTCAATATCTCAATGTTTTGTCGCCCTTTCCTTTTACTCTAACAACTTGTGGGGTAGAAGGCGCAAGTTGGAATGTATATACACCAAGTCCTCGGACTTTTTTGCCCCCAACCTTGTACTTTTGTGAGTGGATGAAGTTGTATGTACTCCGATTGCACTCATAAGAAGATGAATCCACAACCTATTAAGGTGAAATCAATGCAAAATTAAAAGTAAAAACTCAAACTTAAATTTTAAAAAAGTTAAAACAAAAAAGAAAAAGAATTAAAAAATAAAAATATTACTTGTGACAAGACTTTGATCGCAAGAGGCTACAGGCATGTGGATTCTTGACCATAGAGGTACCACCACGTATGAGAATCCTTCTTGTATTTGTCCCAAAGAACACAAAAGTTACCACCTATGGAGGCTATGAAATTTCCAAACTCAGTCATAACCATGTCTTTGACCACAAGATCACGGAAGAGCCTAGGGATGCCAAGATATACCCTTTACTAACTTCATCATCCCAATATGGTGGCACCCTCCACGGAAAAAAAAAAGATCTCCATCTTGTAGAATCTAGGAGTCAATACAAAGGCAAGAACATGCACTGGGGTGGTCATTTTGTTCTGCCGCTCAATGAGTTATAATTTTACTTGTTTGAAAAATGTTTCCTCGAGATATTGCTTTTTTGCATTTATGATGGTTTTCATCTTCTCAATCATTAAGTCGATGCCATCATATATCCTTCTCAAACATGGCCGATCCAATCAATAAAGCAGATCATACTCATAGGGCTCAATGACACTCGGCAAGTATTCTACATGATCTCACCAGTCGTCATCTAAGATCACCGCCTTAACTTTTTGGGTTCTCTCAGTGTTTGAATACCTTCATACATCCCATAGGTTGCAAGTGACCTTCCTGCTAAGTGCCTCTTGCACCTTCACCAGTCGTTTGAAGACAATCATGTGCGATGCGAATTGAGTCTCAACAACCTAGTAAGAAATGAAAAACAAAAATTAAAAAACTTTTGAAAACTTCGACAGCTACAAGTGCTATATTTTTAAAAACTTCCAACATCATAAATAAAAGAAAGATAGCTACCCTTTACCTTCAACAACTCCAAATGCAAGTAGGATCTGAAGATTCCTAGTAATTGGTGATTGTTAGTCACAAACATCTAGATCTCGTCACCTGTGGCATACACTTAGTTAATCCACACAAATTTGTTACCAAAATTTTCAGCATGAAGTTGGGTAAGTGGACGACACCAAGTGTCCAACAAAAAGTGCCCATACCTCGTCACCACTAACACCCTAGCAACTTTGCATTTTTTAGATTTATTTGTTATAACTTGGACAACATTTAAGGCCCCACCGCCTCATTGGCTTTGAAGAGGATGTTGGTGATGAATTGGGCATCCTTCAAATGCCCCTCGCAATCAACTGCTTTCAAATAACATTGCCCCTTTAGAGCATACTACAACCACATTGATCAAAGGCCAATTTTTTGCATCTTTCCATCCATCAAAAATGATGGACACTCATGTTTCAACCCAACCCGAGAAAACGTCTCCCATAGGCCGTAACCATAGAATTCATATCTGCAAAGGCTCTTTGAAGACTGAACTCCTCTAGATCCAACTCATTAAGGTATAACTCATCCTGTGGAAGATCATGAGTAGGCATTTGGAGGTTCCCTAAGTTGGCATTAAAATTGACAAAAAAAATTATATCACCAATACTGGAGAACTAAGAGATCTCTCGATAGAAGTCATGGTATGGGGTCACCATCAAAGTAAATGACGAATGGAGATGTGGCAAGGGGAACTAGCATATAGCTATGAGGTCATCCCTAAAAGGTGGACCCCTCTAAACCTACAGCCACATGCATCTATAATGGACATCAGAAGTCATCAATGAAACTTTGGATCTGAGGCTATCCCAAATGAGGCAAGCCACACCAACAAAACTACGAACACCGCCTAATCTACAAGTATCATGATGATAAGCCAAAACCCGTGAGTATCTTTACTTGCAAATGTATCTTTGTTCTCCCGCCGGAGTCACTACATATCCTATATATAGAAGGGAGTTGTGAACATATCGAGCATCTATCCATTGATTTGGACATCTATTATGAATTTGTCGAATTGAGTGGAGTCTAGTTTTGTATAAGTTTAGTCGAGTCTGCACACTTAGGATAGGATAGGTTCTAGGATAGGAATTCTTAGTGAATTCTTGTAGAGGCTTGTCATAAGACTATCATTAGAGTGTAATGCCATTGTACCTAAGTCTATACTCTTTCCTCAAATTATGGAAGAAGCTTTTGTTGTTTTTTGTTGAAGTTGTGCCTAAGATCTTGCTTCGGTAAGATCTAACTATGGATTTGTGGGCAGCATCCAGAATGTATCACGGCGTTAATAAAGCTTGGGCGGCATTGCACAAGACTTCACGGCTTCTATGCTCAAGAATGGGAAAGCACAAGGCATGTGTGGTTGCACAAGAACAAGACAAGGCGTTCATGGCTTTGCACGACATTGGGGTACTCCATTGCATTCAAAGTTTCATGTGGCTTAGATAGTGTTGCACAACAAGAAGTAATCCTTCACGACAAAGCTAGGCCTTCACAACATATGCACAAAATAAACAAGGCTTCAAGTTTTGTGTAGCAAGCTCAAAGAGTAGTGCAACATTGTGCAAGTCATTATTCAACTAACTCTTAAGTAATTTTTGTTCACACATGATTGGAAGTGAACCCGAATGCTCCTGCATCACATCATCTTGTGTACCTACCTTTATAGTAAGATCCCTACATTGATACATTTATCCGTTTGGGGACATGACTCTATTATGATCTTATCTCAATTTATCTACCAGATGTAGGGGCACATGTTCACATTGTTTTGATTGCCTCAATGGCAATATTCTGTATGCACTCACATGATATGCATCTACCTAATTGGAGTTAAGTCTTACTACAAGTCTATATTTCTGTTTGCTCACTCAAGGGTATAGTCATTCTATAACCAAGCCTCTGTTGGGGCACACTACTTGCACCCTTCTCCCTTACGTGAGTTGTAACACTTGTACATTACTGTTGTGAGGAATAATTTACCCATGAATCCATCGACATTACATTGCCTATAACAAGACCAGCTTTTGCTCTACAGATGTTTTGGATTATATTGGGACTTCATATACTCTACACAATTATTACCATATCTTATTGAGACATCTTATACACCTGTGACTGCTAGGTACATATTGATATATCTTACTAAGGAGTCTATTCATGAGGGGGCATTTCATTTGCCCCCAATGTGACTTCTCCTCCTATCATGCCAATATACTGAGCATACGCGATGACATATATTTCTATGATTACATAGTGTTATATCTTGCTAAGGATCTTACTTACGATGGGGCATATCACTTGCCCCCTTCCCTCCATTATCAAACTTACTATTGCATGCTTCATCACTACATCATGCTTAGCTGACTTTTTAATGATAATATCTTATATACTACTTATACCCATGTCTTGGATTACATGTTACATACTTGTTAAAATGATGACATCTTTTCTATGTTACAATATCATACCGTATTTGTCTACATGCTTTACATAGTTACCTTTATAAGCTTAGTTGCAAGCCGTAATTCATTACAATATAGAAGCCTATTAAATAGGCAAGATATATCTGCAATCTAGGAACCACCTACAAGCCAATTCAGCCAAACATAACTATGCCAAAGACTAGCACAGCATTGCTTCTTGTGACACATAAAGATACTTCTTTCTCCTCTCCATTCCCCTTTTACCAAACAGCTTCTAGCAAAGAGTCAATTTGGCTCAGTATATGTTGCACGTGCTAATACATTATGCAATTATAAAGCACTGAAAAAATCATAGAACCGCCCTTATGGGCATTGATAAAAGGGAAATAAAACCAAAACTATATTTATTTTCACTTATTCTTTCACATAAGTAATCTAAGCGGGCTGCTGTAATTTCCTAAAAATTATCAACCTTTAGAATGAGTTGATGGCAGCACAAAAATAGCAGATTTAATGATCGGAAACTGCAATACCAGTCCAACCCGTGTTGGGGGTAAATCACTGACCAGAGTCGGATCATGTATGATTCAAATCTTCTGCAACAAGGAAAAACTTTGATGCAAACCATCAAGATATTAAGTCTGATTTCATCCCACTATTATGCAGAAAATATATATTTGCAACCCTTTTGGCCTGCAGATCCGTTGCATACAATCCTGGAAGTGTCTAATTCATAAACAACGGTTTACATGTTCATGTATGCTCCAAAAGAACCTTAAATGGATTATTATTATTATATTTTTCCCCTTAGGTAGAAGAGGGAAATGAATCACTCCATTTCGCATCTTAATTTGGACCGCTACAAAAGAGGCACCCTTGTATTCATTTTTATTTTTCTTTTTGTTAGGCCAAGAGGCACAACTCTTTATAGTCCATGTTAGAATTAATCTGGACAATGGATGAAATGATTTCCAGGTAATTGTGACAGGAAATTGAATGGAATCCAGAATTGTATAAATTGCAGAATATAAATGAGACAAACAGGAAAGTAAATAACATAGGAACACAAAGTTATGTGGGAAAACCTTGCAGTAGAAAACCCACAAAAGAGTGCACTATCATTTATTAAGAAAACTTATCTGGTTTCATAAGAAACCAGATAGCTGAACCCAGTACACACCCTTGCTTCTCACTTCTTCTTACACAGAAACCTCTTTGAATTTCAGACAACCTCTCGAGTATTCAAAATAGTTCGAACACTTCACAAAATCTTCCAATTAATCAATTCAATTTCTTCACGCCCCTCAAAGGGATTTAAACCAAGTGAACGGTTACAAGCGTAAGGCTTTAACCACTTCACAACTAACAACTAACTAGTACTTGTTGAATTAATATATAAACTTTTAATAGTTTTATATATTTTAACGTTATAAGTTATTGTTAACTTTAGAACTTTAGGAGTATTAAATCCTTGTTAGTGAGGGGTCCACAATAGCTGTGTTCCCACAAACATTAACTGCTCCAACAATCCGGTTTTATTCCCATTTTTCAACTTAAACCTCAATGTAATCTGACACTTTTTCCATGTATTTAGCTTTAATCTATTAGCTCAAAAACATAATATATCAAGTGACAGTCTAAGGGTGTCCCTTTTATGTTTATTCAAGCCAAATATTGAGACCATGACACTAGTCTTCAGTTATAAACACTTTCTTCAATTTACAGATGGTCTCATCATTCAGCCAATCTACCTAAAGCACCATTGATCACATAAGCTTAAGTACCCTTTTGGTCGTAGCAAGTGTGTTCTTATTGAAGCTCAAAACATTAAATACTTCAGATAGTACCCTTTTGGTCGTAGCAAGTGTGTTCTTGTGTCTTCAGATATTTGAGTAATTATGAGATCATTGATAGATATCCAATCCCTTGCCGGGATGTAGGAGACTCTTTATTTGTCATTCTTAAAGATTTGAAACCCTGAAAATATATGGGGAACAATATAGTCAATGAGAATTCCCTATATTATAATGTTGGAAGCTCAAGTATGCATGCATGCATAAGTGCAATATAAGTTCAGACTGTCCATAGAACAAAAAACAAAACAGAGACTCTGTACAAGCGCCTACAAGAATAGGCACGAAAATCCTCTAAGTAGAAGAGAAAAATGTTAAGAGGTAGGATCCTAAATTAAACAAGGTATATATGAATATATAGATAACTGTAAAACATGATACAAATCAAGAAAATGATTCCAATGGGTAGTTGAAGCTGCTCATCTGCCATCTATTACAAGGTTAGATTTATAACAAGCGTCCGCATTGAAGATGTGCAAAATTTTGGGGTCAATCAAGAAAAGTATTGTTTGACGCTAAAAGGAATTGGCACAAAAAAAGAGCAAGAATGACACCAAATCATGTGGTTGGATTTTTCCATCAATTGAAGTTAGACACAATTGACATTAGGACAGGCACTGCCAAGCTTAGGCCTAATCTGCTTTGGCACTGTCAAAGTTGGCAATTGAAACTAGCATTGAGACCAGCACTGGAACTGGCATAAATTGAAGAGGGAGGCTTTGGCAGTAGCACACAACAAAAGCAAGATCTCGATTATCTAATTGATGGTCAGTAGTGCGATATACAGGCTGAAGCGACTACATTGTCAATTGATGTATGAGATATTCTGAATCTTATCTTCTAATGTTCATTTACTACTAACTCCTCTAATCTGCTTCTGTTGCTTCACACTTCAGAAATCAAAGTTATCTGATATGGCTTGAATGCATATTCTGTGAAGACAAATATAATTGATAGTCTGTAACATTCTTACCAAACTGTTTGACTTGCAAGAAACAAGAAAAACAAAGATAAAGCATGACCAGCAATGAAAAACAAACATCCCAATTAGTTGCTACAGACTCGTTACCAAGCGAATTAGTAGTGGGCATAACATACCATTTTTCATCACTTCATAGAGCATATCACAGTAGTATCTGAAAGGCGATATTCTCATTATTCGACATATATGTTCTGCCAAATGATAAGGGAATAGCTGCAGCCATCCGAGATAAGTAATTAGCTTACATTGAAAAAGAAGAAAGAAAACAAATATACCAATCACACATTATGCTGCCGTCACATCCTGAATTCTAAACCTTAGCTAAAGCATTCTTGACTAGATAACTTGCTGCCATTGGAACACCTACTCTTCATTGCATGTCACTTATAAAACTAAATAAGTTGACTTCCTGACTTTTTGGCTCGCGTTTTACATATATTAAAAAGTACATCTCAAGAGCCTGACAAAAGGCAGCATAAGCTTTCAACCAAATAGAAGGAAATGGGGGCTTTCCAAAAACAAAAGAAAAGGTTTGTGTACAAACCGCCATATTTTTTAGTAGATAATGCATCATATCCTCATAATACTCGTTTTCTTTACATGTTTTTCTTGCAAAACAGTCACTCCACTTGAGACGCTTCTTTATGCAATGTTCTTTGACTCTGATGAGATTTAACAGAATCAAAAGTGCAATCAATCAATTAATCAAAGAGTTTCATAAAGCAGAAATAGTATTAAAAAACTATGTTCAAATAAAAGAACTGGATCTTTTAGCATTTCCATGTCACTATACAACTCTACCATAATACCCAGTAAGTAATAGATTTATCATCAAGTAATTGAATATCTTCAGAGAATTTAAAAAGAAAGAAAAGGCACATTTTGCACCCAACTTTATCTAAGAAAACATGGCATATGTACCAATATGTCTCTCGATGCTTATGCCAAACTTTCATACCAAAATCATATTTCCTTTTGATGAAAGAATTATTGGTTCTTTATTATCTTGTTCATTTAGATTCTAAATTGATAAATTCAAGGATTAAAAAGGATTTATAGCAAAATAACTTTAAGATATGGTAGTTGTCATGTGTCTGTATCAATATATGTCTGCAAACTAAAAAATAAGGTTGTCTCAACTCTCAACCAACTACCTATAAGCCAATACAACTCTAATGTGATTTCTTACCTTCTTTTCTTGCTCATGTCATGTGTCTTTGTGTGGGCCTATCTATCTAAAAACAAATACACTTAGTAAAGATGTGCACATCAATTATGAGTCTATAACTAATACAATAAATTGGGTACTGCTCTTCACCTACCACTTATCTGTCTGGCCAATTGATAGGCAACATATTTTAATGTCTTTACTGATACTGGGGGAATTTATGAGGGGATGACCAAATAATTTCACCCTCTCGAAGGCATTCTGATCCAATAAATAACATGATTAACAAGGATGGGGCTGCCAAAAGGAAAATCCAGGGAGCATCGATCTTTGTGGCTTTATACCGGACTCTAGAAGGTGCATACTCTCAAGGTTCTTCAGATACATGGGTATTACAACCAATAATGTGTTAAAAGATTTGGCAATAAATAAAATCCTATTGTACACATTAACAGCCTCTATGAAATACTTCTTAGTGAAAGTCAATTCCAACATTACGATCAATAAAATCTTCACAGCTGTCCTGGAATGTAAATCAGATTCTCAAATGTGTTTTTCCTTTGGCCTCTTGCTTTCACCATATTTCTTCTTCCATGTACATAGAACTGCCAACAGAGAGCCGAAGAGACTAACTAGCTTAGTGGTTATACATATTGAGTAGAGACTGTCTGGAGGTAACTGCAATGCCAAGCTAATAGGAAGTTCATTATCTCCTTTCCTGTGGAAAACTGTCATGGTATATGACAATAAAAAACAGCTTATGCTTACCAGCAGTTGATCCAAGTATGTGTTTATTTTCCCATATTGTATGGTTATTAAGTATTTAATTGTACCTAGATGTACAAGAATTCTGTCAAGGAATATAGCCATTGCTCTCTTTGGTAATGGGTAAGATGGGAAGTTATAAGGTTTAAATGTCCCTAAAGATGGTGAAGCCATTTCAGAACCACCATTTCTCACCTACCCTGTCTGTTGGGTGTATGAGAGAGGCATGTGGGCAATAAATGTTAGTAATGGATGTGGAAGTTGGAAGCTTCCAGCTTCCCCAACATGGAAATGTCTTCCTTCTCACAAAAAGTTTATGTTCTAACTAATACTCTCTCGACTTTTCACAATTTACTCTCCTTCGACAACTGCGGTCCTATTTCTTCTTGGTTCAATCTACAAGTTTAGGGTGCCATCACTCCATGTCATGCAAGAGCCCTTCAGCCATGAAAGTCAAAGCTGACAGGGTGGTGATTCTTTCTCTATAGCAAGTTATTTTACTACTTGAGGATGGGGAACCATTTCAAACATAAAATTGAAACAAATTACATAGTCGATGGTAAAACTTCACTGGGTACATTGATATAAAAGCACCAACAATTCTCTATGGAGATTGAGTTTAAGGAGGTTAATGGCTTCCTTTAGACCCTAATCACTTGGAAATAACGAATTTTTATATAACAGTTGGCGCCAACCATTTCAAGACCAACAAACTGACTCTTAGAATTGCAAAACATACCTTTAAAAAAGTGGTTTCTTGTTCAAGGATGTTATTTATCTTATTAAAACTGCCCTAAGAAAGATATCGAACCCCTACAAAATTAGTGAAATTGCTAAAGATTTCAATTTTAAATTGTTTCTTCAAAAAAAAAAAAAAATTGCCTCTTAATCAAAAAAATGGCTTCTCTCCCATACCCAACATCAAGAAAGATAGCCCATTTAGCACAATAGAGAAACTAACAGGTAAGGTGCAGAAATTGCTAGATGACTTGTGTAATGTCCCCCTTTTCAAATTAGTCCTATATAAAGACTTCTTGCTCATCATTCCTCTCATGGACAAGAAGAAATTGAACAAGGGAAGTCATTGGGTTTCATTTCAATTTTCTTTTATTGCTATTGATGTTTTTCTTTTGTGTTTTTCCCCTCTAAGGCAGGTCGGCCGGGTTAGAGAGCTCCCAAGATGAAGTTAGAAAATAAAGCAAGCTTCCAAAGAGGTCGATCTTAGGGTAATTCACCCTTAAGACCTTCAACACCACCATAAGGGTATAAAGGGAGTCGCATAGTGGTGTCTCCAGATTTCACCCTAAAATTTGGGACTACCCACTTGAAAAAAAATTCATTCTTTTTAAAATAACGTGTCTTTTTCGTGTTTTTATTGCCACAAGATGCCTGTATTATGTTAAGATATTCCCAGTGAACCATATGAGCCAATTTCGACAAATACCCAGATGTTGAAACTCATTTTATCCCTCCGCCAAGTTTTGTCTGCAAGAAATTTTTATTTAATTATTTATTAAATAAATAAAGCCCCGTTTGAAGTAAATTGTGCTCCGGTTGAATCCTGTTGAAGTTTTGCATGCCAATATCCACACATTTCAATAGGATTTTCACCAGGAATGAGTTCAGATCTTTGTCTGTGACTTCTGGCAACGTTTTTCATTTTTATTTCTTTCTTTTGCGTTTTTCTCTGATTTTCCCCGTGGTCTTTCTGTTTAATTCCCCTGGGTCCGTTCTTTGTCCTGTATAGTCTGTTTATTTGCCTAGAGCATCTGGAGATCATTTACGGCCGCTGCACCAAAAGGAATCAGCCTCAAAAAGCAAACTTATGACCAAAAAAGATGAAGTCAGGCACAAAAAGCCTCTCCTAGGCAAGTCGCACTTTTTGGAATGAATGGGTCTAAGCTGCAATGGGATTTTTGGTAGTGGCAGGCAGGCGGGAATTTCTTACCTGCCTTGCAGGATATTTTTTCCCATGAAGTCAAAGTCACTTAAGCTGCAATGGGAATATTAGAGGCGGCAGGCAGGCGCGCCTGCCTGCCTAGCAGGCTAACTTTTCCCATCAAAGAGGTTTATTCACCCATGCAAGTTGCACTTTATCAAAGGAAGCTATTTTTTAATACAAATCGCACTTTTTGGGAGATGTTTTAATTTGTCAGTGGGAATTTTGGCAGTGGCAGGCAAGCGGGAATTTCTTACCTGCCTTGTTCTCATTATGAAAGTCAAATAACTTAAGTGGAAGAGGGGATTTTTGGAGCTGCAATGCAGAGTGGAAATTCCCATCAAGTTGACTTCTTATTTTTAGCAATTCCTCTTGCCAAAAAGTGCGACCCACCTTGGGTGAATAACAATGCATTTAATAATATTTATTAATGGTTTATTCACCCAAATTTGGCGCCATAAATAAAAGGAAAGTCAATGCAAGTGGAAGAGCTAAAGAGAAGTCAAGGATGCATGCTAAAAATAAATAAAATAAATTTATTTAAAAGCAACCAGCAGCATGCATAATTGGGCGCCCAATTTGGGTGAATAGACATGATTATTTATTAATTAAATTGTCAGAAATAAGAACAGGCAATTATTAAAAATAGCATGTTGGAGGTTATATAAGCATGGGATGCCATAAAGGAGAAGCACTTATTTCTTTTTGATGAAGATTGCAACCCAAACAGGTTTTAGCGCCAAAAGGAGGATGTTGCATTAATAAAAAAAATTCACTGCCGGGAAGCTTCAAGTTTTGACGCCTAGGGTTGGAATAGCCTATTTTTTGTCATTCTGAGTATCTGCATGTTGGTATATGTGCCCAGGTGAATTAAATAATATTTTTTCTTGTTTTGCATGCAAGCAAAACCTCAAATTTTAGGGCAGCAGGCTTTATATGCAGATTTTGGTGATAAAAATCAAGTATTCATGCCATGGACTCCATCTTTGTCTGAATAAATTGCAGGTATTCATCACAGGTGCTCAAATCAAATGTCAGGTACATTGAATATATCTTCTGAATATGAAGAAGTTGTCAGATCTGCACAAATTGATCCAATTGCAAGGGATTCTGGCAGAATTAAAAGAAAAAGAGGCTCAGACAAAGATTGTTCCAACCATGATGAAGCATGATGAAAGAAAAGGATCAGCAGAATCATGCATAACTTCCAGATTTGCTAAAGTCAATGATACAAACATAGGGCCTAAACCTATCACCGATTTAATTGACAGATCCAGATCTCATAATTGCAAAGGCTTCCAGCAAAAATTCATCCTCTTGTTTCTAACGCAGCTCGTGTAGAAGTCAGTGCATGGAAAATTCCTTCCAGGATCTTGTGCATGTGCTCCCAATCTTCCAGTTGAAGCCTTCATTGAATTTACTTGTATTTGCATTCACCCAGAGTGCTTTCCAGAATTTAAAATTGCTCATATGCAATTAAAAATAAAAAATGATGAGTTTGTCTGAATTATTTACGGCAAAACATTGCACTGATGCATGTACTGAAGAAGAATTGCAAAGGCTTCAAGGATAAGAGGGAAGAGAGGTCAAAGGCAATACCCGCAAGCAAATCACACTCATGCATAGCTTCCAAATCCAGTTTGGTGAAAATCAAAGGCAAAAGAGTCAACCACATGCAGAATATGGAAGAAGAACAAGACTAGGAGGGTTGCAGCTTTCTTCTTATTTCTTTTCCTCTTTACTTTTATTTTCTCCGACAAAGTAATTGAGCAATCAATTAAATTATAAAACTTAAGTGATTGGTTTAAAAGTCGTTACTTGAAAAAGTCAATTACTTAGAAATAGGTGGCAGACATGCAAAATAGAAGGTTCTATTTTTCAATTATAAATCATGCATGTCATGCAGAGAGGAATTCCAGGAGGAAGATTGTCAGTTGTTTCCTTTTCCATAGCTTCCGCATGCGGGAATTCATTTAAAGCTTCTTATTTGTAATTGCCCTTTATACACTATAAATAGAGGAAGAACCTACGAGTTAAAGGATCAGAATTTGTAATCAGCATTCTTGTGTTCCAGACTTTGAGTTGAAACCCTTGATAGCTTTCTGCAAGTAGAGGAATAGAAAAGAGGCAGATTTCCAGAGAATTTTGTGTCAACGGTGCATTCGTTTCTTATTTCTTTTTTAGATCTCTACACAAACTTTGTGTTGTCATAGATCTAGATCTGAAACTTTCCTTTGCTTCAAAGTCTGCATTTTAAGATCTATTTGTTTCGTCTATGTGCATGTGATCAACTCTGTCAAGTATTGGTTAAGTTGCACATTTCCTTTCCTTTCTTCTCGCATTTAATTATTTCTCTTTCCTGCACATATTGCTTACAGTTGCTTACTTGCTGCAAAATTGCCTAGTTATGGTCCATGAGCTACGCAATTAAAGTAACACCAACAGATAGATACTAAGAAATATAATTGACAAAATCTTACACAGAAGCATCACCGGTAAATAAGGGAGATTTATCTCATAACTGCTTTAGGTTTTCAGTTGTGCAAAAAATCTAGCCAACACAGGCTCGTTTTGGATCATCTTTTGGCATATAAACTTTTATATATTTGGTTCTAGAGCTGGTTGCTCTAATCCAAATCCATTAAGGGGCAACAATCCATTAGTGTGGCATCTAAGGAGGACGAAACCCTTGTGGAATATTGGGGATGAAACTCTCCAATTTGGAGGTGGTTGAGGACATCTTTGAAGACTATCTTGTTGGTTTGCAACTAGGGCTTGGAGAAGAAGGAATACCAAGGGTTTTGGTATTATTTTATGCCCCTCTCTTACAAAGCGACTTGTATAGGAGTGTGATTGGGTCCTTCCTAGAGCACAAATTTACATTTCAAGTTGATATTTGGACTTCTCATATTTTATAAGGCTGATATATTTCATATTTGGTATTTATTGGGGTTTTGTAATGTCCCATTTTTGGGCAAATTAGGAAATGAAGGAATATTTGTCAACTTTGAGCAAAGAATGGATAAACCCTTTTGCTTCAACCTAAAATATCCCAATGTCAGCTATTTCAAACCCAAATAGGGTTGGAACTAGCCAAGGTGGTGAGATAGATTGGAAGAAAACAATTGGAATTTAAACATATTTAAATCAGATTTTTAACCCCTGAAAAATAATTAATAATTACACCCCAACTGCTGCAATCGTCCAAAATTATTTCCCGCTTAACCATCTAAGCAAAAATCTTCAAACTTTGGATTTTGGGCCACAAAAATATGAAGAATAATATGCAAAAATCAGATTTTGCTCAACCAACACGAAACTGTAATTTTGCCCTAAAAAGTAGGTCGCCCAACACATTTAGGGCACCAAATCAATTCCAAAAATTATAAAATCACTTTCTCTTTATTTCTCCTAATTTCTACAACCAAATCCAATATTAAACTGACCCCATTCGAACCTTTTTCGGATCTGATTTTTATATCAGTAGATATTAAATAAAATTGCACTTATAATAGCTAAAACTTCAAAAATTAATAACTTCTTCAATACTTGGTATTTTTGCATGAAATAAAATGCAAAATAAAGTAGAAATAAAGGGCTTTCCAATGAACTACAAAACTGAATTTTCTAATCACCAAAACCCTCTCAAAATGCCCCTGAAATCTGCCACCAAGTCGCTAGAGTTAAAATAAATTCTATAAATTAATTCCAGCTCATACAACCCTTCCAAAACACTCAAACAATCAGCCCTTGATCTGAAATAATTGATTAGACACAACAGCAAATAGATCTAGCATAAACAACCTCAAAACATGATAGATCAAACCCCAAACCAAATCGATTTGCCTTTAATAAATTCCAGCAATAATAACAGTCACAAAGTACCACAAAACATTAACCCACATGCAGATTTATGCTTCAAATACATGCACCAACACCCAAGACAAAGTCGTCAATGCTAGAATGAATATACCATGCATAAACACATTCAACACAAGAGAACACAATAATGGAGTCTTCAATATCTTCAACAATGGATCCAAATGAAGCTAACAATGAGAGAGCACAATGCAAGAGCTGGGGCATACATCCCATTTCTCCAAGCATGGAGTAAATTCAAAAGTTCAATCAACATAACCCTCTAAAGGAAATGCGGCCTCCTTTTATAGAGCTAAGGGGTGCAATGTGCAATATCCAATGACCGACATTTTCCCTTTTGGAGGGAAAACATAAAATCTTGTTAAAATAAAATATTTAATACTAAGATTATGTGCACTTTATTTATTTTCTAATTAAATAAATAAAAGTAACTAACCTATGTGCACATTAAATTAACTACAGAGACTCCCACTTGTAGCGCTTAGGCATGCCGAAGGGTTACAATGTAAATAAAAGAGATGAACCCAAATATTAGTAGTGTCCTGAAAAAGGGGACATTACAAGTTTGGTGACCTCATTTTCAGTCACTTTTATTGGTTGTACTTTTGTTGTTGCTAAATTAATTTCCAATTGTGCATGTGATTGAATTTCATGGTGTAAATTGACCTACATTGTTCTTAGCAGGTTTTCATAGTAATATTTGTGTGAATTATTGTACTTTGCAAGTTGTCCTAGAAAATCAGACTCTAGTACATAGTTGTTCCAATTTTCAGTTTGATGTTATAAAAATCAGATTGTATTCATTTGGGGTTTGTGTGATTTTCCTTGTTTGTGTGGTTTGTGTGATTTTTTTATTGTACTTTGCAAGTTGTCCTAGAAAATCAGACTGTAGTACATAGTTGTTCCAATTTTCAGTTTGATGTTATAAAAATCAGATTGTATTCATTTGGGGTTTGTGTGATTTTCCTTGTTTGTGTGGTTGAGCCCTAGAAAGGGACATTACAGTGTTATCAGAGTTTTGGTCTTCTCATCTTTAGGGTTTCATGCAAGAAGGCAACAAGGGATTCATTTGCTATCAAATGAGAGAAAAGAAATCAGACACGCCAAGAGGAGAAGATAGTATGGCTCACCAAGATCCATAGGAAGCCAAAATCAACAAGCTCATTGAAGGGCAAGTGAGATTGGCAGATACTATGGACTTGTTATCCCTAACCCTTCAAATATTTCATGAACCTAGGGTTCATAATGGACAGGGCAGCTTGCCCGAAGCAGATACATCACTGCAGCCCCAAGGATCAGCTCACGGATCCGCCACTAGACCTACTTTCCTTCCAAGGGAATAAACCCTTCTGTAGGTTAAAACAAGGCACTCTACAGGGCAAAGCATTGTGGCAAGCTATAAGGAATACATGGCACTTCCAAGAGAGATATGGGAGGCAGTTTCACTTGCCGAGTTCATGGTGTGAGCAAAGAAAGGTCTAAACCGGAGCCAAGACAAAATGTGCCACCAAAAGAGGTACAAAATGTTTTGGGTAAAATGTTTTTCTATACTTTTGATGGTCCTAATAAGGGGACAGCCTGGGCATGGATTCAAAAATTGATTAAATACATGTCCTTGAGACCTATGACGGAGGAGGATGCCATCAAAGTTACAACCCTTCATCTAGAGGGGATTGCTCATGAATGGTGACACAAGGGCATAATAACATCCACTCATATGATGAGTTTTGTAGAAGACTCGTTGAGAGATTTGATAGGGTTTGACACGGAAGTTCGCTTTCAGGAGCTTACACAATTGAAACAACAAGGCACGGTGGAGGAAAATGTAGTTGAGTTTGAGAGTCTTTCCGTAATGGTTATGGATGTCACGGACTGGAGACTTATTGTCCTATTCATTGAGGGTTTGACCGAACCATTCAAGGGTTTGGTTAGAGTCTTTGATCCTTTGTCTCTTTAAGAGGCAATTAAGAAATATTTGGACCTTGAAGGTGCTGCCCCAAAAACAGCAGCAATCAACGGACAGCCGAAGGTACTATCGAGTGGATGACAGCCCAAGGGACCCTTGGGACAGCCAAGAAAACCTTCCTTAGACCAGCCTAGGAAGCCTATCCAACGAATGCCGATTGTTCACAAAGAGCTGTCCAAAACCATCAAGGAAGGAAAGTCAAGAAATGAGCTACGGAAGAAGAATTTGTGTTTTTCTCGCAAGGATCCATGGTCTCCCGATCATCGTTGTTTAGGTAAGGGTAAAGTGCATTACATTAATATTTTCAGATTGTGAGCATGAGGAAAATTGTGTTGATGAATCATGTTATCCAATTTTGCATACTTGGCAAAAATTGACAATGGGAGCCTATTTGACTCTGGATGAAAAAGGGACTTCACGGAGAAACTCCGAAACATTACAAGTATTGGAGGTTCAGGGTTTGCTTAGAGTGAGGAAATTGACCCTGACGGGCAAAAATGGTCGAAATCGATAAATCGTGTTTTAGAGTCCTCATTGTGTTTCCATCACTTTCCAGGTTCAAAGAAAAAGCTCATAGGGGTCGCATCCAAGGGAAAATCATGGTTTGAGAAGCACTTCGCATTGAGCTAAATAGGGAGCTCGCCGAGCAGCCCGGCGAGCTGCTCAACGAGCTAAAGGACGAACTATAAGTTATCAAGCTATATTGGTAGCTCGGTTTGAGCTCAGTGCTTATACATGTCAACTGAGTTCTTTCATGGCTTGGTGAGCCATGGAGGTTGAAAGGTTTAATGGCTCGAGGCGAGTTGATAGTGAGCTGAGTCATGGTTTAGCAACTCGAGCCGCTCATTGAGTGAATCAGATTGAACTTATCAGAGCTCGTGTTGGCATCAAGGAGTCAGATCGAGTTTTCAATACCAGCGGAAGGGATGCACAGCCCAATTGAGCAAGATCGAGCTACAGGTTTGAATTTTGTCATGAAAGGTGAGGCTCGTCGACACTTGAGCTAGAATGATGCAAACTCAACACTGATATATCTCGGCACTGTCCTCGAGCTCGAAGTGGAGATTGGCTCAGCGCGTGGAAGAAACTGACAAATCAGCCGGAAGATTACAGTGCGGATATGGGTGGTTCTCGCTATACATGCAGAGCGAGATATTATCAAAGGGTAACGAATGTTGCAAGTAGTTAGCGAAATGCCCGAGCTCAAATCAAGCTGAGCGCTGGTAAAAGGTTGTATCGGACATTGGAAAGTCCAGGGTGGAGTGTCGAGGTCGCAGCGTGACATGGGTTGTTGGTTCGGGATGTTGGTCGAGCCATGGAACGGAAGAGCTCGAGCGCACTTGGAGGAAGATAGCTCGGCAAGCTACATATAGTCATTTGCAGGCGCATGAGGCATCTTTGGGATGGGCCGAGTCATCGGCAAGTTGAACATGTCGAATGTTAGAAATGGGTAGTGCGATTTTTTGCTAGCTCAACGAGCTGTATGGTAAGAGCTCGCAAGGAGTTTGGTGGAGGTTACGAACGTGCAAGTCGGTAGAGCTCGCAAGGAGCCTGGCGAATTGCTCATGATGGATGGTATTCAAGTTGCAGGAGCAAACGAGCTGAGTCGGCTTGGTTGAAGGAGAACATGAGCTCGCTGCACGTTTGGAAAGTAGACTTGGAGATGAAGCAAGCTATGATGAACCAAATGAAGCAAAGTGCGAGGCAGGTGGATTTCGAGCTCATCCATTTTCAGTCTTGCAAAACGACAGAATTCGGAGGATAGCTTGGAGTTAAGAGTGTTATAAAAACGGCTCGACAACTCCGAAATCCGAATTTCGGAGGTCATCGGAGCTTTCGGAGTCGACGGTCGAGTCACTTCGGATTTCGGCAACCCACCGTTTTGGAGGTCGATCCGTTTTGGTGATCGCGTAAAGAAGTGCAAGCCAACTTCTGAACTCCGAACTCCAAAATTCGGACTTCGGATTTCGGAGCTGGCTCGTTTCGAGTTTTCCAAGCCGGCATTTCAGAGGAATGAATGCGTGAGGTGCCCTAGTCAATTGCCGAGTGTATGGGATGACAGGTGGAGCACTCCGTTCGAAACAAGCGGTGAGTGCATGAAATTTAGTCAATGGGAAACGGTCGGCAGAATGGCTTGCCATCTCGACATGCAAGGTGAGGTGTCGTTCAAACGATTGGGCCAAATGTCAATCGGACTCCAAATTCCGAGCTAGTGTGAAGGTTTAGGCGGGGAGTCCAACGTGCTCAAACAGTAGATGCATAAGGCTCAGAAGGATTATAGCAAAAGCGACCAACCAAATCGCCCGTCCGAGGGATAGTGTAAGTCAGAATCGATAGCTCATTCGAGCTACATGTGAGATGGATGACCAATCAAACATCTCGAGATTAGGATTAGTTCGGATCGCTCGACAGGAGTGGCGGACGTGTTATAAGGGAGAACCGAGTTGGATTCCGAGTTGCTCGGCTAATCCACGAAGATAGAGCTCTGTCAAGTCATAACCAATAACCGCCGGTGCAACAATGTGAAAGTTGTTGGAGCTGTTAATGCAAGGATGCCCAAAAAATTGCTTTCACTCAGGAAACCATAACTTCCTCCTTGATTATCCGTTTTCCACAAAATTATAGTCGTTGGAATCAGAAGAGCGAAAGCTATGCAGTGGAATCATCAGAAATTTGTGTCCCAAAATTGCAATATTTACTCATTCTATGAATAGTGTCGGGAAGGTGGAGTTGCAATTAATGAGGCAAGCATGGTTGACCTATTCTGCTACAATCTTTCCTAGTTTTTAGGATTTTCTCCTTCTTCCTCTCCTAAGTTGTGGAAGTGCTATAAATTGTAAAGGGGTGCTTATTCCAAAAGAGTTAGACATTTTTCAAAGCTTCCCCTCTCTTCACACGCTGAGTTGTGAATTTGCAGGATTTCAAGCCTTTCTTCTCAAATTTGTAATGGCAGCTTCTGCCTCTTCCTGTTGTAATGATGCATTGTGCACGTGCTTAGAGTAATAAAAATTATGATTTGTGATCAATTATATGTCATTGCATTATTTTTGTTGCTTCCATTTGCCTCTCTTCGTGTCGGCAGGTATATTGTGCAACCCATGTTTTCATTGCAAGTTTTGGAGGTCATTGTGCTTATTAAGGAATGAAGTATTGTATGTAAATTGAGTATGTGATGTATCTTCGTCCTCCTTATGATCATCTCTCTTCATTGGCAAACGGGATTTTGTCTAGCAAATCCCTTTCTTGGTGCATCACCACTTCTAATTTAGATTTTATTTCTTGCAAATCTCTCTCTCTAATCCCTTTGAAATGGTAGTAGGTCTAGGTAGTTGTTTTATTGCATTAGGAGCAGTGTAGTGCTTAGTTTAAGAAGAGAAAGTCGGCCTTCTCCGGAGGTTCACCTCAAGCCCCGCAAGTCCCACAGCTTGAGAGGTGATCCCATGTTACCCAATCATGTCGAATGTCCCATTCACACTCGTTCACACTTGGCCATTCAGAGGGTGCAGTGATTTGGTGATAACAAATCAATGCAAGATAGCATTTCGGAGGAAGAACCAGAAAGTTTGGATGGCACTCTTGCTACCTTGTCCAATGCAGCTAGATATCATCCATTTCGAGTGAAGGGTTGCCTTTAAGGGCGAACGGTCGCGGTTTTGATTGATAGTGGAGCCACTCATAACTTTATTGATAAAAGCTTCGTGAAGAGATTGAAGTTTAACGCTGAAATCTTCAAAGGTTTCAGTTTCACACTCCCATGCACAAGAAGAATACCTCAGCTCATACTCTCTTTGGGAGGGCACGCGGTAAAATATGATTTCTATGTTATTAGCATTGATGAAACTGATTTTGTCTTGGGGGTTCAATGGCTACATTCCTTGGGCGAATTTACTCAAAACTACCCAAGTATGGGGCTGAAATTTAAAGAAGAAGAAGATATTTTAACGTCCACAAGGCTACCAAAGACAGCCTATGGGACAGCAAATCTTGCTAAAGATCTTTCTGGCATTCAAATCTTTTGTTGGTGAGTTTGATAATCAGCTCCCCTATTTTTTCAACCATACTCTCACTGAAAATATCTTGAAAGGAAGGAGTAGCCACCATGCTAGCAAACTGGGCCCTAATGTCGTTATAAGCATTACACTCCAACATGAAATGTTTCTCTTATTCCACTGCACAGGACGTGCAAAAGACACAGATTCTCTCTTACCATGCCTCTTTAGGTCTTTCCATCTTCCTGTTTCACACCGAAGACAATGTGAATTAGATCTCAATTGAGCTATGAAGATCTTTGCTTTCCACGGGATATCAGCCCCTATAAAAGTTTTTTGTTGATGATCACATGTAGAGTTAAATTCCTCCAAATAATACCTCTTCTTTCTCCCTAACGGCTTTCCCCACATAACTTGGCGGAATTTATCTATAACAAAAAAATTTATCTCTTGACTATTATTAGGACATGCATTCAAGTAAATGTTCCATTTTTTAAGCCATTTGTTGTTTTGATTCATCCATGACTTCTTTTTTTTCTCCAAAAACTCATTGAGGACAACCTTGGGCCATCTACTACCTTCCATTTGCTCGATTTTTTTAATATGTTATGAGACGAACTATAGCAATAGCTTCTAGAGGTACAACCCCCGTCTCAGCTAGAAGAATCTCATATGGGACTGAGATCTTTAATGTGAACTTGCTAATAATCATGCTTTTTTGAATCCTCTCAAATTGTTTCCATCTTGAGTTTGAAATGATGCTAGCCCAAACCTCACATCGGTAAAGCACCACTGGAATCACTAAAAGCCCAAACAAAGTCTGCATAGTTTTCCAATCCCATAATTCCACCTCTCTACATTTGTTTTGGAAAACATAAAAAGCTCTCCACCCCCCTAAAGTTCTCTATTTGCTACAAATCTCCCAACTGAGCTTGGTATTAAAGTCTAACCCAAGATATATATACTTTGTTACTTCCTCTAAAATGTTTCCATCGAAATAGAAATTATATTGAGTTCTTTTCTTTCTATTGGAGAAGATCATAATCTTGGTCTTATTGGTGTTGACTTGTATCCCCACTTCTTTGCAAAAGTGCTCAAGCACACATAAATGCTTTTGAAGGCCTTGAGCAGACCTAGCAATCAAGACAAGATCATTAGCATAAAGTAGAAGTCTTACAACATACTCTCCTAGGCGAACACCATCTTCACTCTGCATATTTAACCATTCCTAAAGTTTGTTGTTATATAGGCCAAATAAAGTAGGTGATAACGGTCATCCTTGTTTAACCCCAATATCACTCTTAAAACTTTCATAGACACCAATTTGAGCTCTAATTTTGACTCGTACCTTTTCATAAAGTCTATGAACAGCTGCTCTGTAATTCATTGGAATACCAAGCTCCTTCATTTTAACCCATAGCTTGTTCCTAGGAATTGTGTCAAAAGCCTTCTTGAAGTCAACAAAACAGCAATAAGCTTCCTCTTTATCATTCCAAACTTTTTCAATAATGTGCTTTAAAGTGATACCATGATCTATTGTTGAATACTTACGTCCGAACCTTGCTTGCCCTTTTGCTCTCTTACATTTTTTTTTTGCCCACTTGCTGATTTTGCATTCCACCATGCTGCCAAACAACTTTGCAAACAAAGGGTTGATCATGATGGTTCTATAATTAGAAGGATTGTTAACATCTCCACTCTTAAAAAGAGATATCACAAGACTAGTAATCCAATCTCTAGGTAAACCCTATTGAATGATGTTGTTGAATATGTCAACAATGTGAGGAGTGAGAAATTCTTTCTCCCATTTTAAATATTCTGCCTGAAATTCATCCAAGTCTTTCGCAACTTCTTGCACAAGATATGAGGGGTGGAACTCCTCAAGTTGTGACTGTCAAAAGCATGGAAAGAACCTTCAAAAGAGGGCAGGTTGCATGGGCAGCTCATTGCTTGGTAAGATCTAACTCTTTCATTTCCATTCAACAAGTTTTTCATGATGATATTCAGCCCATACATAACAAGCATGCTAAACTTTTCAATTATTTACCTCATACGCTAGCACCAAATAGGGGATTTCAACATGTTATTGAGTTAGAACAGAGTAACAAACCGATATTAACAACTATTACCGCCATGCAAGAATTTACAAGAATGAAATTGAGAGAACCATCAAAGAGTTATTGGAAATGGGGCTAATTAGGCCTAGTTCCAGCCCAATTGCTTCTTCCATGGTGCTTGTGAAGAAGGATGGCATCCTAAGGATGTGTGTGGACTATTGGTTGTTGAATAAGAAGACAATCAAGAATAAGTACCCAATCCCAAGGATTGATGAGCTAATCGATGAGCTACATGAAGCGGTTTACTTCTCCAAGATTGATTTGAGATCCGGGTACCACCAAATAAGAGTGAGAGATGAAGATGTACACAATACTACTTTTAGGTGTCACTATGGGCACTTTGAGTTTCTTGTCATGCCATTTGGGTTAACCAATGCCCCGGCCACTTTCGAATCATGTATAAACCACATTTTTGGTAAGCATTGAAGGAAATTTGTGTTAGTTTTCTTTGATTATATTTTGGTATATAGTAAAACGTGGGATGAGCATCTCCAACACTTGGATAAGGTGCTGAAAATTCTAGTATAGCAGTCATTATATGCAAAAAAATCCAAGTGTGAGTTTGGAATGACTGAAATTTTGTGCTTGGGACATGTTATCAATGCACAAGGGGTTCATTTGGATCAACAAAAGATTCAAGCCATCGTGGATTAGCCAACTCCAACCAGCATCTCACAATTAAGAGGATTTTTGGGGTTATGTTTTTATTATAGGAGGTTTGTGAATAGTTTTTCCTAACTTGCTGCTCCATTGACTTCTCTAACACGGAAGGGAGCTTTCAGCTGGTCACAAACAGCCCAAATAAATTTTGAAAATCTGAAAAAGGTGATGTGTTTTTGCCCGATACTTGTTGTTTCAGATTTTTCAATGCCATCTGTACTTGAATGTGATGCTTCCAGTGAAGGTATAGGGCTTGTTTTGATGCAAGATAAGCATCCCATTGCATATGAGAGTCGGAAGCTAAAGGAACATGAGAAGAAATTCTGCATATATGAAAAAGAAATGTTGGCCATCATGCATGCATTGACCAAGATCCGGCAACACTTAGTTTGTGGAAGGTTTGTGGTCAAAACATATCATAATAGTCTAAGATTCTTTCTTCATCAAAAATAGTTAAATGACTGGCAAAAAAAGTAGGTAAGTAAACTCCAAGCATATGATTTTGATATTGAAAATGTCAAGGAGAAACACAATGTAGTAGCGGATGCCTTTGCAAGGAAGCCACCTCTCTGTAATAACCCTTTCAAGGGATTGAACCAACAACCCAGGAGATTAGATAAAACACCAACTAACCAAATCTAATTTTTATAACCAATAGACTGTAATAAAAACCAGAAAACTGATTTCTCCAAACAGTGGTATGAAAATGTATGCAAAACACAAAATTCACTCCAATTAACCTTGCCACAATTTAGATATGAATTTTAGGCATCCAATAGATCAATAATCAATGAAAATCTGAGTCACACACAGCTGGAAAATTAATTACGACCAAGGAATAACAGCCACAACTAAAATATGAAATATGGGTCTAGAAACCCACAAAAATTATGAGAATGTAGATTCTGGCCTTAAGAAATATTTCAAATCAGATTATGGACTAAAAATTCAACTTTATGTCCTCCAAATCATCAAACCCTACACCAAAGTAGGTCGCTCCACCTATAGAAAAATAGAAATATGAAAGTAGATGATTCTCCTCAAATCTGCAATTTACTTCAAGACCATGCAAGGTTGAAGGGTTTTCATCCTTCAGCAAAACCACTAGAAGGGTTTTCGTCCTTCCAGGAAGCCACACAAGAGGATTTTCGTTCTCAACTGGAAGAACATGGAGCAACAAGTTCTCAATGCCCAATAATATAAAATGCGCCAAAACTAGATGCACAAATGAGGTCCTTAGTCTCCTTTTATAACCTTCCTTTGGCGCCAAAGCTTAGAAAGGTAAGGTCGACCCATAAGAGATGTTTTATTCCTTCATTAAGCTTCTTTAATAGCCTTTAACCCAACCTATCTGCTTCAAGAGGGAAAACACTAAAAAGAAAACATAAAATTATAAAAAATGAAAGTAAATGAAAGATCGATGTTCTTCTCCAACACCTCTACTTCTTGGCCATGGATAAGGAATGGCAAGAACTCTAAATAGTGACCCCCAAGTGGGAAAAAGGGACATTACAAAGCACACTCCAGGCATATGATTTTGATATTGAAAATGTCAAGGAGAAACACAATGTGGTAATGGATGCCTTGTCAATTGAAGAGCCCAAGATTTCAGATCAACCAAACTTGCAATTGCTTGAGGGCAAGCAATTTCGGGAAGGGAGGATTGTAATGTGCCCTTTTTCGAATTAGTCCTATATAAAGACTTCTTGCCCATCTTTCTTCCTATAGACAAGAATAAATTGAACAAGGGAAGTCCTTGGGTTTCATTTCAATTTTCTTTCATTGTTATCGATGTTTTTCTTTTGTGTTTTTCCCCTCTAAGGCAGGTCGACTGGGTTAGAGAGCTCCAAGATGAAATTAGAAAATAAAGCAAGCTTCCAAAGAGGTCAGCTTGGGGTAATTCACCCTTTAGACCTTTGGCGCCACCATAAGGATATAAAAGGAGTGGCAAAGGCTCATTTTGGATCATCTTTTGGCATATATACTTTTTATATACTTGGTACTAGAGCCGGTTGCTCTAATCCAAATCCACTAAGGGGCGACAATCCATTAGTGTGGCATCCAAGGAGGACAAAACCCACCCTTGTGGAATATTAGGGATGAGACTCTCCAATTTGGTGGTGATTGAGGACATATTTGAAGACTATCTTGTTGGTTTGCAGCTAGGGCTTGGAGAAGAAGGAATACCAAGGGTTTTGGTATTATTTTTTATGCCCCTCTCCTAGGGAGCGACTTGTATAAGAGTGTTATTGGGTCCTTTCTAGGGCACAAATTTACATTCCTAAGTTGATATTTGGACTTCTCATATTTTATAAGGCTGATATATTGCATATTTGGTATTTATTGGTGTTTGGTGACCTCATTTTCAGTCACTTCTATTGGTTGTACTTTTGTTGTTGCTAAATTAATTTCCAGTTGTGCATGTGATTGAATTTCATGGTGTAAATTGACCTACATTGTTCCTAGAAGGCTTATATATGTTGTGAATGAGTTTCATAGTGATATTTGGATGAATTATTGTACTTTACAAACTGCTGTCCTAGAAAATCAGACTGTTGTACATCTAAGGTTGTTCTGATTTTCAGTCTGCTGTTATAAAAATCAGATTGTATTCATTTGGGGTTTGTATGATTTTCCTTGTTTGTGTGGTTGAGCCCTAGAAAGGGACATTACAACTTGTAACTTGGAACTAAAGAGCCCTCTCATGGAAAAAGTTGGAGATCGAAGTGGTAGAGAAGAAACTTGAGTTCATGGTTTCAGATAAGCTGAATAAAGAATTAAAGATTTTACTAAGGACGTGCTATCATGAGATCAAGTATTTGAGTGTGCTATGTTTCAGATATGAGACTAAGGAAAACCAACAAAACAGAATGGAACAATGTACAATATCACTCTTCTCTAAGTCATTTTTATTTTCTCTATTTATTACTGGGTCTACTAAGTACATGGCTTCCGGTTTTCAGATGTATTTGTATTTTGGTGGTACGAAGTTTATATTAATTTATAAGGCTGAAAAGTTGGGTAAATATGGAGAGATTGACCTCCTATCAAAAAAGGCAATTACAACATGGGTGTTGGCTCACAACCTTCACCTGCTTTGGCTACCTTAGCCATAGCCTCCTTTATAATAAGAAGAGACTTTAGCAGCATGAACTAGGATATCAGTAGAATAGGAGAATTTGTCCATTGCTATCATCAGCCTCCTCTCTAGCCTTTGTATCAAAATAGGACCACAACTGGATTGGGGACCACAACCTTCTTCCACCAACCTCCACTTCAATCACCTCTTCACTTGAAGCTGCTGCACCATTCAAGAAAGCACTTCATAAAGTCCTATGAGAACTAGAAGGGTGCTAGTGTCAATGCTCATTGAAGACTTTGAATGTTCATTCATGGCACATCCGTTAAACATATTGCGCAACGAGAACTTAGTCCGCTCATAGATACTGCTAGCTTGCGCAAAGTCGCAGCACTTTGGAGCCAACCCAAAGTTCAAGAAGCTCGAGCGCTTCTCAGTCGAATTGGTGCTGCCCAACCCCTCTAGTCAATCAAACAGATATTGAATACTTTCAAGTACTCAATGATGACAAGCAATCCAGTTCTTGAATTGGGGGTCAATTATTTGAGTGAATTGTTTCAAAGGTTTCTTCTTGTCAAATGAACCCTTGGCATAGTCGGATGATGCCACTGAAGGACAAACAAATTTTTCAGCAATCACAACTGAACTGCCAATTTGTGCTATCAGTTTCCTTTCTCCTTGCACTACACCTCCCCCACTATGGCCACCACACATCTCATCATTTATTCGACAATCAACTTCATACTCACTGTCATAACTAATTTTGGGACTGCTAAAAATTTAAAAAACAGCAAAATAACTATTTTGATCTCCCTAGGGCATAACATTTAACAAACAAAATCCATAACAAAACAGTGAATGAAATACCCATAACCCATTTTGTATTTTTTTTTAAACATAAAAAACCCAACCAAGGCCCATAACCCATTTTGCATTATGGAAAAAAAAAATCTAGCCATTGCGAAAACCCATTTTGCATTTTGGGAAAAAAAAACAGCCAATGCCATCACCCATTTTGCATTTTAAAAAGACAGCAAATGATATAGCCCATTTTTGTATTTTGCTAATAAAAAACAAAAAAGAACAGCAAATGCCATAAGTCATAACTAGTGTTCCCAGGAGTCTCGAAACGGGGGGGCAGCGGGACGGGTCTCAGAGATGGAGGGACCAATGGCCTAGGTTTGGTGACAGCAGAGTGACGGCAACGGGGTGGCAGCACAAATATATATAGCACTTGAAAAATTAGTTATAAAAAAATGTATAAGGAACAACAAATGAAACTTTGAAATACTAAACATTGCATTGAACAATTGAAATGCCAAATATCAATATATTAATATTTATATTCAAAATGATAATTACATTCACAATTCAAATACAATTGGTCAATGGCTCAATGCCTCTAACGAGTCTAATTATCCCCAAAGTCTGCACCATACTCCTCATCACTCTCAAACTGCGAAACTCCTCAAGGTCAAGCTCCTCCAAACCAATTCCATCCAACCTTGCTTGTACCACATCATCATCAATTTGAGACGGTTCCTTAGGCTTTACATCCCACTGAGCTATTGGACTCTCCTTGTATATAAGTGTGTTGCGGTCAATAAGACGCAAAGCACTATGTACAGCTAAAAGCTTCTCCACCCTCCTAGAGGTCAGTTTGTTCCTCTTCATAGAGTGAATGAAGCTATAAGTAGACCAGTTGCTAATGATGTCCCTCTTCCTTGCTAATGCTCTCACTCTTGCTTGCTAATGTTTTCACTCTTGCTTTGAATTTTTTATTGTGATTCAGAGTGAGGGTGTAAGTCTTATGCATAGTTTTTTTGGGGGTGTTTGAGGGGTAGGTGGGGCCCATTGAGTATCAAGGTTAGGGTTAGGGGCCAAAAATAATAAAACAAAATGATTTTAAAAAACTTTTAGACATACTCATGTCACTGAGGACTGGAGTCTCTAGAACAGGTCAAGAGACTTCTAGAAGTCGTCGGGACGTCTCGGAGACATCCCCAAGTCCCCATGAAGTCCCCAAAATGGAGGGTATGCACTGATAAGAGCAGTGAAGAAATTCAGACACTACATTTTGCACAACAAAATAATGTGCTATTGTGTTTGACCTTGGTAGTAAAGTTCCAATGATGATGCAGAATGAGCTTGGAGAGTGCCACTTTCAAGGTGGATGACCATCCTAGTGGAACACTAGTTTTAGACCCATTTGGAAATCTAGGTAAAAATGAAGATAGTAAGAGGCATGGGTCTGAGTCATGCGATGCCCAAAGGCCCAAGATCTGAAGCTGGCTTTGCAAGAAGTACACGGTCGAGTTTCCAAAATAAGCACCCCTGCTTGATTTTAGGCCACTAGCTACAAAAAAGAACCCCTGCTATCATTTGTAGGCAAAATAGCATACAAAAGATGAATGGGATCAATGTAGATGCTCTTGATCGATGTTGTTCATTGCACTTTTTGAACCTTGACATCTCAAAACTGGGGTCGGTGTATCTATAGCTTTTTTGGCCTCTTGATATGATTCTGGGTCATTCATTAGTGTGTGCATTAAATCCAAAAAATCGTGGAAGGAAAGAAAATCCGCGGAAGGAAGAAAAGTTCGTGGATTTTCTCAAAAAAGTTACTATGTGGCAGGCAAAGAGGGAGTTTGTGGATGGTACCCTCTAGTTAGTGGAAGCTAGACATCACGATGTCCGCGGAAGGAAGTTCCCTTCCGTGCAACAGACTCAAGAAAGTCCTACGGAACTTTCTAGAAATTCACCGTCAGAAGCCTAATTTTTAAAAGTCTAGTGTGAAGGAAGAAAAGTCCGCAAGAAGGAAGAGAAATCCGCAGAAGGATAGAGGAGTTTGCTTAAGCCAGGAAAAATATGCGGAAGGTAAAAAATCCACTAGAAGGAAGAATGGTCCGTGGAATGCCAGATTTGGACAGTGGAAGGAAGATTTAAGGCCGCGGAAGACTGGCAAAATTGAGAGGTGAATGCAAAAGAATGTCACATTGTGTTAAACGACCCGAGAATCTTCAAATGGCCATAAATTTTGATCAAAGTTCACCAAATCAGACAAAATGTGGTGCTCGTTGAGAAAGCTCTTGAAGGAGCTCAACATGATTTGAGTGGTTTTGGGTCCCTTTCAAAAGCTTGTTTCATGGAACCAGCCATAATTGATTCTTGTGTTGCCCACAACCATGTTTCTGATCTGAGTCTTATACAACACTGAATTGATGTCCTTGTTCTTTTGCTATGCTCATCATATTTGATCTAGGCATGTAACAGCTTTGCTCTACCTGCATGTTATATCAATGGACCCCAGGTGTAATGTGCCCTTTGTTCAAACTAGTTCGTTTTGAAGACTTTTATCCCATTCCACTTTCCATGGGCTGAGAAGAAGGTGAACAAGAGAAGTGTTTGTTGATGTTTTTTAGTCTTTTTTGTGACCATATACCATTTTCCTTTCATGTGTTTCTCTCATTACGAGGGCTAGGTCGGCTGGGACTAAGAGGAGTGAAAAGCCAAAGTTTAAAGTTGAAAAGCAAACATCCTTATGAGGTCGGTCATGGGGAAAGACTCCCTAATGGTGACCTTTGACGCCGCCAAGAAGATATATAAGGGGTCGCTTGGACTCATCTTGGGCATGCTATCTTTATCATAATTTTCACATTTACTTGGTTTTTTTGGGCTGATTGTTCTAATTCCTTTCTAGTTGAGGACGAAAACCCTCTTGGTGTGGCATACAATAATGACGAAAACTTTCCTTGTGCAAGTTGAAGAACGAAAAATCTCCAATTGGTGGTTTCTAAGGAGCTTGAAAGAAGGTGATGTTGCTGGTTTGCAGCTAGGGATTTAAAGGAGAAAGAGCTATTTGTTAAGGTTTCTACATTTATTTTGGACTCTCTCCTAGGGTAGCGACTTGGGCGGAGGAGGAATTCAATGTTTTCTAGGACTCGTTTCAGTATTTTGAGTTGATATTCTTGTTCCTCATATTTTATAAGGCCAGAATCTACATTTTGGTGTTTTTTTGAAGGTTTGAATCATCATTTCCAGCCCTTAATGTGAGTTGTACTTCAACTGTCATTTATTAATTTCCAGTTGTGTTTAGGGGTTGATTTCTTAGTTGATAATTGTTCTAAATATTCCTAAAGTGCCTCTACATACTTCGGATGATGTGAATGGTGATATATTGATGAATTCATGTTTTTCCTTGTTCTAAAAATCAAACTGTTGTTCACTGTTGTTCTATTTTTCAGTAGGCTGATATAAAAAATCAGAATATTTTCAGATTGGGGTTGTGCTATTTCATTGCTTTTCAGTTCAGCCCTCGAAAGGGACAATACACTAGGATGCAAAGGACAAACCAACAATTTTGATAGTAAATCAATGAGCTATATAGAACATGCAATAGTAATCAAAACAAATTGTAAACCATTATGCATTCAAATGCATGAGAAATTAATAGGTATGATACATATGCATATAATATGCAACAAGGATGAGAATGAGGATTCTCATGATTAGAAAGGGGAAAACACTTCCTAGCTAATTTTCCTAAGTGAACGGATGATCATTCAATGCTTCTCCCTCTTGGGGTCAAATAGTTGCAATTACAAAAGAAGACACTTACAAAATGATTCAACTTCCGCAACAAATGATTTGCTTTCCTGTAGGTGTGATGCTTTGACTTCTAGATATGCAGTATGTTGACAAGTATGTTAGCATGGCGAAAGCTTCAAAAGTGATAGTTGGCATGGCACAACATTAGCCTCCAATTGATGGATGAGTGATTTGTGTTGATGATAAGCTATGTGGTATGAAGCTTGGCACTGCGCAAGACGCGCAACAACGCGAACATTGAATGGAGTCGTTGTGCTCAGATAAATTCTTGTCAAGCCCTCCTTTGTATCCCAACCTTTCAAGTATTCTCCATCAAAATCCTCTAGATCTATGGTATTCCTAGACTCCACAAGTAAACACTATACAAATCTGAATCATGACCCTGATTATGTAAAAAAGTACCATCATATGAAGAGGGATGTGACTAACTATCACCTAAATCTGATGAATTATCACCACTGTCAAAAGTGGTGGCATCATGTGCAATCCTCAAATCATCGTTTGCAAAATAATTTCTAGAGCAAGAATCTAAATGTTTCTAAGTCACAAATTCAAGTACATGGATCTTTTGCTTTATCATTTCAACTCACGTACAAAGGAATCATAACTAAAATCTACGTCTCCGTGATGTAATTCAAGGACTTCTATGATGGGTCATGAAATCTAGTGAAATTGTAGAGTTTTTCAATAGTGTCATTCAAGCAACAAACTTAAAGTTGTCTATGATGTCCTTCACCACAAACTTATCTAGCCAAAACTTTGCATCGTTTCTAGTCTAAGTGATTTAGTATATGGAAAGCAAATTTGCTTTCAGTCTTGGAACAAGATAGACATCATTAATCACCCCATTTAATATATTAATCTTTTTGATTCCAAGGACAAGTAAAGAAGTAATATTTGCAACATAGATCCTATCGACTTTATCCTTATCAAATAAGTGCAATCTTTAGCCATGTAATGAGGACATCCTAAATCCATGACCAATTAGAATGCACATGCAAGGCTTGGCAAGTAATAGAGAAGCATTACCATAATGGTCCTTAGAGAACTTTGTCCTTCACTGGCCCTTCAAGCTTCTTAAGATGCTTCTCGACATCATCCATTCTCTTGTTACACCTTTTGTTGGTGTGCCCTAGTTTGCCACAATAGGAACACTTCTTGAACTCTTTGTCTTCATGTTAGCTCTCTAGCTTTCTATAGCTCCTTTGCCTCTTGGACCTCATCATCTTTCCCTTTGGTGAACAGAGCTTGCTCCTTTAACCCAAGCTTGCTATTTTGGATCAATCTAATTAATTCATTAATGGGAATAGAGAAGAACTCATTAGAATTGATCTTCTTCTCGATTGACTCATGGGATGGACAACCCCCTCTTATTTTACAATAACCTCGGCTCATTCCTCTAATGCAACAATTGCATAATATTGGATGGAGGAAGGTTTCCCATTACGGAAGATTGTCATCCACTTGTTGGGAAAGTGAAAAAGAATGGATTCCACTCTATGAATGGCCACTTGTAATTCAGCATGAACAACAGCTTTTATTGCAAAATGTTTTCAACAATCGTCCTCTTTCCCCATCCCCATTTCCTGACAAATTCCCTGACAATATGTCCTTAGAACAGCCCTTGCTACACTTTGCTTGCTATGTTTGGCTATACTTGATCTAGGCCAAGTAAATTTCAATCTTGCCAAAACTCAATGGATCCAATGGGGAAAGCTAATTGTTCAATCCTACTACTCTAGCTTCATTAGTGTCATTGAAGAGCTCAATTAGCTTCTCCTAACCTTGTAACGACGTCTCAAGTGCCAGGATATGAAATCTTAGCTCCTTGGAGATATGGGAGCTTATAAATCCAAACATCTCCTCACGCTTGTTATACTTCACCAATTTCTACACATTAGTAGAAGATGTAGACGCCCAAATTGCTGAATATTTATACTGAATCGTTCGATTATGCAATTGGAACTGCCTCTAACAGATCAACTAAATGTAAACTGAATATAACCACCCTCATGAATAAATATATCTCTTCTACGTCCATTATGGATAGTGCCTTCAACACACATACTTGTTTTCTTCTTTATTTATCTGTTATTATATAATAACATTGGTATCAGAGCCTTCGGTTTGCAATTTGAGGAAGCCTATCAAGAGGCACGAACTGAAAGTTCATGGAAGCCTTTATAGGGTACGAACTTGAGGAATTTTGTCCTTATTTGCAGAGTTTGAAGAGAGTTATTTGGTGGTTGTCTAGTAGAATTCATGGACAAATTGAAGAAAACTACAGTCACATAGGGCATTTTACCATTTTACTATCTGATAACCAAAGGTGAAGGGCATTTGCTGATAGTCATTTCCAACAGTCGCAAGGGAAGAGGGCATTGATTGCATGTTTTTCACAGTCGCAAAAGGGCATTTATTGTATGTTTTTCACAGTCGCAAAAGGGCATTTATTGCCTATTTCATGTTGTTTTAACAAGTCGTGAATTCCAGTAAGCATTTATTGCTTATTTCATGTTGTTTTAATAAGTCACAAATTCCAGTAACGAAGTTTGTTTTAATAATCACAAATTCCAATAATAAGATTGTGACAAACATCGCCAGTGCAAGAACTCGTTTTTGCCGATTCTTCCTAGGGCATTTACTATCTATTTTACCACTCGCGAACAAGACACAAAGGCATGTTTCATGATACTCTGTTGTCTGTTACATTTATAGCGGATTTAAATAATAAACCCATTCCATTGTTTGAGCGGGCAATACATTATTTATTGTTTCTGTTGTTTTGGAGTAATAAATGGCAAATATTTCTAACCTCCTTTTGTCGCACATGAAAAAGTTGACAAGCACAAATTTCAATGTATGGAGCCACAAAATTCTAACACTTGCAGAATTTTGTGATTGTGATAAGATAATCACTAGTAGCAAACGTAGACTTGTTACAAACTTTGCAAATTATGACAAACATCATAAGGAGGCTCTATTACTTTTAAAATTATTTGTATCAGATGATTTGATACCTGAGGTCCAGAATGCCACTATGGCTAGTGTGTTGTGGACATGTTTGAAGGGTAAATATCAAACATTGGAGAAAAGTCGGGTGTTATAACTGAAGAAATACTTTTTCCATGAAGTTATAAGAAGGTGGTCGTTGTCTAAGCGCCTACTTTGGAAGAAAGACCTCTGAGACCAACTATCGTCTATCCACAAAAAGGTGGATGACGATGATATGGTGGCTCTGGTTCTAAATAGACTACCTTCTTCATATGAGTCTTTTGAGGAGGCCCTCCATCTAATGGCTGAAATTCAAACTCTCACGTTTGACAAGGTGAGTTCCTACCTGTTGCAAAAGAAGTGGAGACAGGCACAGAGTCATAAGTCCCAATCTGGACAGTCTAAGACTGCTTTTTCCGCTCAATCCAAAGGGAAGTGGAAACAACATGCTGACAATACATCTACTTCCTCTCCTAAATTTCAAGTGAAGTGTTACTATTGTTACAAATTTGGTCATGTGAGCAAGCGAAAAAAATCCCTGAAAAAGCGGAAGGGGCAAGCACATGTGGCAGCAATTGAACACGAGTTAGAAGATGAATATGCCCTCATGGCATCTTGTTCAGATGGCATCCCTACTCGGTGTTGGTTCTTTAATCCTAAGGCATCTTGGTACTTAAGTGTCAAAATGATTGGTATGTCAACTTTCATGCTAATTTATGTTCTTCTGATTCACTTACTTTAGGGGATGGGAGATCACGTGTTGTAGAAGGGATTGGGGGTGTCTATATTCCGTTGAATGATAAAACCAAACTCATTGTTAAATATGTTAGATATGTTCCTAACATGAACAAAAATTTGTTGTCTATAAGTCAATTAACAGAAAATCCTAATATTGTTGTCAATTTCAATGGAAAACAATGTATTGTGTTTGATACAGAACAAAATAAGGTTGTTGCCTTTGGTGTTGGGCATGGAGGTTTGTACAAATTGGTTAATCCTGCCATGGTCAACCTACATGCCTTAGTTGTAGATGGCAATACCAACATTTTGTGGCCTTCGAAAGTTTTCCTTCAGTCACCTTAGAATACAATAAAATATCACTAGTTTGCAAAAATAATCAAAAAAAATGCACCTTTGACAAGATCATGCCAAGTGTTTCCCTCCTAACTTAATGAGGGGAAATTTGTTGTATTATTAAGTGTGCACCGACTAGATGATGCCTAAACACTGACTGGGCGGGTATATATATAAAAAATTGATCTCAATCAACTCGAAGGCATCAGAAGTCGACTATTATATTGTCCAATGTTCTATCAAATCACCTAGTGCAACACGTCATCCTCCGCACAATTTGTATCATCTTGGTGATCACACAACAATCAAAGGACAATGGATTTAGACCTCGAGAACTCCTATGCCAAGTGCCCCCAACACATGCAAGCAAGCCAACTGGCCTAGCCCACCAACTACACCTCCTACAAGTCTCCCTCTCCTTTGAGGATGGCCAGTTGTCCCTTTAGGGATAGAAGCTTTGTCGTTTGAACAATGCTTGTCATCCAACTTGTCCCCTTTGCAGCCCTGCTTCTCTTTTCCTGCCACTTGTGTTGGCAACACAGCCTCCACCCTACTCCTTTACAGCTCTGCCACTCCCGAGGTCTACTCCAATAGAGTGGTTGTTCAATATGCTATCGCCGCTCAAAAGCACCACCACAAGCAGCTCAGCTCCTATCCAACACCAAATCATGCTAAGTGAGTAATGCTCTGTCCCAAACTCAGCCACGATCCTAAAAGGAAAATTCCACGCAATGTTCCCTTATCAAATTCAAAATTGAAAATTTGGGAAGAAATGGGGCAGATCTTTGAAAAGGTTTTTTGGGGTTAAATTGAAAATTGGGAAAAATGCAAAACTAAACCCTTAACAATTTTCCATAAATGTTTCAAATATCCAAGTGGTTTGACGAGATTTTCCCCATAGTTCCCAAAATTAGGATTTTGTGCCTCAATTATTTGCAATCCATGAAGAGTTAGGAGTTAAGGTTCAAACAACCTTGATGTGATCAGATCTTGAAGAGTTAGGAGTTAAGGTTCAAACAACCTTGACGTGACTAGATCATGAAGAGTTATGAGTTAAGGTTCAAACAACCTTGATGTGACCAGATCTATCATTGCCTGAAACAGATCTGTAAAAATTCCTCCTTTGGCTCCTATTTGCATGATTTTTTTCCAAGCTCTAAATTGATGACCGTGTCACTCCTTCTGGCTTCGCAAGACACACCTATACCTCTTAAAGCCTTGGAAGATTAACCCTTCAACCCAAACATCAAATTGAAATAAGTTCCTTTATACTAAAATGATCTGCCTAGCCCTTTCCAAGACTATTGAGTTTAGATGCAACAAATA
The DNA here is from genome assembly GCA_019776745.2 of Taxus chinensis. Lineage (NCBI taxonomy): Eukaryota > Viridiplantae > Streptophyta > Pinopsida > Cupressales > Taxaceae > Taxus > Taxus chinensis. The sequence continues at coordinate 720,966,443 of CM034154.1, forward strand.
ATCAACTCCATTCACATACAACACATGAACCTTCAATGAGAGAGAGAGAGAGAGAGAAATAGACCAAATAACACTTTAGCACTTAAATATTGAATGGTGTGATGAGACACAACTCACATCTATTTATACAATACAAATGCCTATACTTTGGGTGCACAACCGCATGTCAGCCTCCTACTAGAAAAAGGTAGGCCTACATTCAATGTAGCATACATTAAGGTAGGGCCTACATTTGTGGAACCAAAGGAACATAAAAGGTGTACCTACAGTGGGTCCACTAAAATACATCATCAATGCCCTAAAAGGTGAGTCTACAAAAGCATGCATACAATGCACTCGTGGTCTCAATTTATTCTAGATAATTGTTTCCAAAATCCATGCAAGATTCCAAAGGACCAAATTGGGAACGTGACATACTTCTGGACTTTAACTTCTACTATGATTCCTCTGTCATTCCAACCTGCATTAACAAGGGAGTTGTGTTTTTCTATAGTGATGGTGACATTGTAGGGGTACTCATAATGAGAAAGAAATTATCTTTCTCATGGCCGGAGTTATTTAACAAGTTGTGGCCAATATCGGTAACATTTATGTACTTATAATGAGGAAAGAACAAATCCAATGCAAGCTTTGGATCTAAAGGGATCCAAGACATAAATCCCTCTTATTCTTTATGATGTCCACTCATTTAATCAAAATAAATTTGGTTGAGATTCCAAACACCAAACCTTAGAGGATGACAAAGCCACAACTAATTCCAAATAACCAGATATAGAGCAAATGTTTTCAATAACAAACAAAATAATGCAAACAATCAATGCAGTCTAAGAGCGTTGACACATGAAAATCAACATAACAAAAAGAAATGGTACAGTTGATACAAGATAATCGACATGCAATAATTAATTAGCACAAGGTATCAACATGAAATAGAAACTCATATTGGGTTTGATAAATGCATCTATACAATTTTAAATGTGTGATTTATGATTATGTATGTATGTTTTGTGGACGCATAAGCACTTTCATCATTTCAACCCACATAATAGGGGATCGTGTTTGCCTATAGTGATGGTGACATTGTGTCATGTCCCTTTTTGAAGGTTGATCTTTCTTGAAGACCTTAACCCATTTTTCTCCTTGAGGGCCTAAAGAAGGAAGCAAGGAAAATACTTGGATGACATTTTGTTGTTATTTAAGTCAATTATGTTTATTATTATCATGTATTGCCATTGGGAAGCCTACCGCTCCAATAGAAGAACTTATTTAATTAGAAAATAAAGTATTTTGAGCATGTAGGCTCCAAATACAAATTAAATCATTAAAACTTACTTTTTAAAGAGGTCAGCCATCATTTGAATTGTAGCACCCCTTATTGTTATAAAAGGAGGTCGTTTGGCCGTTTGAGGATTATGTTTTGGTGAATTTTCATATCTTGGTAAAGGTTTGCTTGTGAAGCACCTTTCCTACCTTTCTCAAGGACAAAAACCCTTGATTAAGTGCTTGTGGAGGATCAAAACCCTCCCACAAGGATTTACATACACAAGTTGGTTTGGAGAGCAATAAATTATCATTTTCTTGCATTATTTATCTCTTTTGGATCAATAATCTATTTATTTGAAGTGGAGCGACCCACTTGGGAGACCTATTTGGTATGTGTTGATGATAAGTTGATCAAACTAAATTTATTATCTTAGTCTCCATATTTTTAAAAGCCAAGATCTCAAGTTTCGTGAATTTCGAAGGTGATTTACTATTTTTCCAAGCTTGTTGAAGTTCGTTGGTTAAGGGTTTCCAAAATTAATTATTTTGCAAGCTCAATTCTGCTTTCTAACAGCTGATTGTGTTCGCTGAGAATTTTTTAATATTTTTGGCATAAGAATCGAAGTGTGTTAACAAGGCTTAACCCACCATTGAAGGGTTTAACTTTCCCAAGGAGGTAGTTGCCCTAGGAAGGGCATAATTAGCAGATTGCAGAGCTGATATCAGTCATCTACAGCAGCTCACTAATCTGATTTTTAAGTTTTACATCTCATCTCCTTGGTCATTTCTTGAGCCCCCCTAAAAAGGGACATTACAATGGTATCAAAGCATCATCCTCCCAACCTATGAAGCATGGAAGACAAGTTAGAAAGGTTTGAGAAGATGCAAGAGGAATTAGCAAGGTCAATAGAAACCCTCGCCCAAGCCGTGGAGAAACTCGTGTAGAGCTAGGGCAATAAAAGAAGAAGCCACTCCAAATTTTTCCAAGGCTCTAGATTTGATGTTTCGCTATAGAGCTCTTCCGAAGAAAGTCTAGGATGTCGTCCCTTTTGCAGTGTTCGTGGATTTGGAAACAAAGAGAGTTGGAATTGGCACAAGGTCAAAAACCGAAGCAACAACGAAGAGATCAGTGCTCCATAAGCACACACCACACTCAAGGGTTTTCACACTACATATGAAGAAGGGTTTGAAGGTAGAATTTTCTTAAGTTCCCATGACAATTTTTTGGGCCCTAATGGTCACGCGCATGATGGACAAAAATCAAGTTTGCATTCAACCTAGAAAAAGTCTAAATTTCAGTTCAGTAAGAGGGATTGAGTAGATTGACACCCGAATTACAAACTCAAATTGAGCACCTTTAGCCTATTGATATGTCCTTAGCAACAGTCAAAGGAGGTGGAGTCATGGAGGATGGAGATTTAGCCCTTACTCTCATTGTTGTTACGGAAGGACAACATTATGAGGTAATTAATGATCATTGTTTAGTGAATACTGATGTTATTTGAGCCTATTTTCATGTGAGAAAGTGTTGAAGATTGTACACTAAGAGTACTGTACACTTTTCACAAGGCTGTCTTGAGTGGGGGTTAGGGGGGTGGCAGCCCCGGTTTGGGGGCGCAGCCCCCGAAAAAAAAAATTGGCCTTAAAACGTGCCCGATATATCGGGAAACGTGTTTTTCTCATATGGGCGGGATTTTTGACCCATAGGTTTATGGGACGGTTTTGGCCCATGGTTTTGATACCCACGGTTTTGTAAAACTGCTTAAGCAGTTGTCTACTTATATGGTTTTATGCATATGGTAGACATAATGTAACATTGCAGATGTGTTTTGAATTCGGGTGTGAATTCTGTAGAGTTTGTTGAGCATAGCTCCAAACAGATCTGGGTATTGTATTGAGAGAGCGGTGGCTTGTAATAAAATCTGAGCAAGTGATTCTTGGTGGACGTAGCCCAAATTGGGTGAACCACGTTAAATACTGTCTCTTTGTGTTGTGTTATTTTATTCTGCACTTTTATTTGAGATCTGTAATATTTTCTGCATATTAGTTTCTACTGTTGCGATTCTGTGAGGGATTATTCCACATATTTTATCCCTTATTTCCTAACAATTGGTATCAGAGCCTGGTTTGGTTTGCTGAAGTGTTGAATCGCAGGGAAAGTTTTATCTTGAGTGGGAGCTATGGCAGATGATGGAAGATCTAGGGTTGATAAATTCAACGGGTAGAATTTCAGTCTTTGGAAGATGCAGATGGAAGATTACCTTTATCAGAAGGATCTTTATATTCCGTTGTCTGAGAAGGTGAACAAACCCTCGAGCATGACAGATGCGGAATGGGATTTGCTGGATAGGAAGGCACTTGGGACAATCCGGTTGTGTCTTGCATCTTCGGTATTATTTAATGTTTCAAAGGAAAAGACTACAAAAGAACTGATGGATGCATTAGGGAAGTTGTATGAAAAACCCTCTGCCTCTAATAAGATATTTTTAATGAAAAAGTTGTTTAATATGAAGATGTCTGAGAATGGTTCAGTAGCAGATCATTTAAATGATTTTAATACGGTTGTAAATATGCTAGCTTCGGTTACAATAGAATTTGATGAAGAAGTTAGGGCTTTATTAGTTTTGTGCTCTTTACCTGAGAGTTGGAATAGCCTGGTAATGGCGGTAAGCAACTCGGTTCCAACTAACTCAAAGTTGAAGTTTGAGGATGTTGTAGGGGTGATTCTAAGTGAGGAAATGCGAAGAAAAAGCTCTGGTGAATCTTCTACTTCAGGGAATGCTTTGACAGTGGAAACTAGAGGGAGACAGAAGAATAGAGGAAGCCGTGGAAAATCAAAGGATCGGGCAAGGTCAAAATCCAAAAGCAAGATAGTATGTTGGCACTGTGGAAAGTCTGGGCATGCAAAGAAGGACTGTTGGGAGCTTTGGGACAAGAAGAAACAACAGGAAGAAAACAAGGAGGCAAATGTGGCAACGGGTAATGTATGTCAGGATGCTTTGATTCTTTCTTTGCACAATATTACTGAATCTTGGGTTTTAGATTCGGGGGCTTCTTTCCATGCTACTCCACATAGGCATTATTTTGTTGATTATGTTCAAGGAGATTTTGGGCATGTTTTTCTTGGTGATGATGAGCCTTGCAGCATAGTTGGAAAAGGTTCTGTTCAGGTTAAGATGCAGAATGGGAATACTTGGCTATTGAAGGATGTCAGACATGTGCCTACATTAAGACGAAATTTGATATCGGCAGGGCAGTTGGGAAGTGATGGTTGTACTGTGATATTTACAGTAGACTCTTGGAAGGTTACCAAGGGTGCTCTTGTGGTGGCAAGAGGTAAGAAGGTTGGAACCTTGTATTTAACCACTTATAGCACTAATGTTTGTAATCTTGTGGCTTCAGAAGTAGATACAACATTGTGGCACTATAGGCTCGGTCATATGAGCCATAAGGGCATGGAGATCATAAAGAAGGATTTTCCTGGATATACAGAAACAGGTTTGGAGTTCTGTGAGGACTGCATATATGGGAAACAGAAGCGAGTAAGGTTTCTCAAGGTTGGACCTACAAAGAAAGAGAGTAAGTTAGAGCTGGTGCATTCTGATGTGTGGGGGCCGGCTCAGGTATCATCTCTTGGGGGTTCAAGTTATTATGTTACTTTTATTGATGATGCAACAAGGAAAGTTTGGGTTTATTGTATTAGAAACAAATCTGATGTATTTGACACTTTTGTTAAATGGAAAGCCTTGGTAGAGAATGAAACAGGTCTTAAGCTAAAATGTCTCAGGTCAGATAATGGAGGGGAGTATTGCAGCAATGAATTTGATGATTATTGTTCTAAGAATGGAATCCGCAGGCAAAAGACGGTTCCAGGAACTCCGCAGCAGAATGGGGTGTCAGAAAGGATGAACAGAACAATAATGGAATGTGCTAGGAGCATGAGGTTACATGCAGGACTACCTCTTTCTTTTTGGGCAGAAGCGGTGAGCACAGCTGTGTACTTGATAAACAGAGGACCCTCAAGTGCCTTGGATGGAGGCATACCTGAGGAGGCTTGGTATGGTAAGAAAGTTGATTATTCATTTCTTAGAGTCTTTGGATGTGAGGTGTTTTTCCATATAGACAAGGATGATAGGACCAAGCTAGAGGCTAAATCAAAAAAATGTACTTTCATTGGTTATGGTGGTGATGACTTTGGATATAAATGTTGGAGTATTAAGGACAAGAAAATCATTCGATCTAGGGATGTGGTCTTTAATGAGAAAGTCATGTATAAGCAGCAGTTGCAGGAAAATAGGGAAGAATCCAAGAAAGAATATGCAGCGGTAGAGGATCTTCCGGATGGGAAAGTGACACATGAATCAGTTCAGGAACCTCCTCAACAGGAACCCCAAACTCCTATATTGAGGAGGTCTTCTAGGGTAAGAAGAGAACCTGAACGTTTTTCTCCTTCTCTTTATTATTTATTACTCACTGATAGTGGAGAGCCAGAGAGCTTTGATGAAGCAATGCAGGTAGATGCCAGGAAGAAGTGGGAGCAAGCCATGGATGAGGAGCATCAGGCTCTCATGGAGAACCAGACATGGGATTTGGTGAAGCTACCCGAAGGCAAAAGAGCATTACAGAACAAGTGGGTGTTCAGAGTCAAAGAGGAAGGAGGCAAGAAAAGATACAAGGCCCGGTTGGTGGTCAAGGGGTTTGCACAGAAAAAAGGTATAGATTTTGATGAGATTTTTTCTCCTGTAGTAAAAATGACTTCTATTAGAACTGTTCTAGGAATAGTTGCAGCAGAAGACTTGCACTTAGAACAGCTTGATGTAAAGACTGCATTTCTCCATGGTGATTTGGAGGAGGAACTATATATGCAACAACCAGAGGGCTATGAGGTCAAAGGTAAAGAGGAGATGGTGTGCAAACTGAAGAAGAGCTTGTATGGCTTGAAACAAGCTCCACGTCAATGGTATAAGAAATTTGATAGCTTCATGATGGAGCAAGGTTATATTAGATGTCATTCTGACCATTGCGTGTATACAAAGAAATTTGAGGATGGCAGTTATATTATCCTTTGTCTGTATGTGGATGACATGTTGGTTGCAGGTAAAAACATGCAGGAAATAAAAGTACTCAAGAAGCAGCTAAGTGAATCCTTTGCTATGAAGGATTTGGGGGCAGCCAAACAAATCCTTGGTATGAGGATATCTCGGGATAGGAAGGAACAAAAGCTGACTTTATCTCAGGAAGAGTACATTAAGAAGGTCTTGGAGAGGTTTAATATGCAGGATGCTAAACCGGTTGGGACTCCTTTGGCAGGCCATTTCAAGTTATCAAAGGAGCAGTGTCCCAAGACAGAGCAGGAGAGAAACCAGATGTCCAAGGTACCTTACTCATCAGCGGTTGGCAAGTTTGATGTATGCCATGGTGTGCACCAGGCCTGATATTGCCCATGCAGTGGGAGCGGTGAGTAGATTTATGAGTGATCCAGGTAGAGATCACTGGCAGGCAGTAAAGTGGATCCTTCGGTATTTGAGAGGGACCATGGGGACAGTTTTGTGCTACAGTGGATCAGACACCACTTTGTGTGGTTATGTAGATTCAGATATGGCTGGAGATGTAGACAGCAGGAGGAGCACGACAGGTTATGTTTACACTGTAGGTGGGACAACAGTGAGCTGGATTTCACGACTACAGAAGCTGGTGGCTTTGTCAACCACAAAGGCTGAGTATGTTGCTGCCACAGAGGCAAGCAAAGAAATGATTTGGTTACAACAATTGCTTGAGGAGTTGGGGCATAAGCAGGAGGAAGGAAAGCTGCATAGTGATAGTCAGAGTGCTATACACCTAGCTAAGAACTTTGCTTTCCACTCTAGGACGAAGCATATACAGTTAAGGTACCATTTCATCAGGACAACTTTGGAGGAAGAGAAGTTGAAGCTGGAGAAGATTCATACCAGTCAGAATCCTGCAGACATGATGACCAAGGTGGTCACAAGGGAAAAACTGAAGTTGTGTTCAGCTTTGGTTGGTCTTCACGGAAACTAGTGAAGGGTTGAGAAGCTTGCTCAGAGGAAAACTAGTCTCCAAGTGGGAGATTGTTAGGTTGTGGAGCCTGTTTTCATGTGAGAAAGTGTTGAAGACTGTACACTAAGAGTATTGTACACTTTCCACGGGGTTCGGGGTGGGCCGGACCCCGAGTGGGGGTCCAGAGGGCGGCAGCCCCCGAAAAAAAAAATTTGGCCTTAAAACGTGCCCGATATATCGGGAAACATGCTTTTCTCATATGGGCGGGATTTTTGACCCATAGGTTTATGGGACAGTTTTGGCCCATGGTTTTGATACCCACGGTTTTGTAAAACTGCTTAAGCAGTTGTCTACTTATATGGTTTTGTGCATATGGTAGGTATACATGTAACATTGCAGATGTGTTTTGAATTCGGGTGTGAATTCTGTAGAGTTTGTTGAGCATAGCTCCAAACAGATCTGGGTATTGTATTGAGAGAGCGGTGGCTTGTAATAAAATCTGAGCAAGTGATTCTTGGTGGACGTAGCCCAAATTGGGTGAACCACGTTAAATACTGTCTCTTTGTGTTGTGTTATTTTATTCTGCACTTTTATTTGAGATCTGTAATATTTTCTGCATATTAGTTTCTACTATTGCGATTTTGTGAGGGATTATTTGGTAAGGAGCACATACACCCTCTCATACAACCGCCGAACTATGTGAAGACCGCTTTATCTACATGGGCCAAGATGGAATTGGTGAAAAGTTACCCCCCTTCCAAAGACCAGGGTACGCTTGTCAAGGTTACCACTTCTTTTTTTATTTGAATTATATCTGAGCTGATACGCATATGTATAGAAAAGAATTTTGGGGTCACAATAGTGGACGCATTGACGGTAACTCAACAAAATTGATGAGGCCAATAAGACGAGAAGAAATTCTCCATAAAGGACCAACGATAGCAATTGGTGAAGTTGTTGGACTGTTATCAACAGCAGTCAAACGCGGGAGAATTATCAACATACTCAGCCATAATAAAGTCCCGTGCATGAGTACCATTACTAGCTTGAAGGAGCTAAATGATAAACTGAAGGTAAACAGCTCTAAATCTAGAAACAACTCAAATTTATTGCCTATCATTGTGCCATGTCAAAAAAATTGATATCATGAACAGCTGGGAAGGAATGATAACTGTGTACTCTTTCTTATGAAGCTGCCATGTTTTCACCTCCACAATCCACAAGACCACTCAGTTTTGCAAGGAACCCTCAAGGATGATGCTAGGGAAGAGCAAGTCCATGGAGGTAAGGTGCCTTTGAAATATTTTCTAAGTGCAGATTCTAACTCGGAAATTCTAAGTTGTAAGAAGGTTAGGGACACCTCATGGACCAAAAAGATTTCAATTTCACTGCCTACCAACATGCCAATGCAGTTCAGTTTTCACCATGCACAATCGATCAGGTATGATGAATGTGTTGCATTGCTCTGCTCCATGATATTATTGTGTTTTTATCCTCGTGATCAGCATGCACCAAGTGAAGAGAAGGTAAGAAGTGAATGGCGTAGAAAAAGTTGCAGGAATGCGTGTGTGCAATGCCCAAATTGTTTTAGCATGTGTGGGGTTGGTACCATTGTGGGCTTCAAAAAGGGAAGGTTTGATTATGAGATCAATATGATTGATAATCTCATCCTTGAGCATTCGGGAATGACCCACACCTTTGCATCTTGGTTTAGTACTCATACATACCAATTTTTCCACGTAATTGGTTTCTTTATTGGCCAGGGAGTAGTAATGCTCGTAGATAATGGCACCACTCATAAATTCATCAGAGGAGAACTTACAGTTAAGCATGGGTTGCGCATGATTAACCTTGGAGGCGTCAAGGTCACCAATGTCAATAATATTTTCATCTCTTGTAAAAAGAATATAGTACAGCTGTCAAATCCCATAGAAAGGTGCAAGGTATGTGATGTTTTTCTAGAAATTAAGCCAGCGGAAGTTATTGTTGTTTGTGGGATGCAATGGATTCAAATATTGGGGAAATGTAATCTCCACCACCATGAAGTAGGATTGAACTTTGGGAATAAAAATAAAAAGTCCAGAATTCAAGATTTGGAGGATGGAGGATTCATGGTAGCAAAGCAAGGGGAATTTCATTATGGTTCTCTTTTTCATATATTAGCTCATTGTAAGAACATAATTACAGTTGGGCATGCACAAATTCAGCCACCAAAAAAATTTATAAAAAGAGAATTTAAGTTGTTGATCATGGTGGTGAAACTTGACACGGTTAAGCAAAAGGGAGCTGAACTCTATCCCTTACCAGCAGTCCAGGGAAGGTGGATCATAACTGAGTCTGCAAACACAAAATTGACAAGCAACATCATGGGAACGTATGGAGAGAGAGTTAAAAGATGCATACCTGATTTTTCTTTACCAGCTCTCCTATATTTCATTTCAATCATCATCTATTCCCTTCCTAAAGAAAATTTGATTAGTTACAGTTGTGTCATTGATAGCATGGATACATATCAGCCAAAAAGGAGAACAAGAAATTTGATAGGCACGAAAGGAAGCTGATCATCGTGCCTTCAAAGCATGAGGGAAGGTATATGAGAGAATATTTTTTCTTTAACCAGTTTGCTTCATGTGCAAGCACAAAGGAGCAGCTGAGATTCATTTGGGATCCGAGTACGTGCCATTGCTCGAGGACCAGCAATTTCAAGAGAAGACTGTCATGTCCCTTTTTTAAGGTTGATCTTTCTTGAAGATCTTAACCCATTTTTCTCCCCGTTGGCCTAAGGAAGGATGTAAGGAGAAGACTTGGATGACATTTTGTTGTTATTTAAGCAGTTATTTTTATTATTATCATGTCTTGCTTTTGAGAAGCCTAGCGCTCCAATAGAAGAACTTATTTAATTAGAAAATAAAGTATTTTGAGCATGTAGGCTCCAAATACAAATTACATCATTAAAAGTTACTTTTTAAAGGGGTCAACCATCGTTTCAATAGTAGTGCCCTTTATTGTTATAAAAGGAGATCACTTAGCCATTTGAGGATTATGTTTTGGTGAATTTTCATAACTTGGTAAAGGTTTTCTTGTGAAGCACCTTTCCTACCTTTCTCAAGGATGAACATTGAAAACCCTTGATTGAGGACTCTCTCAAGGACCAAAACCCTTGATTGAGGGCTTGTGGAGGACGAAAACCCTCCCACAAGGATTTATGTATGCAAGCTAGTTTGGAGAGCAATAAATTATCATTTTCTTGCATGATTTATCTCTTTTGGATCAATAATATATTTATTTGAAGTGGAGCAACACACTTGGGAGAACTATTTAGCATGTGCTAATGATAAGTTGATCAATCTGAATTTATTATCTCATTCTCCATATTTTTAAAAGCCAAGATCTCAAGTTTCGTGAATTTTGTAGGTGATTTATTATTTTTCCAAGCTTGTTGAACTTCGTTGGTTAAGGATTTCCAAAATTAATTATTTGCAAGCTTAATTCTGATTTCTAACAGTTGATTGTGTTTGTTGAGGGTTTTTAATATTTTTGGCATTAGAATCGAAGTTTGTTAACAAAGTTTAACCCACCTTTGAAGGGTTTAACTTTCCCAAGGAGGTCGCTGCCCTAGGAAAGGCATAATTTGCAGGTTGCAAAGTTGATATCAATCATATACAGCAGCTCACTAATCTGATTTTTAAGTTTTACATCTCAGCTCATTGGTCATTTCCTGAGTCCCCCTAAAAAGGAACATTACACATTGTAGATAACTTCTAATTGGAAAGAAACTATCTTTCTCAGCCAGAGTTATATAACACCAAGTTATGGCCAGTATCAGTAACATTGATGTACTTATAATAACAATAGAACAAATCCAAGGCAGGCTTTGGATATAACGGGATCCAAAATATAAATCCCTCTAATTCTTTATGATGTCCACTCATTTGCTCAAATTACATTTAATAGAGATTTTAAAAAACAAACCTTACAGGACGATGATGCCACAAATAATTCTAAACAACTGGATATAGAGAAAATGTTTTCAACGATGAACAAAATGTTGCAAACTATCAATTCAGTCTAGAAGCATTGATACATGAAAATCAACATAACAAGAAAATAATCTACAATTGATACAATGATAATCAACAAACAATAGTTGTCCCCACAGTTGTGGCACGATGGTAAGTTGTTGCATTGTGACCTTCAGTTAATAGGTTCAATTTCTAGTTTATTCATGGCAGGTGGGTTGGGACATTTGCACACCACTTGGTGGTTATAGGGGCTCGCCTTGCCAAAAGCCGGACCAAAAGGGGGTTGCCCCAAGTCGCTGGACCACCAATTCCACTAGGTAACGAAAAAACCAATAAACAATAGCTCAATTAAAACAAAGTATCAATAAAGAAAGTAAGAGATTCATGTTGGACCTGATAAATGCATCTATATAATTTTAAATGCATGGTTTTTTATTGTGTACGTATGTTTTGTGGATGCATAAGGGTAATGAAAAAAATCCATTAGTGAGCAAGGAAGAGCGTGTGCCACTTAGCATGAACCCTCATACTTGTTTTTCACTAAAGGAAATGGCTTAAAAACACTAAGATAATGTAATGTGCCTGTGGGGTCGTGATGTAGTGTGCAGTGGCCCAAGAAAGCTACTACTGGATAAACTACAGTGAGAATTTATAGTGGCAATAACCATAAGATAGGGGTCTCTTACAATAGGTTTCTTTTGGTTTACGATTTCTTTCCTAATTGTTGCAGATTAATGCAAATTTTAATAATTGCTTGCCCTAGTTAATTTATAAGGTTTTCATAGCACACACACCATAAACTTGTATCTTTTGTCTTTAGGTGTCCAGGTGCTGAAGGAAGTGATTGTGCATAAAAAATAAGTAAAAGTAAAATACATCTAAAGCCAAAACAAAGGAGGGAGTTGCTACAAGATTGGATGCATAGATATAACAATAATGTATGACTCCATATGCCGCACAAAATCAAATAAAAATACTTTTTACATGATATCATATCCAATTTGAGATGAATCTTTGCAATTACCGAACAAAACAAATACTACTAAAGCTAGCATACCTAACATCTAAGAAGCAAAAATGCTCACCTCTTATTCCATTCTTCTTTAGAAGATAGAAAGATCTGAAGACGCTTTGGAAGGTTCTCCCATGGACACTCTTCTTGAATTGATTTTACAATAATTTGTTCCTCTATTGTTGTTGGGGCATGCTGCATTTTCTTATATTTTGTGGTATACTTCTTGTTGGCCCTGCAAATGATTCTCCATATGATAAGTATAAAGTAAAACAAGACAGGTTTTACAAAGTTGCCTTCTAAAAGATACAAAGCTTGTAAACTCATGTGGGAGGAGAAACATAGAAAAATACCGCTTGTGAGTGAAAGCTACGAATGAATGAAATTCCAAAACTTCCACCCAAAACTTCTGATTCATAAATTCATGAGACATGATCAATCCAGAATAGGCAAACACCTTACATAACAGTGATAGATGGCCTTAAAATGTTACCAGACATGAACATGATAAATGGCCTCAGAATCATTCTGACTAAGAATCATGATGAGATCTATGGAATGAGAATAGATTTCTTGAAGATGCATAAATTGATCAGATGGCATGCATGGACATTTAAGGTTGACTGACCTACCTGCATGAACTATCTAAATCCGGCGTCAAAGGTAGAATAATGGCAAAATTCTCAAATCTAATCAATGCAGATTCACTCTTGCGTGCACTTCCCTATGGACTGTGATTTGGGTGCAACTAATGGCACATACTCTCAAACCTATAGGACCTAGGTATTTTTCATTCTGCATTCACTTTGGACGCCTTGCTTGAGTGTACAAATGCTGTAAATATTATATTCCAAAAGCATGGAGAATGAGCACTTCTAGAATATACTGACATGAGACATCCATATACTCAATAGTTGAGGACCTAAGAAATGTCCCTTTTGCAAAAATAATGAATAAAGTAAAATTAACAGACATCATAAATGAAACTATTCTCTTTCCAGATGCTATTTTATATCAATTATGGACTGTGGAAGCCATAAGAAACCCTTATCATAAATGAAGTTACAGTCCTTGGTTTTTCCATGGGACACCATAGGGAGTTTCATGCAGATCGTGTAGTAATTAATGATGGCATTGCTAAGTAGAAGCCCTCATAACATATCAGTGTTACGCAGGGACACATCCCACCCAACCCAGCACGTATGGGGCACCCCGGGGATGGCGGGACGGGGGGAAACATCCCCCCCGTGGTTCCAAACTGTGCAAAATTTCAAGGGACGTACCTGAATATCAGGGGATGTCTTGGGGACGTCCCTTTTTTAGAAACACCAGGGATGGCTGTACGTCCCTATGATAGTCGTGGGTCGTCCCGGGACGCACCTCTATTTTTTTGCATTTACATCAATAAAAAACACTTTTTTGGCAAAATTGCATTTATGGGAACTTAAAATAGCATTAAAGAAATAGAATAACACAACCCTAACCCTAAAAGCGACACTCTGAGTTATAAAATGACTCTATGGCCTCCTTCCATATCACATTCAAAATTCACACTTGAGCAAAGTGAGGAAAGAGGATAAGAGGAGAGAAACTGCAAGAGCAAGAGGAAGAGGAAGGGCAACTGCAAGAAAAAGAGCAAGTAAGAGGTATTTATAAGTTTATTTGTTTAAATACTTGATAATACTCTCTGGTTTTAAAATTTAGTTTGTATACTATTTAATTGTTGTTTTTAAGTTTTTTGTATCTACATTTACATTGAAATCTTGTTTATAGCTTTTAGGATTTTATAAAAATGCATAGTACATAGGGTTTGGCTGTTAGGGTTTTTAAAAAATTATAAATTTTAAAATATAAAACTTTTGATTATTGATTGATACTTCGATTTATTATTGTTTTTTTAATATTTTTTGCATATAGTTATCAACTTATGGCTTTTTTTAACATTGCATATAGTTATGGTTGTTAGGGTCATATTTTTAAATTTTTAAATATAAAACTCTTGATTATTGATTGATTCATGAATGTTTTAAAATAATTTTTGCATATAGTTATGACTGTTTTTTTTTAATTCATTGCAACCCCAACAATCATCACAATGGGTTCTTCTGAATATGATTATGAATCAGAGGAGGAGAGGATTTAGATAGGTGGACAGTGTTGGTGATGACATTATTCGGGTTGTGCGAAGAAGTGAGGCAAAATGAAGTGGCAACACCAAATTGGTAGTTCAGTTACTAAGTGCTATCAATTACCCCTCTCAAATGTTGGTCGCATTTGCCATGGGACCATTCAATAAAAACAAACCATTGCAACAATTTGCTCACATAGTTATGAACCCCAATTCTAGATGGGGGAGTAAACTATGGAAGTTCAATATAGTATGTTTTAGAGACTTGGCATGGTACAGCATCACCAAGACCAATGCACACTTGTTGCACCTTACAGGAAGGGGGGTTGGTGTTTGTAAGGCTCTTTCACTTGATCAGAGAGCAGAGATGGTGAGACTTTATAATGGAAATACCACGAAATGACATTCCAGAAGTTCGTGGTACTAACACTTAAGGCTAACACCCCTTTGAGCTCTCTTAGGACCTGGCAATAATACTTCATGGCTGGTTCTAGTTTTGGAGTGACAAAAGTGGAAAGCAAAGGGAAGAGAAAGGCCGTGGGGGTAGCCCGTTTCAATTCAATTGTAGATATGTTTGATTCAAAGGCAAGGGAAGAGGCAGATGATGCTATTGGGAACTTTTTTTATGCTACTGGGATCCCATTTCATGTAGCTCGCTCTCCTTATTACAAGGAGGCTATGGCCAAGGTAGCAAAAGCGGTACAAGTTATGTGCCCCCTGGAGACATTCAAACTTAGGACAACAATCTTGGATAGAAACTATTCCAACGGTTAATTTATTAATGGAGGAGATGAAGGTCACATGGGTGTCACATGGATGTAGCATTATCATGGATGGGTGGATGGACTATTAGACTACCTAGTCTCTCATCAATATCATTGTCTCTTGCAAAGATGGACCATATTTCTTGATAGCAATTGATTGTTCTGGGAAGCAGAAAGATGCTGAGTTTCAATTTCAGATTTTGAAGGAATCCCCATTGAGGAAGGTTGGACCTTCAAATGTTGTAATATCCCCTTGTCAATCACAGACCCAGCCCTTATGTGTGTAGAGCAAAAGGCAAGCTAGTGGAGAGTAAATACTCAATCATATTTAGTGGACTTCCATGTTGTGTGCATGCCGATGAACAATGCATTGAAAGACATCAGTGGAAGATTCAATGGGTCAACCAGATCAAGTAATGATCCTAAAATGTAGAAAAAGAAAGTTCTTTATTGTAATGCCTCGAGGTTGATGATGTAACAATTCGTTAGATATTTGGTATCAGAGCAACCACCCGTGTTTGAATCCCACTCAATTGGTTACACCATGTTGTTATAAAAGGATGTCTGACTTGCAAAGGGCGCTCTGCAAACGTCGTTTATGCTAGCGGGGCTCGTACGTATGTGGAATGCGGGCGTATCTTTCCTAGCCCGAGGTCGGGCTATGCGGAAGTGGTGGTGGGATGTTATGATCTTGGTGTGTGAAGAATTCACTAACGCCTCGAGGTTTTGGTGTAACGGTTTGTTACATTTGGATTCTCAAGCGACCACCTGTGTTCGAATCCCACTGGTCAGTTACGTCGTGTAGTGGGCCCGTGAAGGCACCTAAACGTCAGTGAAGCGAAGCTCGTACATATGGGAGCGGGGGCATTTTTGAACCTATTTACCCAAGACCGTGCTCTGCAGAAGCGTGGTGAGATTTTATGATCCTAGTGTGCAGATTCACTAATGTTTTGGTGTAACCATTCGTTACAAGATGAAGGTCACATGGGTGTCACACGGACATAAATGTGGCATTATCATGGATGGGTGGATGGATGTTAGGCACTGGTCGCTTATCAATATTGTACCTGTCTCTTGCAAAGATGGACCATAATTCTTGATAGCAATTGATTGTTCTGAGAAGCAGAATGACATCGAGTTTCAATTTTAGATTTTGAAGGAATCCATTGAGGAGGTCGGCCCTTCAAATGTTGTACAGGTAATCACAAATGCAGCTTATGTGTGCAAGCAAAAGGCAAGCTAGTGGAGAGTACTATACAATCATATTTATTGGACCTCGTGTTGCGTGCATGCCATGAACAATGTATTGAAAGACATCGGGAAGATTCAATGGGTCAAAAAGTTAGTGGTTGAGGCTAGGGAGGTGTAGATGTTCATATGCAATCACCACATATCGTTGGCACTCTTTCGAAGCTATTCGAGAAAGGAATTCCTCATACCAGTTTACACCCACTTTGCATCCTATTTTATCTTGTTGGAGAGGATGTTTCAGTTGCAGGAGCCCCTGTAAGTTATAATCATGACACAAGAGTAGACTAGGTGGCATGTAGTCCGAGAGAGAGCAAGGGAAGAGAGTGAAGGAAATGGTGGTGAGGGAGACATTTTGGGCATTAATGTGAAATGCATCGCATCAATTATATCTCTGGTTTTTAGCTTCATCAAATATGGGAATTTCGATAGCCCCAAACTTGGTGAGAAATATGAATGCATTGACAACATGCTTGACAAATGAAGGCATCTATTCGGGTGAGGCACCCCACTCTGGAGTTCTACCATGGACATATTCAGCCCATCATTCAACATTAGATGGGAGAAGTTGAACAACCCCACTTCATATAATTGCATTTGCACTTAATCCAAAATGGTATGTAGAGAGGCCAACTAGAGTTATCCATTTGGATGACGAGGAGGTGAAGAAGGGCCTTATGAAGGCCCTTAAAAAATGTATAGTCCAGAGGGAGGCTTCACAGGTCAGATTAGAGTGGCTCAACTTCAATGAACTTGATGGCTACAAAACTTCAATGAAGATGGACAAGGTAACATTGGCAGAGGAGAAGCCATGAGTTGATGGCATTTTTATTAGGCTGTCCAGGATGCTACGAACACTTGCAATTCACCTTCTTTCCCAAGTTTCTAGTTCCTCTACCTCTCAGAGGAATTGGTCTACATATGGTTGGATTCACTCTATTAAGAGGAATAGACTTAACTTCCATGAGAGCAGAGAAACTTGTAGAAGTACACGATGCTTTGTGTCTCATAGATCGCAAGACAACTAAGTACAAGAAGACCCCAACATTACGATGGGATGTAGATCCCGAGGAGCCGAGGCAAGTAAAAGAGGACAATACTGTGCAATGAGGATTGATTGGGCTCTCCATTGAGGATAAGGATGATAGTTCCAACGAGGAGTTCATGGATGTTGTTTCAAATGATGATGTTGATTTTTGAGTTGTAACGTATCCTCTTCTTTTTGTAATATTGACAATTGTTGGTGTATTTGAATTTCAGGTTCATGATATAACTATCAGATATTGTTAATTGATCAATCACAATGGTTTTATTTCATCTCATTTAACTTTTTAAGTCTCAAATGGTTTTATTTCAGCTTATTTAAGTCTCAAATCTGTAAAATTTTATTTCAGCATTTTTAAGTCTCTTCCAAGTTAGATCTTATTTTAGTAGTTAAGTCACTTTAATTTTATATTTTAAATATTTATATATTATTTTAATTAGCCGTCCCCTCGTCTTCCCCAAAAATTAGAAATTTTTTTGTTGTGTCAAAGTCCCTATGTAACCCCTAACATATACCTTATTAAAAAAACATGTCATTAGTACATCGTACAAGAAAACTATGAAAACAAACTTGTGAGAAAACTTTACCGTCAATTTGTTCATTGGCAAATTGAGAGATTGTAACCGTGAGTTCATCATGTTGAGATATAGTTAAGAATGGGCACTAATCCCCCAAAATACCCAGGCTTGAAACGTAGTTACAGTCATGTTTTTGTGGTAATTTACAAGATTGTCCTTACAATGGTAGGAGTTGAATTTCCATGATTCGGTGATCCGATATCTTGTGAAGAGTTGGTTAAGATGTCATGAATTGAGGAAGCCCACTATCCGATAAAATGACAGGCCATTTGCCAATATCAAAAGAGAATGTTTTCATTGCACAACTTCATTAACTGGTATAAAATTTGGTTATGAATTCAATCACTTCCAAGAAAATCTTTCCTCTTCTTGATACACATTGACCACAATAACATAGATCTAGCTTTGTCCACATAAGAGGTCTTTCCCATAGAAACACTACAGTGGATTAATGGGGTCGTTATATGGCTCCTGAGGACTATAGTGTATAACCAATAACATCTGCATGCTGTTTTAGATAAACATCAATATCCAGAAGCTTAGTCAAACTCCTCACAAAATTTCTTCATCAGTTACTAGTAACTAGAACCATCGCTGAAACTCATTTTTTTTGTTGAGTTCTATAACTCATCTTTGAGTTTAAAATTGCAAATGTACTGTAGCCTTCTTTAACATAATTTTTAGGAACAAGTCCTACAATTTAAACAATAATTATTGAAAGTACATTATTGCCAGTCCTGCACTTAATGGAAATATGGGGATTAAGCACTTCAACTACAAAATCCGATATAGCTTTTACATAATTAAGATGGCAAAAATGTAACAGGAAATGACTCATTTACATGACAAGCCCTGCCACCAATGCAAGCCATCAGAGTCGTGACATTTCAATTAATGGCAATCATTTCTATTGTAAGGTTGTTGATCTTGTGCATTGATCTATTGAAGTTAAGGCGAAAAAATCCGAATTCACAGCTCTGTGCGTCTTCATCCTGACAAAACAAACACATAGCTTCGGCTTGCATATTAAAAAATAATCAATAAAGAAACGAAATACTTAATCTGAAGCACTGCGCTTAACTTTAATATTCTCCAAAGGAATGGGTTTCACTAAGATTGTAGAGATACTTGTAACATGTCCCCAATACATGCAAAAGATCAATGCCAAGTTGAGCAACTCGTGAATTATCCATAAAGTCAAATGACCGCTTAATTGAGGAAGGGACATTTCATATTTTTGGATTTATTTGTGCTATATTTGAAACCTTCATTAAGGATTTTAGTCAAAACTGCGACATAATGAATCAAAACTTCTGCACCTTAAAAACCTAGCCCTAGAATGTGTAAGCGTGATTTCACGAGACTTAAAGGATTCGATCATCGAAAAATGGTAGGATGCGCTTTTGCGTATGCTCTTCAATCTCTATAAATATATATACATTCAATGAGGATTGCACTAATTACAATTAATGTAGGATTATTCAGCTATTAGGGCAAAATTTGCAGAATTTGCGAAAGTTGTGAATGATCTGCAGAATTAACGAAATATTGTTGAATCGAGCACTGATGAAATCTAAAGTAGCTTTAATGTCATAGTTACCAAATTACGAATAAGTTTGGTAAAGAAGAGAAAGTATGCCATTGCAAAAAAATCTTATGCAGCCTTCAGGATTTAAAATTACAGGAAATTTTTGTAATATAACAGCATCAAAACCGCGATGCTCGGAATTTGCCTTGGAAAAATTAGATACTCTGAAATGTATTTTGAGATTGGGACAATCTGAAGTTAAGCTCGATCTCCCTGCTATTATACTGGGAAAACTGAATGTGCAAGGCTTTTAGCAGAGAAGCTAAAATACTCATTAGAAATGAATAAATGAAACTCTACAGATCTTCAGCAATGTGCTGTGCTGTAATGAAAATGTTCTTTTTTCTTTTTACGGTCAATGTGTTGAAGAGGTTTTGGCTTTTGGCTTTTGGCTTTACATTCAACGGAGGAATGATAGCGTTTCTATTCGAGCGGTAAAAATTCAGTGTACCGATTGGAAAACATTTTACCCTGGTAGGGAGAACGGGAAGGCTCCGTCGGTGTGGGGTTGTCTCATATCAACGTGACTGATTTATATTCGTATGGCCCTTTGTTTTTACAGTTTCTTTCCGAGATTTACTTGCCCTAACGGTTACGAAGGCACTTCTGTTGATAGTTCAAGGTATAGGTAGATTTGCTTTGAATATTATGGGTGTGATGAATGAAATGAAAGATTTTAATGACGTCCACGAGACTAAAGAGTCTATGAGACCACAGAAACAGCTAACTTAATCAGATTTCAGACTCCTTTCAATATCCGCTCTTCGGCTATGAATCTTGAGGATGAAGCCTGCTGTTGCTGGAAGCTTTGTTCCTTCGAAGAGTTCCTCTAGTTTGTCCACCCTCAGGGTGTTTTTGTACTGAATACGGATATCATCATATGCTGAACACTCCATGACAAAATGCCATTCTGTCTCGACGACCCCTTTGCTGCAGAAGAGACAAATTCTCCTTTCCCAATCTTCCTTTGGGATAGTCCATCTACCAGTTTCACATCGAAGATGATGTGATCCAGTTCTTAACTGCGCCACTAGAATCTTTGCTTTACCCTTGATAGTTGCCCCTAGATAAGCTTTTTCATCATGTTCCCCAGTGGGATTGAATTCTCTAATATAATGTGCTTTCTTTCGACCAATCTGACCCGTCCACATGGCAGTCCTGAACTTTTCTATCACATAATTTTTTATTTCCATGGATTGCTGTTAGGACACTCATGCATGTTGATGCCCCATTTGTACATCCATTTAGTATTCTATTTCATCCAGGTTTTCTTTCTGCATTCCAAAGTGTCGTCTACAACTATTTTGGGCCAGCGAAGGTTGTCCATGTTTTCAACTTTTTTCAAATAGCTTATCATCCGAGATATTGCTGATGCTTCCAACGAGAAAGAACCCGCTTCAGCCAACAAGATCTCATAAGGAACAGTTGATTTGACTTTAAGGGAGCTTGTGATTAGATGTTTCTGGATTCTTTCTAGTTGTCTCCACCCGTGATTAGACATGCTACTTCCCCAAACTTCACAGCCATATAGAACAACCGAAGTGACCAACAATCCAAAAAGGGTTTTTTTAGTTTTCCAGTCCCAAAGTTCAGCTTTCCTGCACCTGTTTTGAAGTAGGAAAGATGCTTTCCAACCTCCCTGTATCCTTTTTGCTTTACAAGTCTCCCAGCTAAGTTTGTGGTGAAAGTCAATCCCAAGATATTTGTATTCTTGACTATTTCTAAAGGGCTCCCCTCAAAAAGGAAGATGTTTTGTCTCTCTTTCCTTTTCAAGGTGAAAATCATGATTTTTGTTTTGCTGGTGTTCACTTGCATCCCGACTTCTTGACAAAAGAGCTCTAGCGCTTTTAACTGTTCCCTCAAACCTTGGGCTGTTTTTGAAATTAGGATAAGGTCGTCAGCATATAGAAGTAACTTCACCACGTAACTTGCTAACTGAACACCTCCTCCCTCAGTTTTGTTTAACCAATCTTCAAGCTTGTCAATGTATAACCCAAATAATGTGGGAGAAAGAGGGCATCCTTGCTTGACACCGATGTTGCTGCCGAAACATTCGGACATACCTTCTCTAGTTCTAATTTTAGCTCTGACCTGCTCATACAGTTTATGAACTGCTGCTCTAAACTCATCTGGAATCCCAAGCTCCTCCATCCTGTCCCAAAGTTTCTTTCTGGGCACTGTGTCAAAAGCCTTCTTGAAATCAACAAAACAACAAAAAGCTTCTTCTCCTTGGGTGTCCCAAACCTTCTCAATCAAATGCCTAAGAGTGATACAATGATCAATTGTTGAGTGTTTAGATCGAAAACCCGCTTGCCCTTTTGCTCTTTTACCCTCTCTTTCGGCCCAACTGCTGATTCTCCGTTCTATCATGCCTCCAAAGAGTTTACCAAGAAGAGGGTTGATCATAATGGTGCGATAATTGGACGGATTATTAATGTCACCACTTTTAAATAGAGGAATAACAATGCTAGTCGTCCACTCTGTTGGAAAGCCATTCTGATTGACATCATTGAATATTTTTCTGATGTGTGGCGTGAGGACCTCAACCCCCCATTTTAAAAATTCAGCCTGCAGACCATCGATGTCTTGAGCTTTACCACTTGCTAGATTCTTTATGCCCTGCTTGATATCTTCTGTCGAAAAAAGCTCAATCGAAGTCTTGATTATGGGAGGAGCATCTTTTTGTTGAGGACGTTCATAAAGGGTCCTTGCATATTCTAACCAATGTGCACCTGTGATATTATTTTCTATGTATTTTTTCTTTTGTTGTAGCTCCTTCCAAAAACCTTTGGGATTGTGTTTTCCAAGAGAAATTAATTCTGTCCTTCTCTTGCACACATAGCTTTCTTTTTTGTGTTGTACCAATCTCTCATAGATCTTTTTATTTTCTTTGTTCATCCCATTTTCTTTCAAAGCTCTCTTGGCAGCTTTACACTCTTTATCATACCACGGGTTTGTCGGAAAAGTGTTTTCCGCTCTCTTTCTAGGCTTAGATCTCTCACAGACAGTTAGAGCCTTTTGGATTAAGGATATCAGCAAATTACTACGTATATAACCACTCGATCCCTTGGACGTCGTGTTCTCTATATCTTTCCTCATTATCTGAAATTGTTGCTTAAGGGCTGCAACAAATATTCCCTGATTTTCTTTATTGAGAATGATTTTTCCCTGTTTTTGAGATGCCTTTTGCATGTGATGACCCTGATTCCTTTGTTGTTGATTGAAGATGGTCCCAAGCTTTACGAAGAGAGGACTATGATCTGAATTTAATTTGATAGGACAATCTCCAATTTCAAACTCAAGAAGCGTGGAGATAAAACTTTGAGAACAAATTACATAGTCTACTACACTTTGCCCATTGTATGTTTTACAAGTGATGTTGCCTGACCTGGGCCAAGCTCTCATGCCATTGCAAATGACCATGTTGTATAAGCTACATAGGCCTAAAAGCTCAACTCCAAAATGTGACACCCCTCCACTACCATCTTGCGATAATCTTTCCCAAAGCTTGTTCTCTTCTTCTTTAAGCCACAACGGATTGTCTTCACCTCCTTCTAAACTGGTCAACTGAAGGGATTGATTATTGGCAGTCCTTGCATTGAAATCACCCAATAGAATTATTTCTCCAGATGTACTGAAAACATAAATGTCTTTTTTTATTGAAGCGTATGGATCTTCGTTATCTAGCTTTCTTCTCTTATATGTCTTTGAACCTTTCGGTGCAAAGTAGCAGGCAACTAATCTGATTGTTGTCTTGCCATCTGTTATTTTCAGCCATATGTATTGCTTATTTGGATCTTCTTTTTCAACTTTGACATTTTCGAGCCATATTTCCTTGATTAACACTGTGATTCCGCCGTGGCCTTTCCCTGTTTCATTTCCTTCATTCCAAACTGAAAATTTTTTGTAGCCTTCAAATTTTGGAACCTTGCAACCTTCGTGCTCATGTGTTTCCGTAAGAATGATAATATCTTTCCCTTCTGCTATGGGCCCCAAACCCGGTCCTCTTCTCCATGGATATCCTCTGCAATTCCAGCTTAGTATGTGCATGATTGGCACAAATATCTTGAATACATTAAACATTAATTTCAAAGTTTTTATTCTATCATATGATTAAGAGAGAAACCTCCACTAAGAGTCAAGTGGATGTAATATTTTTAGTCAAAACTATATTTTGACGGTCAAATGGATATCAAATTTAATCTAGAAAATTAAATCTTACACCGTCACATTGTCACACCCTGCCCCTTGTTATCATTGTAAAACATCTATCGACATAATAACATTTTTACAGGATTTACAAAAAGAGTATATTTATTCTATATTTTGGGGTTGGTGGGATTGGATTGTCACTATTTTATCATGGATTTTTTAATGAAATAGTAGTTATAGTACCAAAAATAAAACAGTGCAATTATTCATTAAAAAAATTTGGTGGTATAGAAGCACACCACAAAACGTCACACTAGCCCATAGGCAAAGTAACATACTAAAATATCAATATAAACTTCAAAAACACATTACCATTTGTGCAATAGTCGCAGAGAGAGCAAAAGGAGAAGGATCTATGGCGATAAGCTTGCCCCAACTACCACCTAGAAGGTCGAGCCCCTCAAGAATGGGTTTCTATCCAGTGGCAATGTTTTTAGTAGCTTCAGTGTTGTCTTTATTTCCTTTTTCTTAGCCCCATGCTAAAGAAATGACGAGGGCCAACCACAAAACCTTGTCTGCTAAAGAATGTGAAGCCCAAGTGTTATGTCATGACGACAATGAGCCCCACCCCCATGTTGAGGTTGTGGAGAAGAGTGGTGGCAAGGAGAAGAGCTCCACCACAAGTGGTTTCGAGAACGGCGGCACAACCTATTACAGTGACACCCCTTATATCTCAATGATGGATCGTGAGAAGAAAATGACGACAAAACAAATGTAATAGTACCAAGAGCATTGCCCCAATGATCAAGAAGGATCTGGAGATGAGCTAACTCTAGAACCACCATATGGACTTACATTTGGATCTATAAAAAGGCATTGGAAACAATCATAGCTTTATTACAGGCCAAAAGATTACAATCACCAATAGAATGAGAAAAAACATCTAAATTCCTCTTTGTAACACCCATGTTATTATTCATCCAAATTAAGGGAAAATAATTAAAACAAACCCTTAATTACAATTAATGCCTTCAATGATTTTCATCTTACAACAATTAAATCTAGCATAATTAAATGTTTACAATCCATCTGATAATAAATGATAGCCATGTGTAGCTGTAAGGGTCAACTAGATCTACCTGATGCCCTTTAATTCATTCTAACTGAGTGTGTATAACTTGTATACTTTTGGTTAAACCTTTTAACAGGTCTTGAGAACTATGTGCAACTCTTAAGTGTCAACCTGAAAAACATACAAGTTGTAATCCATCTGGTATTCGACACAACAAGTTAGGGGTATGGTGAACAGACAGTGTAATCAACTAGTTGCACTACTTTTGCCAAAGATTCAAGCATGCAATGCAAGGTTAGTTTCATGACTGCGCACTAGTCAGTGAAACTTGTCTCCAACACCGCACAACCATCTCTACATAGTTATCTGGATCTCATTTCATTGTAAATAAGAAATTGAGTATCTATTTGGAAGAAGGCACAACACTCCCAATACATGTACTTCTCTTTTTTTGATCTATGAGTATGAGCAAACCATTTTTCTTTTCCATGCACAAGTTTCTTGAGTTCATTTTTGCTTGTTAATTACTTGGAGACACGTTATCGTTTGAGTGCAACTTTGTCGATGTGCACGCCATCATGGGAGATATTCATCCCCTCAAGTTCAAGATATAGAGGAAAAGCAATATATTCCTAACAATCCCTATCTATGGGTTAATACATTTCCATATTACTATACCCTTAATCCTAGGTCATATAATGGGATATGTATGGCCAACTTATGGCTAGCATAATCGTTTATCATGTTATATCACATTCATTAATGTTTTTATATGCTTTGTGGGTTGGCGTTGGGGCATTGCATAGCATAATAGGGTATATATATATGAGTAAGTAGCTAGTAGATTAGGATCATATTGAGCACTTGAGTCTTATTGTATGGTTTTGGAGGCTTCCCCCTCAAAGTGGTTAATTCATTCTACTTATATGTTGTGATCATTTCTCTATATTTGGGTGTTATTTGGTGTTATATTGTTGCTAATATTCAGATCTATCTAAATAATTTCATTACAAGTGGTATCAGAGCTTCGATCTTGCCAAAATTAGGCCAAAACTGTAATTATGAAGATTCAACCATATCTCCAAAAGGGTGGTGAATTTTTCATTAATTTTTAATTGAAATGGAAAAATTAGTCAAGGTTTTCTCCAAATTTCAAGATCTTTTGACTTATTTTGTACAAGTTATAGCCATTTTAAGTTTTTTCATAAATTCACTCCACAAGCTTCTCTTTTTGGATTTTTTCTAAGTTTCTTATATTTTTTAGAAAGCTTGCAAAAACTTAGCGAGAAATTTTTCTCTATATTTATCCTTATTCATACAATCACCATACAAAATCCCAAACCATAAGTTCCCACCCTAATCCTTGTATCCCAAAACCCAAACCATGTATCATGACAGGGAGATCAACTAGAGGCTAAGGGAAGGGTCAAGCCACTAGTGACTACAAATAAGGAATATGTGGATTTTGAATCATTGTCCTTTAAAGTATAAAAGGCATTCAACAAAATTCAGGAAAAGGCTAATAGTATGGTGAGTAAGGATGACCTCGACCACGATCTTTAAACACCAGAAGGTAAAATGAAGGTAGCCTTCAAGCACTGAAAGGTAAAATGGAAGGTAACTTTTAAGCATTGGAAGGTAACCTTAACCAAGGTCTTATAGAAATGAAGGGTGAAATATAACCGGAGTTTAAATCAATGAGGAAGGAGATGATGTTCACTCTTTCAAGCATGACAAATGACATTCATTCCCATTCAAGTTGCAACAATTCCTCAAGCAATGAACACCCAAATCAAAGTCACACCAATCAAGGAGGATCCTTACCCAACTTGGTGGATCTTCTCGTTAGTGGCGTAACATTATTCCAAAAGTGGAAATGCACAAGTTTAATGGGAATGATATTATCACCTAGATCAACCAAATGGATAATTTTTTTGATCTACATCGAGTCCCATGTGTAAATAAGTTATTAATGGCATCTTTGTATCTAGAACTAGAACAATTCACTTGGTATTATTAGTTGTGCACTCAAAATAAGAAGTAGGCTCTTAATGTCACTTGGTTAGTTTTTATGGAGGAGCTGCAAGCGCACTATAGTAATAGTGTGGCTAAGAACTACTTTAACCAATTGGTAAATCTGTGAAAAATTGGGTCAACAAAGGATTACATTCATCAGTTTCAGAGTTTGTCATTGTGTGTGGGTACAATTACACAAGACAATTTGAATGATGTATTTCTGGGAAGTCTCATAGATCACATCCAATATGAAGTACAAATGTTTGATCTAGTCATCGTTTATAATTCTATTATCATGACACATAGGGTAGAGAAAAATTCCTTGTCACAAAGAGGAATACCTTCACTAACATTAGAGATCATAGCACCTTAGTACCATCATTCTCTCAATCTACCTGGTTGACTCTATAACAAATTGAAGAGAAATAAGTAAAAGGGCTATGTTACATTTGTGACAATAAATGGAGCAAAGGACATAAATGTGTCGAGAATAAATTATTCTACATTAAAGGGCCAAATGAGGAAGAAGAAGGGGATGGAGAATATGGTGAAGAGGAAGAGGTTCCTAAGATTGTGACTAAAGAATCTCAACCAACTATATCTTTCCATATAAGTTCTAGAATTAGCACCCCACAAACCCTCAAGGTAGTTGGGTTCATGGAGAAACAAAGAGTGACAATATTGATTAAATTTGGAAGAACTCACAACTTCATCAATGATAAGTTGGTTGTGTGCTTAAATTGATTTGTTTATCAATCCTCAGAGTTTCATATCATGGTGGCAAATGAAGGTAAAGTTAGTTGTTTAGGAAAATGAAATAAAATTAATCTATCCACATGAGATTACTTGTTATAAAGTCCCATGTATGCCATTTCAATGGGGAAAGCAAATATTGTGTTAGGGGTCCAATGGCTCACTACCTTGGAAACTGTTGAGATGAACTTCTAGAATTTGTTCATGAGGTTCCATTTCCAAAGGGAGGACTTTTGAGCTACTTGGGATGAAAGCAAAAGCTCCACAATTGGTAAGCTCTCATCAAAATGCAAAAAATGCTTAAAAAGGGTGTAGATGGGTTTGTGGCACAACTATTTTCAATAGAAGCGCAACCATCAAAAGGTAATTATGCCATAAGATCTACAAAACAATTGTTAATAAACACTCAGTCATTTTTGGGTATATGTTGAAAAGGATTACCTCCCAAAAGAGATCATGATCATGCTATTCAGCTAGTACTAGGAAGCCAACCACCTAACATTCAACCTTATAGGTACCACCCTTATCTACAGAAGAGTGAGATTGAAAAGATGGTACATGAGATGTTGGAAGTCAGGCATTATTTGTCGTAGTCAGAATGCTTACTCTTCTCTAATGGTGATGGTAAGAAAGAAGGATGAAGGTTGGCGCATGTGTCCAGACTACAAGGAACTCAACAAATACACAATGAAAGTTAAATATCTTATTCTTGTTATTGAAGATTTGTTAGATGAATTACATGTTTATTTTACAAAATTAGATCTTCGATCGGGATACCATCAACTTTGAATTCATGATGAAGATATTCATAAAACAACATTTAGGACGCATGAGGGCCATTATGAATTTTTAGTATTGCCTTTTGGTCTTACAAATGCACCGTCTACTTTCCAGAGCTTGATGAATTCAATATTTCAGCCATTTTTGCTGGAAAAAAATCTTGGTATTCTTTGATGATATATTAATCTACAACAAGACTTGGGAGGAACATTTACATCATGTCAATAAGGTATAAGACACTTCTTGAACAACAACACCTTTATGCCAAGCCCTCCACGTCTGCTTTTGGGAGTAAGGGAGGTAGAATACTTGGGTCATATTGTGTCTGCATGAAGGGGTAAAAGTGGGTCCTCATAAGATCCAAGCCATGGTGGATTGACATATTCCTAAAACCCTCAAAACCTCAAGGGAATTCTTAGGGTTTACAGAGTTATTATTGCATATTTGTGAAGAATTATGGTAGAATTGACTCAACACTCACAACGTTATTAAAGAAATACTCTTTTCATAAGAATGAGGAAGCAACACTAGGACATTTGAATCACTTAAGGACATGTGTACCACTCTAGTAACGACTAAATGAAATTTCTCCATAACCTTTATTATTGAATGTGATGCTTCAAGGTGTAACATAGGTGTAGTACTCATGCAAGAGGGCCATCCCATTGCATTTGAGAGTCAACTCAAAGGTAAGAACCTAATAGAACCAATTTATGAGAAGGGAATGGTGGCTACTCTTCATGCAATCAAATAATGGAGACCATATCTCATGGGTCATCACTTCAAGGTAAAGACAAATCATGACAATTTGAAATAATTCTTAGAGCAAAGACTATCATTGTAAGAACAACAAAAATGGGTCATTAAGATGTTGGGATATGACTTTGAGATCATTTACAAAAGAAAAGGAAAAAAAAATGTGGTAGTTGATGCACTATCTAGGAGAGATGAGTCTACATAGGCATTGATATATGCCATGTCCATATTACAAGGAGATTAGGTAGATCAGGGGAGATCATAATGACACGGAGACCCACACTCTCATTCAGAATCTCCAACAAGATCGAAACATTTCAAAAAAAAATGTATGGAAGGGGATGCATTGTGGTACAAGGACCAATTTTACTTATACAAAAACTCTACCCTTAAAATTCATGTTCTCTCAGAGCCCCACGCTTCTTCAATGGGTGGCCATTCAGGATTCCTAAAAACTTATCATAGGATTAAGAAAGATTTCTTCTGGAAGGGTTGAAAGGAGATGTCCAAATGTTTTTGGCAAAATACTTGGTGTGTCAGTGTAACAAGGGTGCAACTGTTAAGTCTACATGACTTTTGCATCCTCTATCTATTCCTAGTGAGCAGAGGTTTTCATGGATTTCATCACAAGATTGCCGAAATTTGAAGGGAAAAGTGTAATTATGGTGGTTGTAGATAGACTCATCAAGTATGCTCATTTTTGTGCCTTGTCACATCCATTTACATATAGTTGCTATATATTTTATGGATAGAATTTAGAAGCTTCGTGGAACACCCAAGATTATAGTTGCCATATATTTACTAGTAATTTTTGGACTGAATTATTCTCATGTTTGGGTACTCAATTGGTTTGTAGTTCATCATATCATCCCCAATTTGATGGACATACAGAGGTAATAAACAAATGTTTGGAGGGGCATCTACGATGTATCTTTGCTTCAAATAAGAAAGAGAGATGGGTTAAGTGGTTACCACTTACAGAATGGTGGGCATAACACTTTTTTTCATACTTCATCCAAAATGTCCCCATTCTTGGCATTATATGGTTACCATCTACCATCCTTCACTTTCAACATAAGGGTCCAACCTAAAGTAAGAGCAGTTGAAGAACACATTCAACACCAACAGTTGGTGCTTTCTATCCTTAAAAAGAACTTGGTAATGGCACAAAACCACATAAAACAACAAGCTAATCAACACTGTAGTGAGCAAAACTTTGGAGTTGGAGACTGTGGTTTTGTAAGATTGCAGCCATACAAGCAACTCTCTTTGAAACAACAAAAAAAAGATAACAAGCTTTCACCCAAATACTACGGCCCTTATCTAGTGTTACAAAAAATTGGTAGTGTGGCATATAAATTGGAGCTTCTTCAGTCAACTAAAATACATCCAGTTTTCCATGTTTCTTTCTTGAAGAAGGTCATTGGGCAGAAGATGTCTTTTCAATTAGTGTTACCAGTGCTTGATGAGGAGGGTCACATTATCTAGGAGCCTGAAGGAATCCTACCGATAGATACTAGGAAGTTGAGGGCAAGGATCATCACCGAGGATTTAATCAAACGGAAGAATTTGGACATTGAAGATGTAACATGTGAAGATGAAGCATTCAGAAGTAACATCATCCAAAGATTGCCAACATTTCTCAGGCAATATTTCTTTGAAGGGGATGGGCATGGTACCAACATCCGGGGTAGTGTTTTCATTGAAAAGTGGAGGGGCGTGTTACGCCTTTAATCCTAGTTCATATATCGAGATATGGATTAGCTGACATGTGGCTAACATAATCTCTTGATCATGTGAATATCATAATTATTTATGCTTAATCATATGCTTAGTGGGTCGGCTTAAGGGCTTTGGATGGTATAGTAGGGTGTATATAGGAGTTAGAGAGTAGGATATTATCATCATATTTAGCACTTGAGTCTTGTTGTAAAGGTTTGGAGGTTGCCCCCTACAAGAGTGGCTAAGTTATTCTACGATACACCTATTGCAAAATCACTTGTCTATATTTTGGAGTTCCATTGGTATTATATTGTTTCTGATATGCAAATCTATGTAAGTAATTTCATTACATTAAAATATGACCAAATGGCAGGCTACAAATACCACCCTCATAGCTTTCCAAATTGTTGATCTTGTTGTATTAGCATGATATATATGACATGTAGGTTGCTCAATATACAATTGGGGCAAGAAACGCGATCAATTAGATTGAAGCTATAATTAGAAATGATATAAGAATGTTCTGATAAGCAATGGAGATTGCTATAGGATATGGATCAACACGTAAGATGTTAAAGATCATCTCATTCACTAGAAATCCTACATGTGTTTCACCAAATTAAGGGATTTCATCACCACTCATGTCAAGATCTAAACCTAAGAAGATTCGATCTAATATTCAATATATGTGTCATGGGAGAAGCTCTTTTGAGGCATTTATATATTAGAAGTATGCTCTTATGTAGCTTGTCTTTTGGCTATAGAACTTCATGAGTCATCTGAGAATAGGGATTTCATTTAGAATTATAGTCTTAAGCATTTAGATAAAGAGGTTTGAAGTGATTTTGGAGCAGAATTCTTTAGTAACTGATGCCAACTATGTATTTCTATAAAATCATCTATTAAAGATGGTAGTTTGTCTTCTATTCCACTTCATAGATTGACATTGTATGAATCTGGATGTTCTGACATGTGTTCTTCAAGTTGAATTCTTACTTTTTGCATTTTATGAATTGTGCTTTAAGGTATTAAAATAAAGATCGTAGTAGTTCTATGCTAATTGTTTGTATGAATAAGGGTCAAAAAGATCATATCTATAAATTTGGCAAATCACCTTCCTTTTCATTTATACCATCTTATTTCTCTCGTTATCCCTGTTGACAACGTCAAAACTTTAGATTGCATTAGGATTAGATTAGTCGACCATTCTTCGAAGGTTGTCATGGTCTAAGAATTGTTATGACTTTCCATTGTGATCACATAATAGTCTTGCATCGAATTCCAATCTGACAATTAAAGGATAACCCCTTGAAAGTGTTAGTTTAATAGGATTGTGGTGGTTGACTTCTCACTAATTAGGAACTTCCTATACTTCTCCATATCTGAGTTTGTCAATTGAAATGTTCAAGTTTTCATTCAAACATGACCCACATTCTACAACAAGCTGTCCATCACCAATTGGATTGTGATCCTATTATTACCAAACGTAGGATTTATGTAAGATGTGGGGTTGCCTCCATTAGGAGAGAGACAACCCCGTTAACAAGGGGATTTGGGATGGAGGGGGATGCTATCCCTATTACAAATAACTACTTACCATCCGTTCAGAGTGAAGAGACCAAGTGTATAGGTCTCAGGCCTAATTGGTTCTCAAATCTAAGTTGAACCAATTAATTGGGCTTCTTGCACTTGATGGCTTGTTAATTCCTTGTTGCAAATCTTGGGAGAAGCTTTATTTCAACAACGAGAACACCTATTTGAGATAGAATTTTGAACATTTGTAGCCATACAAATGAAAAAAGAAATATTTTTGATAACCAAAAAGATGAAAACCACATATTTGAGAAAAATACTATAGAAAATAAACTAAACATACTTTACAAAATTAAGTTCAAGCCAAAGTGGCAAAAGGCAGTTTGATCGTGGGTTAGCAGAAAAAACCAAAGTCTAACTGTTGTAGAAGACTTTTGATTGTTCTCGAAACAAAATATTGCCTCAAGACTTTTGATAAATCCTGGAATGTAAAAAGCCGTGTTGGCTAGATTTTCTGCATAGCATCAAACCTAGGCAGTCATGAGATAAATCTCCCTCATTTAACCGGTGAGGCTCCCGTGTCAGATTTGTCAATATAAATGTGTTATTGTCTATCAGGGGGTTTTACGTTAACTACTTAGTTCATGAACCATAACTAAGAAGTTCTGCAGCAAGTAAGCAACTGTTTAAGAAAGGAAAATTATAGAAGAAGAAAGTAAAGGAATTACAGAGAAGAAATGGGGAAGATGTGCATCCCAATTAGTAGATAGCAGAGCTAATTGCATGCACATAGAAGAAACTTAATAAATTTGAACACACAAAATTATAAAGCAAAGGCAGCTCTAGATCCAGATCTAAAATAACACAAAGTTTACTTAAAAGATCTAAGATTTAAAAGCAAGAAACACAGTACGTCGTGACACAAAGTTCTTCGGAAACCTGCTTCTTTGTATTCCTCTGCTACAAGTTGCTCTCAGGGGTTTAGCACAAAGTCCAGAACACAAGATTGCTGCTTACAAATTCTGATTGATTATTAACCCGAAGGTTCTTCTCCTACTTATAGAATGTAGGAGGGAAAGTACAAATAGAAGACTCAAACTGAACTAAAGTATGAACAACAAGTAAAGATAACATTTGGCAATCATCCTCAACTAACTTCTTCTTAAGTGACACATGTATCACTTAACTAATAGAATGGTTCCACATGACTTCAAGTAATGGTTGCAAAACCAATAACTTAGAAGTTTTACAATTTCATCCGGGAACATAGAAAATAGAAGAAGAAAGAATAGAAGAAGTCATGCCAGCTGTAATGTTTACATCTTCTTGTTTTAATATCTGAATATACTTGTCGAACATATAATTCAGCATCCTTCCATCTGTTTTAGCCACTACTTCCTTCTCTGTCCTGAACTGCAGCAACCCTTCATTCAACACTTTGCTGCATGCTTCCACCTCTTCCAAACTCGGCCCGAACCTCGCAATGTCTGCCTGCAGTGCCACCAATCTACTGATAGAATTCATCGTGAAAGGCTTGGTAGCTTTATCAATTCTCTTTTGCACCATCAAAAGGGAACCTTCCAGGGAATCATGTACCTCGTTAGAAACAATCCGCACGTATGAAGTAACACCTCCATCCACTCTTTCCTCAGTGAAAGAAATGATACTGTCTGGTAAATCTGATGTTCTACTCTCAAGCACCTACATCCTTTTCAGCAAAACTCTGCAGATCTCCAAACGGAAAGATACTGCAAACTCTAGCTGCTTCCCCTTCTCGACTGATCCATCCGGTACAATTTGTTCTGCAACCAATACATCTCCCGGCAGCTTGTTGATCTCGGCCAAAATACTCAGGTTACTCTCTGCAATTGTATTCATGCCTTCTATGCTTTCCATCAGTTGTTTTAGTTGATTTGCTGCATCTTTCATAACCTTTAGGCAGGCTGGCACTTCCCCAAGTTGAACAGAAGCTTGACGAATAATCAGATCCTTCCATTCGTCAATAGCCTTTACTTGATTGCTTGCATCTTCCATTTCCTGTATAAGATGATCACTCACCTGCTCTGAAATGGGTTGAATGGAAGGTTTAGCAACCTTGGCTATGATCTCACATAATTGAGATATTTGCTTCTGCAGCTCTTCTTTCTCCGCCTTTTCACCGTCAAGCCTAAGGAACAAAGCATCCAGCAACGTTTGCGTGTCCTGCTTCAATCCTTCAGTGGTAGCTTGACCGAGTGGTATTTTGGTCACCGTCACATCTTCTGCCATGAGCTCCTCTTCTATCTTTTCTTCCGCCGGAATTGATATCTCAGCAAACTTCTCTCTCGAATCTTTGATGATCAACCTAGAAGTTGCTTTAGCAACTTTAGGCCTTCTGTCTCTTCTGCTCAGATCCTGAAGTAGCTGCAAGTCATGCTCCTCTAAGTTCATCTCTACTCTTGCTTCCGGAACCAACTGCAAAGCTAACCATCCCGAGAAGTTATTTCTCGGGGAGTAAGAAGTCGCTGAGTGCACTACCATCTCCTGCTCTGCATCCTCTCCGTCAGAAAGTGCCACAGTGTCATGGCTGCCATCTTCTGAAACATCGAAGGACAAAGCTCTTTCGAACTCCGTCATTTGCAGCTTCAACATCTCCTTTGGAACGGGTGCTGAACGAAGTGGCTGCGGAGAGAAAACGAACGTCGCCTGTTTCAATGAAGGCATGGAAGCATCCTGCTGCTGCGGTGCAATAGTTGGTGATCTTCTGGGTACTGGAGAAGTCGGAGTCAAAGCTATGGTCGTAGAAGTGGTCTTCTCTTTCTCTTGAGATCTTCTGTGTACTTTCAACTTCTCGGACCTTCTGCTGCTTTCTCCTTCATGCTCTCGTTTGAGGGAATCTCCTGCACCGAAGTTGCCCGTGATTTGATTCATCAATACTTCATCAAGGCAGTATCCCTTCGTTAGCAGCCAGTTTGAAGTATTCACCAACACAGCTCCAGATCTTTCTTCAATTGAATGGCAGCCTCCAATGTTATCCTGCAGTATAGCTTTATCTCCTCCCATTTGATGGTAAGTGTCAAGTACCACGTTCCCATCATCTTTAAGATCCGCAGGTATCCGCGCTAGTCCAAAGTCGAACACTTGCTTTGCTGATAGCCTGTTGAAATCTTTCTTTCTAACCTCGTACTCACTTCTGCACTTCATCCAGAAATTTTCTAGCGAAGGAAGGCACATGTGCGTACTAAGCCGTGCAGGGAGACTCTTGCTCTTCTTCTTGGCTACTCCAAATGGATCGAAGTTAAGCCGTGCAGGGAAGAACTCTTGCTCATACTCGGATAACATTTGCGCTTCCATCCCTCGAGCTCTGTGAATGCTGATGCAACTGTAATATTCCACAGTGATTGGGAAGAAGCCCGTAGACTTGTGCCGTTTCAACTGAAGGTCGTGTAACACTACGAGTTGCCTGCTCAGCTCCATGGCGATCAATCTATATCACTTGGATACCTGGGCATCTTTATAGGTTCTCCAGAAAAACCCGTAACTCTGAGGTATGTGAAATTTGCAAACTGGATGAATAAACTGCTAATCTTAAACACTGCTTCCCACGCTTCCTTGCCTACCTTGTGAGTCTTCAAGTCTTTTTCTAGCCTGCAGATGAAATCGTTGAAGAAGTCATCGTTGATCACTTTGAAGTCCTTCTCGCATGCAGGTACAGTAAGTTGTGGGTAGCACTCGAAAATGGGGTCCTTGGAAAGAACACCAAATCTATCCAGCTTGGAAAAGACACCCTGTGAAGCTGCAGCATACACCAAGTATGAAGTCATCTTGAAGCTGAAAGTACGCTTCACGTTTCGAAGCTGCTCACCGATGTTGCTGTTAATAATTTCCGACCAATTGATTATAGAATTAACCTTGTTGATTTCAATGGTCCTGATGAAAGCATACATCAATGTTCGAAAAGTGTAGGCATTCGCTTCGCCATTCAACCTGCATAGCAATTTGACGACATCATCTGCCTCCTGCACCAAATTGGACCGTGGAAGAGTTCTCGGGAACTTTGAAGGGGATCTAGGCTTCCTCATGAACCGGCTGTTCATTATGCTCACGCAATCAGCTCTATGTTTCTCCCATCTACTGTCAGCATCCTGAATGCTAATAGAAGTCACCACCTTTCGCACTGGAATCTTCAGACAATAATTGATGAATTCTGCATCCAAACGAATTATTGTCTTTCCCGCAACATCACGCACTGATCTGGATGAAGGATGATAAGATCTAGCACACTCCATTACGAACTCTGACAATTGGGCTGTACATGGGAAAGTTGCAGCTCGGATAATTCCACTATTTTTGACCTCACGCATGAGTGAAGTCTTTCCAGCTCCGGATCTATCAATCAAATCAAAAAGAGGTTCTGGGCCTAGATCCGTGTCTCCTATGTTTGAAAGTTTGGAAGCAATGCATGAATCCATCGTGCTCTCTTTTTCATCTCCTTTCGCCATGGCTTTGTCTATCTTTGTCTGAATAATTCTTTTTCTTCTAACTTGGCCGGATTTCTTCAATACTGGTACAGATCTGGACAATTCTTCAGATTCGGAGGATATTTGCAATGTATTGGACATTGATAAAAACTCATTTTCTTTTGTAAAGCACCTATAATGAATTACTGCAATTTATTCAGACAAAAATGGCCACCGGAGCATGAATAGTGAATTTAAATTATAAAAATCTGCACTTTTCAAGCCTGCTGCCCCAAAAAATGGTGTTTAATTTGCACATAAAGAGAGCATGAATCCTTTCAATCAACACCTGAGCTCCTGTAACACCTGTGAAAACAACTATGCAAACAAAGATCAACCTCCTCCAAAGCATGCGCCAAATCTGGAAGCTTTTAGCCTTGTTAGCACTTTGCCTGAGCAAAATCCTTCCTCTAATGGGGGCGCACTTTTCCTCCTGGCTGCAATTCTTTACCTGTGAATTAAATTATTCACCCATATGGCTACTCATGCTTGTATAACCTTCACAATTCTATAATTAATAATTGCCCTAACAATTAAAGGCAATTAATTAATTAAAAATCATGCTTTTCTCTTTTAAAAATAGCATGTTTAAGGACAGCCATCCAATAAATTAAATTAATCCAATTTAATCATTCACACAGCACTTCACTCAAGCTCCACAGTGTGCTTTGACCATAGCCACTGAAAATAGAAATTAATTTAATGTTTTAATGCCTTAAAAAACATTAAATAATTCCCAAATGGGGCGCACTTTTTGAGAGGAAGAGGGCAGCCATTTTTAAATAAATTAAATTTAATGACATTTAAGCCTGGGTCCTTTCTTTTATTCCATCTTTGACTTGTTGACCTCCTCCAAGCTTGGGCGCACTTTTTGAGAAGAAAGATTAATAAAAATAATCAATTTTTTAAGCCCTTTTAATCTCTCACCAAAGGGACTTTGGCGCACTTTTTTGCACACGTAATTCTATTTTTAAGAATTTTTTTATAATGGGATTCTTTACCCTGCCAGGCAGGCACCAAAATTCCCCCGTGATCCACTTAAGTGATTTTATAACACGGGAAAAAGTACCCTGCCAGGCAGGTATAAAATTCCCACCCTGCCTGCGGCTTATATTTTTCCCATCGCAGCTTAAATCCTTTGTTTTCCAAAAATGCGCCCATCCCCGCAGGGGCTTTTCTGTGCACGACTTCGCTTTTTTCCAGTGATCCAGACCTCCGATGGCAACTTCCTCCGGGCATAATGTGCGTATATGTTTTCCAGCTGCTCCAGGCCAAAAATCGGGCTTACCCGGCAAAGGAATTGTTCCAGAGAAATTTCACAGAAAACAGAACGGGACACCACAAAAACACGAAAAATTGTCAAAAGTTACAAATAAGCCCAAAACTTAAAATAAGTTAAAATCCTTCTGGTACATAGGAATAATAACATATTCGCTCATAATAGAGTTAAAACAGAGCGCAAATAGCCTCATACGGGGCTCAAAATAATTAAATACAAATTTCCCGCAGACAAATCCCGACGACAGAATAAAACAATTTTGGGCATCTGGGTATTTGGCGAAAAAGGCTAATATGGCTCTTTAGGATTATTTTGACGCAATACAGGAACTTTCAGGCAATAAAAACAACAAACGACCCATTATTTTAAAAGTACGAAATTTTTTTGGATAGGGTAGTCACAGATTTCAGGATGAAATTTGGGTGACACCAAGTTAAGATAGGTTTGTACTAGGGCATTTGAGTGCTGAGGGACCTAAATTCAGGTGCCTAGTGACTGCACAGGAGCTCAATATACTAGTTTATCATGTGTAACACAAGTGTCATTATAGCCTTTAAGTTTGGTCACATGTATGTCATTGAATGATCAGCCGAATTTAACAATAACTTTCAGTTTGCTCAAGAAGTTCATAACATATAAACATGAAAAGATCTATTTTCTGTCATTCAGACTCACTGTATCCAGGCTTGTCATCTTGGACAAACGTGCCAGCTTATGGGCTGAGATTTTACACTACATCTCAGACTCCATGTAGTTCAACATGCAAGTATAATGTTAATCATGAACTATGAAGCATTTGTTTGCTTTTTCTTACTGCTAGCTAACTTCTTGGACTATTTCTTGACCAATGTAAATAGATCTGTGGATGTATCAATGAACTTCCCTATCTTATGCGTAGTATCTAGAACATAAATTCCCTTGCTTCCTTGAATGATAGCTCGTTTCAACTGTCTTACATTTTCCTTTGTATTCTCAAGCAGGTCTTACGTTTTTACCTAATAGATGCTTAGAGCTTGGTAGCTTTCATTGCTGCTTACATGATTTTTTAATTCTATATGATTCCCTTGTTCAGGATTGTGTAACGCCGTTTTTTGTCTAAAATTATTTCACCACAGGATGGAGAAGAGCCCCGCCATATTCCAGAGGCCTTTGAAGAGGCAAGTAAACTAGAAAGCAGGTTGGCTGCGCACAGATTTTTTGAGTAGCTGCCTCAGGCTTTGCCAGATCCTGGAACAAAGAAAATGAAACTCAAATATAGCTCATGGAGAGAATGAAAGCAGACAACCGGCCATTCATTTCTAGGTTGCATGATGTACAAAATTCCTGTACCTATACAGGAGATGAGACAGACAATTTTCTGTTTGGATGGCCAAAGATAACAGTCAATTACTCATGTGTTCTCAGACTTCAGGCATCCTGTGAACATAAGTATGTGATTATGGACCTATTAGGTGTACGTATAGTTCATTATTTATGTGGCTACATTTTCCCCCAGTGTTTATGGAGTTAATTGGTTCCAGGTTTAATGTCATAAAGTAGATAATATTATGCTTTTATTTGAAAAATAATCCATGTAGAGTCTTGTGGTGATAACTTTCTCCATATTAGACAATCTGTTCATTAGATGTTGAGTGAATACATTGATGACAAAATGAAGTGTAGAAGCTAAGACATATCAAGTGACCCTATGGGTGAAGCAAAAGACGTTGCTATCGTTTTACACGCACTTGTTGTTGAAAGTAAAATGAAAGGAAATGTTAGATCTTGTTGCTTTTTCAGGACAAACCTGGAATACGTAATAGACTTGGCAAAGATAGAAATCTGTCCAGCATTTTTGTGCCGAAGCAGAGATTGTTGTCGGCCTCACCTCATCTCTAGGAGTGACATATAAATGGGTGATCTAACACTATTCATTAGTTTGATAAAAAATCATTGATGCCATAGTACAATGATCTCAATTGGGCAATATCATGCCACGATAGAACAGTGTTGGGGAAATTATGGTTTCTAGTGATATTTTTAGTTGAATACGAACTAGCTCAGGTTTATACACTTCGAATCATCAGAAAATGGTGAAACTTATCTTGCATTAGTGAAATATGGTATTGTTGTTCCATGTTCGGATCCAAGTACCGACTTAGATTATAAGCAAAGGAACGCATTCTGATTGTTGGAGGCCTCATTCCTATAATGTATGAAAACTACTCAGTAAATAATCCTGAATATATTATGTTGATATGAGAACAATCATTGATACATTTACAATGAGTCATAGGCACCAATTAAAATTGATGTACAAGAACACCCAGAATGCTAGTGGCTGTATCCGTGCACTAGTCTATTGTGAATGAACTGAGGAACCAAGTAAGAATATCGACCTTGAATTATCACAATAATGAACTATTTCTACTACTTGTACTATGCAGACATTTGATCATAAGCTCTAACATATTGTGCAAGACTCACATGATTGCACCCAAGGTATGCTACTTCGATTTGGAGTACTTATGTCGGCGTTACTAGAATAACTCATCAACTGAACCTGAACATGAGAGAAACGATATGTCTGATATGAAATTGGATACAAAAGTAGGTGTAGGGGATCAACATTGGCTTGAGAAACCAAGATTACCAGTGCGAGGAAATGTGGATCATATGAGGATGGTGTCAGTAGCAACCGATAGATGATGAATGTCATTAGACCCCACAAAGTAACAAGCAAGTTCTCCATACTAGATTACTGTTTACGCGATGAGGAGCATCATTTTAAACATGTCTGATTAATTTTTTTTCTCCCCATGTCAGAAGTTATTCAGGGCAGAAGCATCCAAGGAAACATGCAGGAGCAGTAGTTCGTTGAAGCAAATAGACACATTGTAAAGCCCACAAACAATAACATACAAGTAGGAACCATTGTGAAGACTACCAATCAGTGCTAACTAATTAGAAGCAAGAGTACCCACCCTACTTCCTATAAAGCTAATGACTTTGCACATGTATAAGGATGGATGAGTCACATTAGGAACATACACAGTGCAAAATGTGTATGTATCAATGGAACTGTGCTCATCTATTAGTTAACTAATCTATAAGAATTGAAACTAACACCTAATAGTTCCAAATCAAAGCTAACTACACACAAACCATCATGCTAAGAGATTAAGGAGACTAAACATCATCAATATGCATGCAACTTTGAATAAAACCAAACTAACATGCTAAGATTAATCACTACTCTTTGAATGCTAAACTAGAAATGAACCTATGTAGATCCTTAGCAATCAAAATGTGATTGTTTGTTTATCTCAAGGTTTTGAGAATGGAGTCTCATCAAGACATGGCTACAAGGCCATTTTGATTCTCTCCATATTACTCAAGCTTGAGTTAATGGATGAACTGCAAGATGAAGATGCTAGCTCAAAACTAATGGAG
This sequence comes from Taxus chinensis, assembly GCA_019776745.2. Lineage (NCBI taxonomy): Eukaryota > Viridiplantae > Streptophyta > Pinopsida > Cupressales > Taxaceae > Taxus > Taxus chinensis. Next base: position 721,008,103 of record CM034154.1, read on the forward strand.
GATGCTCAAGATGAAAATGCCTATAGTTTATGTTATATGCATGCAAAGGTGTTTGTAGAAAGGTAAAAGAGCTCGGTCCTTTATATAACCCCCTGAATGTTGGAGAGAGATTGTACATCCTTGTTGTATGTGGGATATAAGCTAGGTAAAGTTAAGATTAGGAATGGATAAGGTTGTTTTAAATAAGTTTAATTTGTCATTAACAACCATGGGAGTTGAGGATAGATGTTTTAATTAATCAAGGGTGATTAATTAATAGGTAGAAGAAAGCTTATAGAAGATTTTTAGAGGAAAGTTAGTATGATTTGGGATATAAGAGGAATTTGATTCAATAAATGATGATTTATGATTGAATTTAGAGTAATTGATTAGGAATAATTAATTAACCCAAGTAGAAGTGAATACTAATTAACAAAAGGTCATTAATCGACATCCTGAATGATAGGAAGGCTAATTAATTAATGAAAAAATCATTAATTAATGAATATGAAGAGGAATGTTAGCTAATTAGTGGAAAAACACTAATTATTATGGAAATGATGGGAAAGAGGATAATTAGTGCAATTTTAGTATTAAAACTGTGTAAGCACGGATTTTAGGTGTCTACATTTGCCCCTCTTTGGGGTGGCATAAGTGATGCCACTTCAAAGATAGTAGACAAGTACAAACAAATAATTTTTTAAAGAGATAGAAGAAAAATTAGTAGAATGAAGGATGCCCCCTTGAGTGTCGATGGGGTGATGAAAGAGGTCGATCGATGATCGAAAATATGAAAGAAAAGGATAGAAGAATGAATCCCTATTGCCCCAAGTTGCTTTGGAAGAATAGTATTGATAGAAGAGAGTGAAGAAAAAATGAAGATGAAGGGAGATGGAAATAGCTATCATCTTGTTGATGTAAAAACCAATGTTATATCATCATTTTTCTTATGATTGATGTCATTGGCCCTTATTGAAATATACGCATACAACAAAAGTGTACCATAACATGAAAAGCTATGATACAAACATTTTTTCATTGCCAAAAATGTTGACTCCATACAACATACATAACATAATGCAATGAAATACGAGAAAGTACACAAGCTAACTTGATAGGGAAACAAGTACAAACACACATACTCAAACAAACAACATTCAAGATGGTTGCACAAATGTTTTTGTTATCAAGCTTCAGTTCCCAAATGTTTGATGTAACGACAAGGGTTAATGATGGTGCCCTAAGAAAGGATACATGTGAGGGGAATAAACGGAGGACACTTGGGTCGTATGAAAAATCATTCATGCGCTATGAAACAAGTACCCATCAACTTGTTGTGCCAAAGAGTACAGACATAGTAAGAAAACCAGATTTGTTAATGGAGGTAGATCCAAATGATCTATGAGTCCATGCGAGAATAATTGAGGAACAAAGAAATATGTTTTGTAGGACAATCGTTGATGTTTGAGTATGATGTATTTGATACAGGTTTTAGCTGCGTGCATGCTTTTTACCAATTTTTATAGGATTTTTTATACAAGTTTATTTATTTATGTTTTACCAATTTTTTGGATTTTTGAATGTTTTACCAATGTTTAGGTTTTTTGATGTTTTACCATATTTGAATGTTTTTTAGTTTTATCTTTTGATGTACAAAATTTGTAGAAACATGAATTTTTGAAAGTTTTCCAAAGCTATGTATAGGAAAAATGAAGATGCAAAGATGCCCCCAGCGAGAGGTGAGAATGTACAAGGGAAAATCTTGCACATATATACAAGAAGAATATATGTTGGATCAAGGCCAAGGTAGATAGGTTCAACATGATGATGAACTCAAACCAATGAAGTGCTAGAAAGGAGCAAGCATGCCCCCAGTGTAAGTTGGCCAAGAAACATATGATAGAAAAGAAGGAGAAGATTGTTTTATTAAAAGGGGACAAAGGTTCCGTAAACATGGTAAAAAGGCAATCTTACACCCATGGATGTTTTGAACAAAGTAGAAGAACAATGTGAATGCTATGGAAGATATGGAAAATGTAGCTAGAATATTAGTGATGAAAAAGTGATTAGCCAAAGGCACAAACCATGAGACAAAATATGCACTAAAGCAAGAGTTTGAACAAGGTCCAAAAAAAGACACTTGGTAACATTACTAATCTTGTTTACTCATAGAGATCTAGTGTGTGCACGTGGAAATTAATTACTTCTTGAAGGGAAGATTTGATAGACAACAAGTGAAAACATGCTAGCTAATGTGTAGGAATGATTTATTTTGAAAGGTGATTTGTGAATGGAGGGTGGAAGGAGAGTCCGTACATTGCTCCACTGCCAGTCAAACATCCATAGCCCTGATAAAGATGCATTTGATTCTAGATCAAAAACATTTATCTACTGCCAGAGAGTGTCCATAGCCTCGATAGAGATATTGGAAATACCCCAAGCTTTATATATTGATTTTATTTTTGCTTTTTGATTTGATTGATTGATTTTCTTTTTCTGAAAACTAATTTCAGCTCTCTTAATTTGACAAGGGGTTAAGAACCACTAATGGTATGATGGAAGGATGTGGAAGTGATTGTGATGATGACATTGGCTAGTGTCAACAAATACAGTCCAAAAGTTATTCACAATAAGTTTATTAGATGTATGACAGTGATAGGATCTCTAAGAGGTCAGTCGTTCTTTAATTTACCAAGGTGATGAAATACCAAGGTCAAACATGGATACCATAGAGATAAATGCCACCAAATACATGTGAATAGACTAACCAAAATATCATCGAAGGGATGAAAATGGTGGATGAATTGAAAAGGAATGGAAAGAAAGGGAAGAAAGAACATCCATGCATATGCAATACCTGATTACAATGTTTGATATTTATACCTTTGATTTTATTTTTGTAATGTTTTAATGTTTTCTCATTTTTTTGTATTTTTTAATTATTTTTATTTTTATTTTTAGTTTTTGATGGTTTTGCGAAGGGAAAACCATTGAAGACGATGAATATAAATGATTGGGAAGTTGGGACCAACAATGTCACTCTATGTGATAAGATCCAACAACGATGTTTAGTGATTTATTTTATAAGGGAGACTAGGAGTTTTTACTTATCAAGAGTGATATTATCTCCAATCTCAATGACCATGGTGAGCTCATATTTGATAAGTGACTGTGACTTATCTTGAAACATAGATTTTGTATGCAGGAGCTTGAGTTCCCTATCCATAGGTTTATGTACTTTGCACCATACTTGATGGGTACATTGGTGTGTATGCTTGAATCACGTTTTATTTTTAACTTTATGATCATTTAAGTTGTTGGGAGCTTTGGAGATCTTTGAATTTTTTGATCTTAGCTTGATGAAGAAACTGTCTTGGGTTTCCTATAAGCTAATGCGTGACTTATCTGATCCCGAGAAGTGGGAGAAGAAAGTGGATGTTTAGGATTGATTAGAGGAATGTGAGGAATGATGGTGGGCTTACCCCAGTTATTGATAGAAGGATGATATGATGGATGAAGAGGATATGGTCCAAGAATTGAAGAGGATGGGTTACCAGGAGGTGTCCCATAGATAAAAGATGAAGGGCTACTAGGATGTGGCCCAAGCATGGAAGAAAATGGGCTACCAAGAGGTGTCCCATAGATGGAAGATGAAGGAATACTAGGACGTGGCCCAAGTATAGAAGAGATGGGCTACCAAGAGGTGTCCCATAGATGGAAGATGAAGGACTACTTGGGTGTGGCCCAAGTATAGAAGATGATGGGATACCCGGAGGTGACCCACAAATAGAAGATGAAGGGCTACTAGGAGGTGGCCCATATATAGAAGAAGATGATGGGATACAGGAGGTGACTAAAGGAGATATTTTGATTGAAGAATTGTGATATGTAAAGAATGATTAGGTGATGAGAAGATAGGCCAAGGATCAATGACATGAGTTTCTCCATGTAATGGGGAATGTGAAAATGGAAGAATAAGAAGAGGATCAAGTTTGATGGTCTTAGGATCTTCCATTTTATTCTAAACAAAAGGAATCAACCTCTTCCCCACAATATGTGAATGCATTGAGGTCAAAAGAGAATCCTTTCTCATGGTCCTCTAGAGGGATGTCATCATGTAGCCCCATGAATTCTTTGATCACTTCTTCATTCTGAAATAAATTGATCGGTATGGGTTGTTGTTCTTTGATCATGGTATATTGATTAGAAGAAACTGGTCCAACTGGTGTGGATGTAGAAGATGTTTGGTGATGATTGATAGAAGAATACGACTCAAGAGATAAAGTAGACTTGGATGGAGATGTTCTCGTGAGTGGAAAAGATGGGGATTTGGAAGAAGTCATTAATGGTTTCCCTAGAAGATGACATAGTGCAGGTAGACAAAGAGGATCACGTAGCCAGTCAGTAGATTGTGACGTAGGAGTCAAATTAGATGATTGATTAGAGGAAATTCAAGTTGTGTAGATCTTCGATGGAGGAAGAGGTCATTGAGGTGACTGATAAAAGGATTTCCTGCAAAGAAAGGGAGGACGTCACAATGTAGGATTCACATTAGATGTTTGATAAAGGGGGTCCTGCGAAGAAAGGGAGGACCGCAACATAGGATTCGAGTTAGAGGAATGATAGGGAGAATTTGTGGTGACAAAAATCCTTAGACAAGGAGAATGTTATTTAGGAGGCTGATTATTCCCTAGAAGTAAGATTATTGAATGAATCTCAGAAGACTGAGAGGAATATCGAAATATAGTTTGGATTAGAATCCTTAGAATATTAGAAGAATAGAAGAATAGTTTGGATTGGAATTAAAAGAAGAAGAAGAGTGGGGGGACCCAAATAATAATTTGGATCAAAAGCATCCAAACCATACCACTGGACTATGAGATGAAGGTGGGGAACGGGGTACCCGAATGAGTTCTCCAACTGTGAGGAACCAAATGAGGTTTAGTCATGATGGGCATGTTTCAAGGTAAATTCCTAAACCTAGGTTCCCTATTGTTGTAAGCATGAGGAACCCTATGATAATCAGTCATTGTTGGCATTATTGGGTCTAAATGCCTAGACCTATTTTTGTATGATTGAACTCCTTAATATGGAAGGAAGTTCCATGTCAATTTGGGCAACATAATGGTGACCAACTAGACATTTTGTGAACAAATAGGGGATGCTTATGTGATTTTACAAAGGGAATCTAAGGAAACATACATAGTGATGACTCAATTTTGATAATCCAACAAGGTTTGGACAATAAGTTGCAAGTGCAAAGGATTAAAGGATTAAAAGGATTGTCCTTAGAAAAATAAATTCACAAGATGAATGATCACAAGGAACAATCACACAAGTTCAAAACACAAAGCCAATCTACAAGGAAATGCTCCCTATGCAAAAATGTGTCTCAATGATATTTTGATGCAAGATGATCAATTCAATGTCAACACTTACGTCAAGTTTAAAATAAAAAAGGTGTAAGTATTAACAAAGGGTTGAAGTGATTTCCGATCAAGGAATACTATAACCCGCCTAAATACAAACAAGGCCTAAATCTCAAAAAATGGAAGTTACAAGTGCGAGCAACACAACAATTCCACTTAGATACACTTAATCAAGATTTATGGAAAAGCAAGATATTAGTATCGAAATGATCTTGATACGATGCAAAAAATGTAACAACACTTTTCAAGGTTGAGGCAATGTTTGGAATAAGACAAAGTCAAAGTTATACCAAGGATTTTCTAGTGTGCGAGAAGTGTAATGCTACAATCTCGAAACTTAAATCCAAGTTTACGAGAAACAAGATATAAGGATCGAAATTGTATCGATACGATGTTAGCAAAGTAACACCTCAAAGGAAAATTGATGATGAGCAATCCTAGCTACAAATGAGATGTCTTGACGTGGGTATCAAGAAAAGGCTATCAAGATGTGAAGATGTACCAACACACTTTCAATGTTTACCATCTAGTCTCAAGCAAGGATGAATGTAAATGGGTGCAAAAGTGTGTTGGTTAGCACAATACAGATAATAATAGATCTAAGCATTCATGCAAATAAAAGCTTCTATTCTGAACAAAAATATCAACAAGATATCAAAGGAGTAGATCATTTGGTGGTTGAAAAGATTTGGGCTACGTCACTTCAAGAAACAGAGTTTTTCATCGCAAAGCTTATGGCAAGTGAAAAACTGAAGATTTAGTAATGCTTCCACACCTTTTGATGTTGAATGACGTGTTCTTCCTGAAGCTTTAATTGACTCTTCCTTAAAAGGAATGATAACTTACATAATTATACTTGTAATTAAGAACAATTATTCCTAAAAAACACCTATGATGCAAATAGATTTAAGTATTTTAGGGCACTTAGACATAAATTACATTCATTAAACCTTTCCAATGCTATAAATGAAACAATGATCCCATATAGTTAATTATGGAACTCAATCGCACAATGATAATGGGCCTTGCTTATATAGGCAAGGAATAAAAATTAATAACTAGTCAAGATCGATAGATCAATACCATAAATGCATGGTTTAAAGTCACTTCCAGTCAATCAAATAATAGCATACTAAAACCATGAGTAATTTAGCTCCATACTAGACATCAAGGACACAATAGTCAATAGCACATGCATGTTGCTCCTCTTTTGATCAAAACTATATCTAACAACTAGTATAGGAGTAGATCTAAATGGGGGTGGAAAATACTTGGCGTCACTTCGACATAGTAATTGCCTCGGTGATGAGTAAATACTAATACAAAGTAACACTTGAATTTCGTAGGTGAAATGAGGCTAAGGCTCAAATACCTACCCTAACATCCCCTTGTTTGATAAATAAGGTTTTGACTCCGAAAAAGTTTTTGTCCATTTGCGAAAGGCTCTTTGACAAGAATGATTGGCTTTGAGTTAGTCAATTTGGATCTATGACAAATGGATTTCCTAATTGGTTCCCTCAATTAGATGTCACAAATTATCTTTGCAATCTCAATTTACCAAGGAAGTCACACTGACTAAAGTTTTGGAGTATCTTAGACTTTACTTTACCACCTTCAAATACAATGAACAATAAATGCATTTAGTTGTATTTTCACTAGGGTCGCAATACGGATAACTTTGATGCTAAATATCACAAGTGTAAACTAGTCAAGTAGGTAAGTGAGCATAACTTCCCATTTTGTCCTCAAGGTTCCCTTATGCATGGACTAACTTTGGGGTTCCTAGGACCATCCCCCATTGTTTAGCTTAAGGCTTATGTCCAAAGGGATTTTGTCCTAGTTCAAAGCATGAGTGTAGCCCTTAATTCGAATTTTCATATACAGTGTTTTGAATGTGGTGTATTTTTTATCTTTTAGAGCTTAATGTGGTTTATTCGTATGTCATTTCGCAACCTACAACACAAATGTAATTAGAAAGTTTGTTTCGATCTCGATTATTAGGCAAAAGTAATTATGTCCTCCACGTAAAGTTTAGTAGTTTTCCACATGATTCAAAACATCAAAAAAGAGGATAAAACGTCGTTTTGATTCTCAATATTGTCCTAAGATGTAAGAGAAGAGCATACATAATGAGATAATCCAATTATCTAACTAACAATGGAAAAATGACTTAACTTAAATGCACAAATTGTTCACTTTAGCCAATCGATAGTTCATTCCCTTAATAATAAGTGTAATGAGATATTTTGGAAAGCATAAACAATATGTAGAAAATGTTTATGATTCCCAAGATCACCTAAAAGGTGCAAGGGAAGAGCATACACAATTCTAATCTCATAAAAAAGCATGCGACATTCATTAACCTTAAACAAGCCAAATTAGGACAAAATCATGATCAGATATACCCTTGCAAAATAGAAGTTAATCTCAAATAATCCCTACAAGGAGTTAGAACATCCAAGAACACAAGATTTTACAAATTTTAAAACTAAAATCAAATTTGGACTGTGATGCCTACACACCCGTCAGATATTATATGTGCACCTTAGCAACATGTGCACACAGATTACATTAGTGTATGTGCGCCTCTGCTAAAAATGACACAGTGAAGCTCAAGCATGTGCATGCATAGAAATTTATATGCACGAGAAAATTAACAAGTGTGTGCACCTGTCAAAGAAAGAGTATAAACATAAGTCTAACTGACATATTCACGTCCTAAAGAGGCTCCTGAACATGAGTTTAAGAACATGTGCAGAAAAGTAAACTGCAAGAAAATATAGAGAGTGTAAATAACATGTGCATGGGTAATCAGAGAAATGTTTGTGCAGTCATTTTCAATGCATGCGCGTGGTAACTAAGGAGCTGACATAGGGTAAAATTACCAATAAGAAAAATGTGCATAACATGAGTGCATATGCATCCTCATTTTGACACTTTTGCGACTGAGTTTTAATGTGTGTGTGCCCCTACAAAATTACCTACGTGCATGTACTTATAGATGATGTCAAAATATGGAACTCTGACATGTGTAACCTCAAAAAGATCATTTTTTTCCTAATTTAACTCAAATATTATGACAAACCATCATAATAAACCCCACAAGAGAGACTCAATGCATATAAATTTAGTGAAATAACCTAAGGATTTTAACCTATTTCACATGTGCATGATTTGGGTTAGCAAAACTTGAGAAAAACTAGTAAAACTTGTCATTAAAATCAAAGAGACTGTGAATTTATCCCACTGGGCATGCCAAATGTATCCATGTATTAATTAGCTAAGCTAAGATAATTGATACTAACACCTAATAGTTCTGAAACAAATAAAACTAAACATATATTATCATGCTAAGAGATTAAAGAGACTAAACATCAATCAACATGCATAGAACTTTGAAGGAAAATCAAACTAACATGTTAAGAATTATTCTTTACTCTTTAAAAGCAAACTAGAAATGGACCTATGTAGGTCCTTAGCAATCAAAATGTGATTGTTTGTTTGATCCCAAGGGTTTAAGAATGGAGTCTCATCAAGACATGGCTACAAGGCCATCATTGATTCTCTCCATGTGACTCAAAATATTGGATGGATGAAATGCAAGATGAAGAAGCTTAGCTCAACACTAATGGAGGATGCTCAAAGATGAAAATGCCTATAGTTTTATGCTATATGCATGCAAAGGTGTTTATAAGGATGTAAGGAGCTTGGTCCTTTATATAGATTGAATGTTGGAGAGATATATGCAACTATGGTGCTATGTGGGATAAGAGGTAAACAAATATTAGGAATGGATAAGGTTGCTTTCGATAAGTTTAATTTGTCATTAGTGAACCATGGGAATTGGGAGATGTTTTAATTAATCAAGGTTTATTAATTAATAGATAGAAGAAAGCTTATAGAATTTGATTAGATGAAATTTAGTGTGATTTGAGGGATATGATAGAAATTTGATCCTATAGATGAAGATTTATGGATTTAAGAGTTGCGAGCGTAATTAATTAACCCAAGTAGAAGAAAACATGTTAATTAATGAAAGGTTGTCAATTGAAATCCTAAATGATGGGATGGTTAACTAATTAATGAAATATTGTTAATTAATAAATATGAAGAGGAATGTTAGCTAAATAGCGAGAAAGCATAATTATTATGGAAATGATGGGAAAGAGGATAGTAAGTGCAATTTTAGGATTAAAACTGCATAAGTGGATTTTAGGTGTCTACAAGAACAAGTAGTGTGCTAGTAAGAAATGATAGCACCTTTAGTGTGTAAGAAAGTAGATGTTCCCAGGAACCTCGGTGGGACTGGTAAAAGGTACAGTTCTAAACATCATCATTGCATGTAAAGATCTGTTATAAAGTCTGCATTCAAAACTAAAGAACAAGTGCACACACATGTGTATATAGAAAAGATAATGACATACTAAGTATTCAACTAACATGGGAAACAAAGTGTACATGTAAGCATAAGTAAGAAATAATAAAAGTAACCAAGTTATGCAATATATTGTGAATGAGTGAGATGGAATGATGTGTAATGTGAATGTGATAGGAGTAGCGTTGCCCCTGAGTGGATGTGGATGAGCATGATATGAGGTTCATTTATAAAATACCCCTTGACAGTCAAGAATGAACCATAGAACAAGAGTCCGTCATACAGGGAAAATTTTAAGGGTCCCTAAAAAAAAAAGCCTTAGAAAATATTTGGTGAATATTGGTAAATCCACTTTCACTTGTATGGCGAATTGTAGGAAAAGTTGTTTCGCGCGTGAGGCGATTTTCTAAAGATTTTTTTTAATCGACGGGTATGTATACAAAACACTACCGACCCGATAACATGATCTATGCTACCGGCCGGTGGCATTAAGTATGCTACCGATCGGTAACATAAATAATGTTGTCGGCCGATAACATAATATATGTTGCCCGCTGTCAGCATAAGAATTCTATTGGTTGGTAGAAAAAAGAATGTGACATCCGGTAGCATCCTTTATGCCACTGGTTGGTAGCATAGATAATGCTACGGGCCATCAACATACAATATGCTACCGAGCTACCGGCCGGTAGCATTGTCGATGCTACCGGTCTACTCATGAATTATGCTACCGGTCGGTAGCATTTTTATTCTACCGATCGGTGGCATACTATTTACTACTAGAAGGTGGCACATTAAATGCTTCGGTGGCCCACTTTCACTCATATAAATACATAAAAGGCTGTCATTTTCACACCACAGAACAAAGAAGCTAGAGCATTGGAACTGCGAGTATACGAGGAAAAACACAAGAAGAAACTTGAATGCCAAAGGACATCAAACATATAAAAAGTACAATAACGGCAAGCACAACTACAAACAAGAAATTTATAATAGTTTGAACTGATTCCACGAAGAAAGAAGCATTGATCTAATACAAAGAATCCATGAAATAGCTACACAGACAATAATTTAAATCAGCAACTCTATATTATATTTTCTATTATTATACATTCACTATTACACTCCATTATATAGGAGATGTAAAATAACAATCCTTACAACAACATTTGTCTTCATATACAACCATACACCCATATGGTTTCAACCTCTCACCAATATAATAATAAAAGAATACTAATTGTTTTATTATTCTAACTTACTAACTTACCACATACTAACCACATTTTACATTTACTATTTACATTTACATAGTAAATGTACTTTCACTAATTTACCATAATAATAATTACACATGTAATTATTATTCACCCGTACATATAAATGGAGCACTAAGATATATTTCCTAACATTCCCCCCCTTAGTGCGAACATGGTAGAAAAACATCCACACACTCCTCTGCAGTATGCTCATCCATGTGGCATGTCCAACTCTGTGACTCATGACCTTGATCCAAAAGAAAGGCTCGCTCCTTCCATGGTTTTAAACAGGCTTACCACAAACCTTGACGTGACAGGAACCTCATCAACTGTCCACCTCGTGTGGTTTTCTGGATCCTCCCACAAACCCTTTCAAGATCCATGAACTGACTTACTCTGGTGCTACTGTTCACCACTATGCTTATACATCAGGGAATTATGTAGGAAACACAACTTGCATATCTCAAAACTGCACAATAGAAGATATACTGAAAAAATTTCACATTACTTCCTATAAGAAACGTAATGTTCTTAATTGTAGTCTCTGTCTTTGATCGCTGCCACTCGATCTCGAACAACATAGAAAACTGCCACTGCCACTGGAAGCTTTCCTTGACTAAGCCGTTTTGGGTGCAGAATGGGAATGGAACATTGGTATGTATTCCCCCCACAATGTGAAATTCCAAATAAGAAATCAGAAAGGGAAAAATGTATTGTGTTGTATCATACTAACTGGATCTTGCTGTCTTGATCTTGCTGCACATGATCACCATTACCAATGAACGTATTCACTGACCGATCATCTTCCAACGAAGTACGGCAGTCAGAGGATCTCTACAGTTAGAGGATCTCCATAGTTTTCTACTCTCTTATACAATAAATCACATCACTCAAAGCAACAGGAACACTGCAAACTGAAGCACACTGAGAAAATGGAAACCACATGAAAATCATATACTCACACCATACATATGCCACCACAGCTTCTGCGCGGCCCCGTCGTTGGTGACTAACGAGAGGTCACTGAATGACCTCCAACCTCCTGTGCCTCCTTCCTCCAAGAACTTCACTTAGTATAGAAATTCTTCATAGTTATAGTCAATTTCATCTGTTATTTGTTCATCTCTAGTTTCCCATTCTACAATGTTACTTACATCTGTAGGTGCTTTTTCTTTTCCATCTACTATCATCCATAGGTTTTTATTCATTAACTGCATCTGGATTTTTACTCTCCATGTATGGAAGTTCAGCCCATTAAATTTATACAATGGTGTATCCACTTTATTGAATCTAAATATCGAAAAAAATTGAATGTAGATTTGAATTACCTTTGATTCTCTGATTTCTTCAAAAAAACAGCAGTGATCAATGTGCTGTATAGTAAATTGCATGTTTCTCCCAAAATACAAACTGGGTTTTACTGAAATTTCTACTGTATCTTTTTGTAAAAAATATTGTTCCACGCACAAAATTTTGGAGAAACCCAGATCGCAAAACAAAAGTTACGAGATCTTCTTCGAGACAGATTTAACCTGCTCTGTTACCAAATGTAAAAATCTACTCTGATCTAATACAAAGAATCCATGAAATAGCTACACAGACAATAATTTAAATCAGCAACTCTATATTATATTTTCTATTATTATACATTCACTATTACACTCCATTATATAGGAGATGTAAAATAACAATCCTTACAACAACATTTGTCTTCATATACAACCATACACCCATATGGTTTCAACCTCTCACCAATATAATAATAAAACAATACTAATTGTTTTATTATTCTAACTTCCTAACTTACCACATACTAACCACATTTTACATTTACTATTTACATTTACATAGTAATGTACTTTCACTAATTTACCATAATAATAATTACACATGTAATTATTATTCACCCGTACATATAAATGGAGCACTAAGATATATTTCCTAACAGTTAGTTCCCTGTCCAAAGTCGGTACTACTGGAGCAAACACAATGCCATAAATTGGCATAGGTCACCAAAATAGGTTCCTACTCTGACCAACGCCCATAGTTGTGTTGAGACAATCATTTCAAGAAGCACCCAAATCTTGAACAAAAACTTAAGAACAATAATACATGTAATAAAACTGCATCAAGATGAAATACATCACCTTACAAGCACCAAGATACTCAATCACATCTTCAATTGAAGAACTTGCTTCTCTGATGGAAACCAAGTCTTCGTTCTATGCTACTATATTCAACTTCTCTAATGAAGCCCATGCATCTAACTGCACCAAAGGATGCATAACTGATCATCTATCCCATACTCAGATCTACATTTCCAAACATGCATGCACAACCAAAATAATAT